>JARQOC010000004.1:287161546-287309214 GCA_033576535.1 Allobates femoralis | reverse complement strand
GTACAGTGCAACTATAATCCCATGCTAAAAAGAAAGCTGTTTATATAGCCTGGTAGAGCCCCTATAGGTGAGGTACTGGTGAATAGTGTACAATATAGACATTACCATGAGAGATACTGTACTTGAATGTAGCCTCTTTTGGCTGAGTATTGGTCACAGTGCCTATGGCAGTCAGGAGCAGTCGCTCTGTGGAACCTGGTATGAGCAACACAGTGTATCAATTGATATATCAAGTATAGTAGTATAATGGTACTTAGCTTGCTAGTCAGGTCATGGATAGGCACTCACGGTGGTGGCACAGCAGTGGGGTGTGTACACACCCAGGGAGATGCAGGAGGAGTGACACCGGGCGGTGTATTTTGCTCCTTTTATCTCAATCCTGCACTCCTTACAGGAAGTGGCCTCGCCTGAGTCTGGACAGGAAGTTACGTTCTGCACATGCTCAGAAGGAGCAGCGGCCATGTTGTTTGTGAATGGTACCCTAGCAATAAAGATCATGTGAAAAAAAAAAAAAAAAAAAAAGATCACATGATAGGTATGTTTACATGCAGAAGCTAAGTGTTTCAACCGTGGGGTTCAACTAGGATAGAGGAAAGATGTTTAATGGGATATTATCCACTGTAATAGAGGTAGTGAAGCACCTGACTAAGTAATATACCAAATGTATGAGCCATAAGGAAGTTAAATAGAGACGATAGATATTTTGGAGGAGTGTTATGTGATGCTCTGTAGGGAATGTCTGTGTATTGCCAATCACCACAATGGATGTATATGAAAGTTGGTAGGTGTTGCAGTGTGATTGGAGACATAAACCTAGCGTGATGTTTGAATGGAGGTACATATCAATGCAATGACATAGATTAATAACACATCACAATCAAAATGAAGTAAGTAGGAGTCCAAACATAAAAAAAGGGAAATAAAAATAATATTGGGGGTGGGAAACTTATGGCTAACATATCAAAAGGAAGGCTGGTTGGGTTCTTACCAGAGGGTTATGGCTTACCCTGTCGCTTATATGATTAGGTCTGTGTCGGTGGTGTGTGTGCCCTGGGGTGTGTGTGTCCCTGGGTGTGTTGTGTGTTGCCCAGTGGTGTGGCTGTGTCCCTGTGAGGGGGATCCCTGTGGTAGTGTGTTCCTTTTGGGGTAGAGGAGTGTCCCTGTCGTGTGTGCCCGTCCGGGTGTGGGGATAGTGGTGACTCTGTGGTGTGTGTCCATCCCTATGGGGTCTGGTGTGTGTTCTGTGGGTGTGTGTGTGTGTGTGTCTCTGAGTCCCTATAGGGTGTGTTATGTGTTGTGTGTCCCTGTGGGGGGTGTCTGTGTGGTGTGTGTCTCTGTGTTGTGTGTGTCTCTTTGAGGTGTGTGTGTTTGTGTTCGGGTGCATAGTGAGTATCCAATGTTGGAGCTCCACCTTAGCTGTTACTCTTTGTGTGCATGTGGTGTGTATACATGTACCCGTGCGTGGTGAATGTTCCATGTCAGGGCCCCACCTTAGTGACTATGTGCTGGTATATGCTGTTAGCCTTTGGTGCTGTCATTAAGCCCCTCTCATTCACAACTGTCAACTGGTAACTGTCACTTTCTCTCCATTATGTAGATAGGGCCAAAATTGTTTGGTGAATTGGAACACATGGGGTTAAAATTTCGTCTCACAGCATAGTCTATGACGCTCTCGGGGTCCAGACGTGTCACTGTGCAAAATTTTGTGGCCGTAGTTGCGACGGTGTAGATGCCAATCCCGGATATACATACATACACACATACATACACACATTCAGCTTTTTATATTAAACAAGCTGTGAGCCCGATTCTAAAGAATTGGGAGTCTAAAAAACGGGAAAATTTTTTTTTTTTAAGAGTTTTAAATAATAGTTTAAAACACCAGATTTATAACTAAGTGGGCGATGTGGGCCGAACTTGAGGGTAGAAAATTTTATTGGGGGTTTGTAGAAAGATTTTTAAGGGTTGACTAACAGGCCCAAACAAAAAGAAAGGAAAATTATAATGTTTAAAAAAAAAATTTGTTTTTGAAGGATTTTAATGTCCCACGGGCACCCCCACAACAGCCCTAAAGTGCTGTAAATTAACCCAAAATGGTGTTAAGGGGGGTTAAAATTTTCCCGGGGGCATAGTTATAAACACTACCAAAATATGCAGTTAATGCGGAACGGGTTTTTTTAAGGGGTTTAAATTTTTTGAGTGTCATTACAACTTTAATCCTGTGTAATAGAAATAAAAACTAAAAGGGAATATAAGGGGTTAATGTTCCTACGGGCCCAGAAAATAAAAAGAGATACAAATTTATGGGGGTTTAAGGCAAAATGGTATAAAAGGGGTTAACTTCCGCGGGGGGCAGTACAATACACACTGTTTTATAAAAATTACAAGAAAAAAACGGAATGAAAAGGGGTTTAATTAAGTTGTTCTGTCATGATACAATGGGGAGAAGTGCCCACGGGCCCATTAAAGTTTAACATTGAGTTTGATTTTAAAGAAAATTTTTTGAACTCAAAGTCGTCCATTATATTTTTCTAATGGGAAGTGAGGGGCTTTCTCATTGGCGCTGTGTGTTTGCGCAGGCCAAATTTGAGAATAGCCCTCACTTACAGGGGTTAAAATTTTTGAAACTCAAAGCCCGCCCATTTATCTCAAGGGGAAGTGGGGGCCCTATTCTCATTGGCGCGGGTGTGCTGGCAACCCAAACCCAAAAAAATTAGCGCCTCACTTACAGGGGTAAATTTTGAAACTCAAAATTCCATTAAATCTAAAGGGATGGGAGGCGCTATTCTCTTTGGTCGCTTTTGTCTGGCGCCGACCAATGAGAATGGGCGCCTCACTTACAGGGGTTTAAATTTTTGAAACTCAAAGTCGTCCATTATATCCCCAATGGGAAGTGAGGCGCTATTTCTTTGGTCGCTGTGTGTTTGGGCACCAACCAATGAGAATAGCGCCTCAAAAAAAGGGGGAAAATTTTTAAAACTCAAAGTCTCCATTATACTAAAGGGGATGGGAGGGCGCAAATTCTCATTGGCCCGCTGTTTTGGCTGGCCCCCGCCCAAATTGAAAAATTAGCGCCTCATTTTAACAGCGGTAAATTTGAAACTAAAATTTGGTCCATTATTCCCCAATGGGAAAGGGGGGCGCTATTTTTTTTGGGCCCTGTGGGGCTGGCGCCGCCCAAATTGAGAAAAAGCCCCTCATTACAGCAGAAAATTTTGAAACTCAAAGCCCGCCCGTTAAAATCTCAAGGGGAAGTGAGGCGCTATTCCATTGGTTGGCGCCAGAAACACAGGACCAATGAAAAATAGCGCCTCATTCCCCCCATTGAGATATAAAGGCAAACTTTGAGTTTCGGTTCTATTTTCGGCCACGGGGGGGGGAGACTCGAAAAGGACCGGGTTTTCCCGGGGAGTTACCGCGGCTGCAACGACTCCCCAAACCCGGGAGATGACCGGCTAAAGCGGCGTCCCCCGGGCCCTTGGGCTCGCCGTTTTTGGGGGGAAGTAAAGGCGCTATTCTATTATTTCTGGGGTGCTGGCCCCGACCAATGAAATAGGCCTCACTTACAGGGGAAAATTTTAAAAAAACCCCAAAGTCGTCCATTAATTTCAAGGGAAGTGAGGCGCTATTTTCATTGGTCGCTGTGTGCTGGCGCCCCCAAATTGAAAAAGCGCCTCCCCTTACGCTTTATTTTTTTTAAAACTCAAAGTCCTCCTTTAAATTTTCAAGGGGAAAGTGACCCCGGCTTTTCCTCATTGGTGGGCCCCAGCACCCCATTTAAACCAATGAAATAGCGCCTCCTTCCCTTTTGGGGATATAATGGACAAATTTTTAGTTTAAAATTTTTAACGCGGGAAAGTGAGGCGCTATTCTCTTTGGGTTTGGGGCCGCCAGCACACAGGCCCCAATGAGAATAGCACCTCATTCCCCATTGAGATAAAAATGGGACATTTGGATTTTCAAATTTAAACCGTTTTTTAAGTGAGGTAAAAATTCCTTTGGGTTTGGGGCGCCAGCAAACAGCGACCAATGAGCATAGCCCTCTTTTTCCCTTTAAGATATAATGGGGATTTTGGGAGTTTAAAATTTTTCCCACGGGTAAGGGGAAGGCGCTATTCTCTTTGGTCGCTGTGTGCTGGGGGCCCCGCCCAAGGGAAAATAGCGCCTAATTTTCCACTTAAATTTGAAATCAAAGGGCCCTTTTATATTTTCAATGGGAAGTGGGGGCCCGCTTTTTCTCATTGGCCCTTTGTCTGCTGGCGCCGGGCCCAAATGAAATAGCGCCCACTTACACCCGGTTTAAATTTGAAACTCAAAGTCTTTCCTTTAATATCTCAAGGGGAAAAGTGAGGCGCTATTTCTTTGGTCCTGGGGCGGCGCCGCCCAAATGAGATACCCCCTCCCTTAAAGCGCAAAATTTTAATTTGAAACTAAAAATCGTCCTTTATTTTCTCAATGGGAAGTAAAGGCGCTATTCTCATTGGTCGCTGTGTGCTGGCGCCGCCCAAATGAGAAAAGCGCCTAAACTTAAGCGGTAATTTGAAACTCAAATTTTCCCATTAAAAATCTCAAGGGGAAATTTTTGAGGCGCTATTTTCTTTGGGGGCTGTGGGGTTTTGGCGCCGCCCAAATGAAAAAAAACGCCCCCTTACAGCGGAAAAAATTTTGAAACTAAAAAGGTCCTCCATTATATCCAATGGGAAGTGGGGGCGTTTATTCTCATTGGTCGCTTTTGGGGTGTGGCCCCGACCAATGAGAATAGGGGCCTAAATTCCAGCGGTAAATTTGAAACTAAAAGTAGTCCATTATTTCTCAAGGGGAAGTGAGGGCTATTTCATTGGGTTCCCCGGCCAGAACAGTCCCAATGAGAATAGCGCCCCCACTTCCCATTGAGATATAATGGACGATTTTTATTTTTCAAATTTACCGCTGGAAGTGAGGCGCTATTCCTTTGGTCCCCCGGTTGTGCGGGCCCCCGACCAATGGGGCTTTAGCGCCCCCATTTCCCCATTGAGTTTCACAGCGGTTTTAGAGCTTTGCATGGACGGGCCTTTTTTCAATTTTCGGCCACGGGGGGCAGGAGACTCGCAAGGGCCCCGCGTGCCAGATTTAAACCGCGGCGCAACGCTCCCCATCCGGGAAAACGACCGGCTAACGTCGGCCCGATCCCGGTGGCTCCCCGCAAATCCCCCCCGCATAGGGCGGCCATTTTGGGTCCCCCCTGTGTGGGTGGGGGCGGGCCCGAATATCCGACCACAACCCTAGGGAAGTGGCTTCGGGTTTTGGGCCGGGGAAAGGGGCCCTTGGGGCTTAATAAAGATTTTTTTTAATCACTTTTTACACAGCATTAATCCCCCCCCCAAAGCTTTACAGACATTACCCAACGCTCCCCCCTTTGGATCCCCAATATATAAGATCTTGTATTTTTCCCTTTAATTTTTTGCTATTTTAAATATATTTCAAAAAGCAATTTTTTTTAACAGAAATATAGGGATTCAGTTTGTCTCACTCTTTTTTGGTTGGATATACACAAGATTTGGTTTATAAAAAAAAATAAAACTAAATAGAAAAGTAAGTAGCGAACATTTTTCAAGTAAAATGTTATAAAAAGAAACATTGCATCTTTGGGGAATTTTTGGGCCGCAGTTTATCTTTTTAAAGCATTTTCAAAAATTTTCCCAAAAACCAATCCTTGATATAATAAAAAGGGTTTGGATTTGAACATGAATTTCTTTATCAAAATTTATGAGACTTCCAAATGTCATCTAAAACAAGAAACAACAAACCAAATATAAAATCTTTTGTTGTGTGTTTAACTAATTAGAGTTAAATTAAAGTAATAGAGTGTTTTATTTTATTTCAGAATGAAAATTGTAATGGTCATTCAGACAATGTCATTTTGATAGGGCTGGTATCCCAAAGGCTTTTTAAGGCCCCACGGTGGTGTTTTGGGGAGGACTGCCAGATAATCCCAAAAGGGAAAATAATTTTAAAAACTGTTTTAACCCATATTTCTATCATGACCCTCTAAAAGATAGCTCTGATCCCGAAAACTTGTATCCGTTTTTTCAAATACTTTTTTCTTAACTTAAAAAAAAATTTGTGAGGAATTGGGTTGTTTTTTTAATAGTAAAAGTAAAAGCAGGGTATTTCTTTTGTTTTTACGTATTTTTTTAAATTTGACAGAAAAAGTATCTGTTACTTTTTTTACTATGGTACTGGGGTTTACTTTAACAAAAAAAAACCGTTTCCCCCGATTATAATCCCCCCTGTTTTAAGGCCCCTGGGGGGGAAGGGGGCCGCTAAAAAATCCCCCCCCCAAAATAAGACCGCCGGGGGGGGAGCGGGGGGGGCCCCAAATTTAAAGGGCCTTACCTTCCCCCCCGGGCCGGGGTCCACCCTTTTTGGGTGCCCCGGTGCCCCCGGTCCTTTTTGGACCCCCTTTTCGGTGGGGGGCCCCCGGGTCTTTTCCCTGTTGAGGGGCTCCCCCGGGGCCCTTTCCTGTTTACCAAACCCCCCGCCCAGGCCCCTGCCCAATGAGACGCGGACCCGGATGCAATGGGCCTGGGGGCGGGGTTTTGGCCGGGGGTCCGACCCAATCAACCCAGACCCCATGGACATAGGGGCCCGGGCCAATCACACCCAGCGACCCCCAGGGACACGGGGGTCCTGCCTCCTTTGGCGGGGGCCTGTTTTGGGGGGGGTTTCCGGGTAAAGCGGGAAGGGCCCAGGGCAGCCCGTAAAAAGGGGAAACGGCCCCCGCACCAACCGCAGCCCGGGGCTCACAAGGGAGGCCGGGGAGCCCGGGGACACCACACGAACCGGGACGGGGGGCAAAGGGGGAAGCTTTTTTGTGGGTGTGTTGGTGTTGTTTGTATGGGTTTAAAAGGGATTGAAGTGTGGAGGGGAGGCGGGGGTCCCAATTAAGCCCCCCCACCGAAAAAAGCCGGGGGGGCCCTTTTTTTCCCCCAAAAAAATATAAACAGGGTCTTTTTTTTGGGGGAAAACGGTTTTATTTAACATATCATGGGGAAAGAAGAAATTTTAAGGATTTTTGGTGCAGGGTTTAAAAAAAGTAGGAATAGGCCTTTTAAAAAAAATAACATATACAAACCCCCCATACATTTATTTTTAAACAATTTGGCCAAACCCATCAAAAACGGGGGTTTTCGGCCAACACTTCACTTTTTTTTTGGGCTTTCCTTTTTGCATGCCCCTTTTTTACTTAAAAACACGGTAGAGAGGTTTTTTGGGTGTTTTTCTTACAAAAACACAGAATTCCCAGGCAACAATCCTTGTTTTGGATATTTTTTAGTTTGTTTAAAGGATCGTCTACGTTTCTAAATTGTTAAAAAAATTCCAATATTAATAACATTCATTTTAAAGGTTGGGGTAAAAAAATTTTAAAAACAAAAAGGGGAATCTACATCCTAAGGGAAAATGGCGGGATTAAATAGAAATGTAAGTGTTAAATGTTTTTTTTGCACATTGAAAATGCAAAACCAAACAAAAAATAACTAAAGCCAGACAATTTTGGCGCTGTGAAGGACAACGGGATGAAACAGCAAGCCCCTTGGCTATCTAGGAAACTAAGTACAGTGAAATACAAAATAATAAATATAAAATATAAATATATATATACAACAGACCAAAGGTTTGGGCCACCCCTCCTTCAAAGGTTTTCGTTTTTCAGACGTGAAAATAGTTCACACTAAGGCATTAAAACAAAAAAATTAAACGGGAATTATTTAATTGACAAAAAAATGTAAAACAACTAAAGATATTTTTTATATTCTTATATTTAATTCTTCAAAATAGCCAAATTTTTTTTTTATTACTGTTTGCACCCCTCTTGGCTTCTCTTGATGAGCTCAAGAGGTAGTCAGGAAAAGGTTTTCCCCTTCACAGGGGTCCCGCAGGTTTTAAAAAGTGGGATTTCTTCTTAAAAAAAGGGGTTTTGGGACCACATTTTTTGTGCAGAAGTCGGGGAATACACCTGCAGTCCTACGACTAGACCGTTAAAAATTTTTTATTATGGCAAAAAAAAAGCACTAAGTAAAAAAAAATGAGGGGGCCCTTATTACTTTAAGAATTAAGGTCATCCGGAAATTGGAAAATTTGAAAGGGGCTCCAATGCTTTAAAAACCATCAAGTGTACAAAAAAATGGTCACAGGACCCCCCCGGAAAAGGGGAAAACCAAGAGTCCCCTCTCGCAAGGGAAAATTCACCGAGCACCAACCTAGAAATCCGGGGTTTAAAAGCAGTAGATTAGAGCCGGCAAAGCCACACAAATCAAACAGCAGACACATCTCTACAAAAACTGTTTTAAAAAAGGGGATTTTTGGGCCGGGGGTTAGTAAAATAGGGTAGGAAACCCCTGCAAAAAGGAAGGCAACAAAGAAAATTTTTTTGGGCTAAAAACACAAAAGGAATTAGCCGGGGAAATCTTTGTTTGGGGTTTGAGACCAAATTGAGATCTTTTTTTCCAACCACGTGGTTTGTGGCCCAAAAAAAGGTGAAGGGATGGATCTACATCCTTGTTCCCACTGCGAACTGGAGGGGGAAGTGATGGGGGGGGGTGCTTTGCGGTGAACTTTGGGGGGATTTTTTCAAAATTGAAGGCATACAACCCCCGTATGCTCCCAAAGCATTTGAGGGTGCTTTTTCCAACCCGGTTGTTTTTTTGGGCTTCATTTTTTTTTTCCGGGAAAAACCCCAAAACCCCTCCGCTTTTTAAGGGGCATTTGCCAAAAAGATGAGGGTGTTTGGGCCTGCCTCCCTCCACATCCCAGACCAACCCAAATCGAAGTTTTTGGGGTGACGGACCCGATAAAGGGAAAAAGGGGTCAAAATTTAAAAAACCCCTTGGAACTCCTTCAAATTTGAAAAGACCATTTCCAGTGACACCCTTTTTAACCCAAAGAAATCCAAGAGGGCAAAGCAAATCAAAAAAAAGGTGGCTGTTTTGAAAACCAGAAAAAAAGACATTTTTTAAGTTTTTAAAATTTTTTTGTTAAGTAAAATTCCAAACTTTAAATTCTTTTTTTTTGAAGTTTTCATTTTTAATCTATTTTTTTCATAGTCATGAAAATACAAAAAAACTTTTGAATAAAAGGGTGTGCCAAATTTTGTTTTCTATTTTAATTATATATATATATTATATATAATAAATATAAATAAGGAAAAAAGGCAGCACTCCAGTTAAAGTAATAAAGGTCTTTTTTTTTTCCCCATTGGCAGATTTTCGGTGCACGGACCTTTCTAAAGGGAAAACCGAAACCTGCCACAGGGGTCGAATAAAAAAGCCCTTTTTTCACTTAATGGATGCTGCCTTTTTCCCCTTATTTTTTAATTGGTTTGGACATAAACACAGGACTTGCCCCCGCAATGAAAATTTTTTGTGCTTTAAATTTTTTCTTTTTTTTTTAAAAAATTATATAATAATATAAATTTTAACTATATTTCAAAAAAAGGAAATACGGGGCCCTCCGGGATTAGGGCCCCCAAAGTTTTTTCCTTTTGGTTCGGAAACAATCCGGGGTCAGGGTCCCTCCGGCACGGTGTTACCCATTGAATAGAAACCAAATTTCCCAAAGGGGAAAAAGCCAGGGCACCCCGAATTTTAAAATTTTTTTATTGTCCATTTTTTTAATCATGCGGGGGAGGAGGGGGGAAGCACGGACAGGGCTCCCGTTTACACTCCCCTTTTAAGGTCCATTCCAGTGGAAATAGGAAATTTTTCTTCTTTTTTGGGAAAATGGGAAAAACTGCAAATAAAATTTACCCCAACAAATTACAGTTCAGATTTTTAAAAACCATTTAAGGGAATTCAACTGTACATTTTTTTTGCTTTATTGGCGCTTTTTAGCTGCAAAACAGGACGTAAAAAAAAGCCCCCAAAAGGGGGCAGCTTTTTTTGGGGCGTTTTTTTTTTTACCCATAAAAGGCCCCTTTGGAAAAGCGGATCAGAAAAAAAACAAAATTGACTTGCATTTTTAAAACAGACCCTTCAAAGTGAAAAAAAGATTTTAAAAATGCCCTTTGGGGGAATGGCAAAAATGAAACCCTAGACTTTGCGGGGAAAGTCATTTGAGTGATCCATCTCAGCCTGCAAAAATGGAAAAAAAAAAAATATAAAAAACACATAATCTGAATGTAACCAAAAAATTTTCGAGCCAAAAATGTACAATGGACTGAATGGTTTTAAAAAAAACCCCCTATTTTCTGCGGGAATGAAAGAAATATTTTTTTAAAAGAAAAATAATGAAAAATAACCAAAAAGAAAATTAAAAGGGGGATTTTCCCTTGCCATGCTTCTACCTTTTTTTTTGAAAACCTTTCTCTTGAATGGGGGGTTTTTACAAACGTTGTATATAAATTCAAATTTTATAATAATTCTGTGCTCTTTTTCCAGCTTGGTTGTGACCCCAAAGGTTCAAAAGGGGAATGGGTTTTAAGCTGAATAAACCCCGACTGGGGAACTTGCGGGACATTTTATTTTAAAAAAAATGTAAAGGGCTCCGCGTGATCAGGGTTTTAAAACCCGGCATTTGGACAAAAGAAATAATCCTGAAAAGGGTGTCTATTACTTGCGAAAAATAAAACAAATCTTTTTTAAAAAAATTTAATAAATTTTTTAAAATAAAAATCCAATTTTTTTTTTTTCATTTCAGATTGGGGGTTTCACCATTTTTGGGAAACCCTTCCTTTCTCATTCGCATTTGTTAAAAGGGCAAGCAGTGTCAAACCTTTTTAACAGGCCTACTTATGAAGTTATAATTTTAGCTTTTTCAATGTACAAACCCTGCCCAAACCTTTTTCCATAATCATTTACAAAAAATAACATATAAGATTCAGATTGTTACTAAAGATGAATTATTATTATTTTAAAACTTTATATTAATAGTGTAAAGAAAAAATTCACTTTACTGGTGCTAATTAAGAACATAATTATTTTATGTTGATTTTTGCCCTGGAAATATGTCTAATGTTCAAAATAATCTATCAGCTGTATATGTGTTAATGAAAACTGTAATAGTAACTCACATGGGAAACTAGGGTCTATCTAAGGCTAGGGTCACAGCAGCGCTAAAAATCTCTGAAAAGACAGCCGCAGCACATAGCATTAATGCTATGCGCTGCCAGTGAACCGGAGCTCCATAGCAACCCGGTGTTTTATCTTAGCTGGGGACACACAACCAAGCTGCAGGGCGTGCGCTTTAGCTTAGCGCACAGGAAAATGCTGCAGACAAAGCAGAAGGATTGGATATCTCAGAGATATGCATTTACTCCATAAAAATCATTATATATGTCATTTATGAACAGTAAACTCTTGTAATAAACATTAGAAACTATTCTGACCTCTAGGTGTCAGTGTAGTTGCAAAATTCCCTGAATCGGAGATCAAAGTCCAAAGAAGACAAAGATCTGCTAAAGAAATGAAGTAGAAAAACATACCCAAAACTGTCTTAGGTGGATTTATTATATTTCCCTAAACAGTACTATACTGTATCATACTTAATTATATCCACCACAACAGTGGATTTTATTGAAGTATTAAAACAATGAACTTCAAACAAAACACGTACTTTTAATGTAAAACAATTAAATTTAGTTAGATGTAAGCTAACACATATTATGATTGTGATTAATATCATTTTTCTTCACAATTTAGCCTGGATATTGGGGACTTGGCAACAGTCTATACCCTTGCTCAGCATGCAACTGTGATATTGGGGGTGCACGGATGAGTATGTAAGTATTGTTAACAGCCTTTACAGCATTTTTTGTAGGTTTCTTGCTACATCTATTCAAAGGACTACTATATGTCGTACATTCCACAAATCTGGCCTTTATGGAAGAGTAGCAAAAAAGTGCATTTTTGAAAACAATCTATAAGATGTCCTGTATGCAGTTTGCAAAAAGCCATATAGTGAAGACAGCAAGCTTATGGAAGAAGTTGCTCTGGTCTGATGAGACTAAATTAAAATGTTTGAGATTAAATGCAAAAAGCTATGTATGATGGAAAACTAACACTGCAGATCACCCTGAAAACATCATCCACACCATCAAACATGGCGGTGAAAGCATCTTGATATGGGGATGGTCTTCCTCAGCAGAGGCAGGGAAGCTGGTTAGGTTGACGGAAGATGGATGGAGCCAGATATAGGGCAATCTTAGAGGAAAACCTGTTAGAGGCTGCAAAAGACTTGAAACTGAGGCATAGATTCACCTTCCAGTAGGACAGTGACCCTAAACATCTTTCCAGGGCTACAATAAATGGTTTAGATAAAAGCATATTCATGTGTTTGAATGGCCCAGTTAAAGTCCAGACCTAAATCCCATTGACAATCTAAGTCTTTAAAATTAAAATTCATAGAAACTCTCTATCTGATGTGACTGAACTACAGCTAGTTGGCAAAGAAGAATGGGCAAAAATGTTAGATGTGCAAATCTGGCAGACATACAGTAATACTTGCAGTAGAATTGCAGCGAAATGTGGTCCCACAAAGTTTTGACACATGGGGCCTGAATACAAATTACACAATTTGCAGATTTATATTTTTAAAGCTTTTAGAAAACCATGTGTTTAATTTCTATAGACTTTTCAAATAACTTACTACTTAGTGTTGTATAGCTCATAAAATCCCAATAAAATAAATGTAATATGTAATATTCTCTGTGTAACATGAAACAATATAGGCACATTCACTGTGATATGAATACTTTTTCAAGGCACTGTATATGTAGCACTCAATATGAAAAAGCTAAAGATAATTTCATGTTCTAAATTAAGCAGTCTAAATAAATGAAAAATGCAATGAATTATGAAATGATGTATGTATTAATCCAATGTGCCAAATGTCGTTATACATACTGAGAAATTTACATATAATACGATACAGTATATGAAATATGAATATAGTATGAATTCCTTTCTTTCAATTCAGTTATACGTGCACTTATAGCCCATTCCATTATTGGAAAATTATTATTATATATCAAACTATACTGGATTCTTGGTTTCTACTTTGAAGGAGTAATGCTGTAAGACATTTTGGTAATAGTTACGGTAACCTCTTTTTGTTGATAACATATACAAATTTTCTCTATTTTTTCTTTCTATGATTTCTGCATATTTACAGATGTTCTCAAAACACTGGCCAGTGTGACTGTCTTCCTAACATTGTAGGACTTGAGTGCAATGAACCAGTAATGGATATTATATTGTACCACTTGATTATTATATTTATGAGGCAGAGAAAGCACAAGCACTTTCCGGATCTGCAACTATAGTGAGTAACAACCAATATACAACATTCCAACTTTTCTGTAGAAAGATGAGTATGTGTGCAAACTGTGGTGTAACTAGAGTCCAATGGGCTCCTTACCCCCACATACACACGTTGCCCCCTTGCATGTTGGTCGGGTGTATAAGCCCTGTGTAGTGTTCTAAGTCCAATAAAAGACTTACAAATTGTCCTCTCTCCCCCTTTTAATGTCCCCCATCCTGGTATTTGTCCCCATCCTGGTATATATGCCACCCATCCTGGTATATATGTTCCACCATCCTGGTATATATGTCTCCCATCTTGGTATATATGTCCCCCCATCCTGATATCTATGCTCCTCAGCGTGGTATATATGTCCCCATCCTGATATATATGTTAACATCCTGGTATATATGTCCCCATCCAGAAATATATGTGCTCTATCCTTGTGTATATTTCCCATCCTAGTATATATGTCCCCTTTCCGGTAAGCATATTTTGGACAAGTGCTTTGACAAAGGACACACTTGTCTGAAAAATGTAGCTGTGGACTCCGTGCAGTCAGAAGTGATATAACATCTCGGGACCCACCTAAGCAATTCTCCTTTTTATTTGCATCATTATTTTGTATTGCCTCCTTTAGCAATTTTTTATCTCTTATACTAAATAAAGCCATTTAGTTTTTATGATTGGAGCTGGAAGCTTTTGCTTCATTTTTCTTAAACATTCTACTCACTCTTCCTCTGTTCCCGTGTCTCCCCCCCCTGCTGTGTCCTCTGTGGGCAGTGCACACCATGGAGGATGATGCCACTGTTTGGATGGCAGTGTGTATTGCAGTGCAGGGACCCAACGGGCCTCTGTGCCACAATGCATTTAAGCTGGATTTGCATCTTCCAACACACATCATGCTAAAGCAGATGCTGGGGTCCACTGGAAACTGTACCCTCTATTTGCAAACATTATTCTTATAGTGATTTTGAGTTGGATAAAGGCTCTGTCTAGACTATCTTGCCCCTAGCTTGGTAAAAATAACAATCCGTATCATACTCACCTGCTGGCATCCCTGTGAATCCAGTGCAGTCCACTCCATGGCATTTAAGATACGGTTAACACTGCAACCAATCAGTAGCCACTGCTGTCCAGTGACACCATCCCTTCTGGTGCCTCAGCATTGAAAGAATCTATCCTGTACTCCAATAAGATATATGCATCTGTAGGCTATATACCTCTTCTTGAATTATTTTTTTCATACACATCTCTTTAGCTGCCTTGCATTATTGAGTCCCTATACATTTTGGCTCTGATTCATCAACACTGGCGTGACCACCAATGGTGTGTTGATGGGGTATGTTTGAGTCATGATTCATTAAACCTCTTAATGAATCCAGCGTGTCTGAAAAGGTGGACCTCAAAAGAGTGAGGTTAATGGGAGGATGACCTGAAAAGTACATTGTGAAGAAAGATGCAGGTCAACACCTCGTCTCTTGCCTGTTTTTAGGTCTTGGGGAAATGAAAAAATGTAGCCCACCATATAAAAGAGGAGCCACAGAGGTAATGTACAACTGCTGCATTCATATTTTAGTGACAGATAACAAGTTAACAGAACTTGAAGGAGTGAGTGTAAAGGAATTTATAACACAGCGACCAATGTCCCAGAGGGCACAATTAATTGCAGGAGAGGTCAAGTGATGAATGTTAATATTAGCAAGGATTTATTTTTGGCAGACAAGGAGTTAAATTTAGCAGTACAAGTGGGATGGGAAGAATATCTCCTGCAGCAAGAAGTAGGAAATTAATAAGATGGAGTAGATGGCTTAGAGACCTGTGATAACATCTCTTACATCTTATGGAGAGAAAAGATAGATTTGAGTGTTTACAAAAATGAGAACTGGAAATTTGGGAAAAATACTAAATACAAGACAAAGAATGACCAGAAATAGTGTTTCTCGCTAGTATAGGGAAAATGGTGGTTTGAAAGGGAATTGGTGGTTTGTGGCTATAGGTAGCCATCGCTGCTGCAGAACCTCTGGGGATTATGGATGGGCAGCTGGGATGTAGTGGCTCCCCATGGGTGGAGCAGGTCCCCAGGGCAGTGGGTGTAGTGATTAATAGTCTCTGGCAGGCAGGGATTACCTTAGGCCTCATTACCTTGTTCAGTGGCCTTCTTAGGCAGTCACCGCAGGAATAACACAGTCTCACACCGTTCTGTAATTCTGTTCCTGGTTTTACACACAGCAAGCTCCAAGTACAACAGGCCATCAATGATACACTCTTGGATAAGCTCCGGCCTGTGCAGCCTTTAATAGAACGAGGATGGCAGGTATGAGATCCTCGGTGGTGTGCCTGTCCTTCTGCCTCTCACTGGTCCTATCTCTCTCTCAGCACTGTTGTAAGCGCCTGTGCGTACAGAGCCCTGATCCTGCAGCCATGGGTATGAGTGGGTGAATGGTACCTTGTCCCCGGACCCTTGTTCGGCTGCTATCTGGGGTATATGCCAGGTGTGTGAGCTACAGCTCCTATGAAGCTTGTAGCCTCTGGTTCAGCGGTTCAGCGATAGACTCCCATGCTGTGTTCAGGTCCGGGCCTTGTCTCTGGCCACAACCCCTCCATCTGGTGGTATCAGTTGCGCATTCGGACACAGGGGCCAATTTATCTCGGGTTCTTAGGCTTTCTGGACTTTACTCCTCCCAGTTCTGCACACTAGCTGTTCTCTTGTTGTTACTTCCTCGCACTCTGAACAGAAACTACTCGCTGTCCTTGTTGTTTGTTCCACCCACACTTCTCTACCTTTGTTGTTCCACTGTATCCTCCCCCCTGGGGTTTTTGTGCAGAGTCCCCTGGGTCCTAAGTGTGTGTGTGTTTGTGCAGTGTTGAGGACTCACCCTTACCATCCCCCACCTTGGGACTACTGGAGGACCACACCCATGACTTGAGTGCAGGACCTCTGTGTGGCGTCCTGACTGGTGGAGTTGCCACATGTACACATGCAGGACAACATATTTTGAAAGATACTTGAGAGTACAATTTTTAAAATGTGAATTGAGTATGTGAGCAGTACATTGGAGAGGGGGGGAATGGATTTATGTAGATAGAATGCATTGAAGGTGTAAGTGGGCAGAAACTTTGAAAGAAAATATCATCTAAAACTCAGGCTAGAGAAAATTAACCTGGAAAAAAATATGTTGTAGCATAAGCATATATTAATAGAAAGCATGTTTTCTTGAGTATTTTGTGTATCTGTGTCCTGCCTGGTATTACTACCAACTTTAACTGCAAGAACCCTTTAACAAATATGGTACTTGTCCAAAGATGTCTTTAACACTTGTGCCCACACATTTGTTTCATAAAGAAGGTTGAGCTCTCATTGGTTGTTATGAGCAAAGTTTTTCTGTCAAAAAGTTTTGAATAATGTTTAAAATTCTGTGACTCTTACCCGCTATTGACGTGGACAATTTTAATTTCTGCACCTTTTTCCTCTCCACTTTCTTCAATATATACGTTTTTTATTATTCAATCAACATAGGCATATAAGGTGTCGTTTTTAAAGACACCATTCATTTTGCCAAACAATGTACCATACAATAAGAACAAAGTGTAATGAAATGGTAAAAAAAAGTTGATAGATTGACTTTTATAGATAACTAGCTGGGTGCCCGATGCAGATGCATCGGGATTCTAGCAGAGCGAGTCTCTGACTCGCAATGGCCGCTTCGCGGCCAATGCTTCGCGCTGCTAAGGCGACTCGCCATGCCCGCTGCGCGGGCATAGCGAGTCGCCTTAGAACTGCTCGCAATGGCCGCTGCGCGGCCAATGCTTCGGTCGTATCCACATGACCACGCTGACTCGCAGCGTGAGCGGTCTCAAAAGGGGCAAAAATCCCATTCGTGATTATATAATAGATAAAAGGACTTTAATGGCAATATCAATTATTGCCTTTAAAATCTTTTCATCTATTTGTCTTTTTTTGGCTTTTGACTTTCTGTTTTTAGACACCATTGGGAATATGAACTTCATCTTGCTCTATATAATGCAATATCATTTTGTTGCAGTATATAGCAAATCTCAGTATACTATTAAGCCAAGAGACCTGTACAAGGCCTTTAGGGGAGAACCAATGTCGAAGCTATGGGGCTTTCTGTAGGCTTCTGACTACCATGGCATCTTCTTATTGCTTGGTAGATTGGTGTATTGATGCTCCATAGCCCGCGCCATGCGCCCGTAAGCCTTGTGTGACATACATATTAAATTACAAACATGTTCATAATCAACATGATGCACACAAATGGCAAACTCATTTAAATCCATTCCCATGTGGGCTGTAAATACATAACACTGGCATATTGTTAAATAAGAACATTTACAAAGTTGTTTCATTTGTTTTTTCTTCACTTTAGAGAAATGAATGCAATAAAAGAAATCAGCTATAATGGTGGATTTTTTTTTAAAGGACTCTGTCAGCACACAATAAATGTTCAAAGCAAGAACAGGCATTTGTGCATCATATAGGGGCCAAACATTTAATCCCACCTTACCACCTGCTTGCTTCCATCTATCCTCTCTCTTATTTGGTGCTATGAAGCAAGAGCTGTCAATCAAAGAATGGAGTTGCATGATGCATCAGTGCGTGTACTTGTTTTGAATAGTCATTGTCTGCCAACAGGCATCCCATTATGGGGACTCTGTCAGCAGGTTTTTGATTTTTAATATGAGAGCAACATGATGTAGTGGCAGACACCCTGATAGCAGCCATGTGTCACTTACTGGTTTGTGTGTTGTTGCTTCAATAGAAAGAGGGTTTTTATCAGCATGAGATTATAACTACATGAATAGTTATCTCATGCCATATAGTGACCCTGCTCAGTATAGCCCCATCTTCACCACTAATTAAGGGTATCGTTACACGTCGCAACATTGCATGCAATTTCACTTTCAATTTGCTGGTTGCAGTGAAATTATGGACACATTGTTCTATTTTGTTACTGTGTACAAATGGAACAATGTGTCCCTGATTTCACTGCAACCAGCAAATTGCAAGTGAAATTGCATGCAATGTTGCGACGTGTATCGGTACCCTCACTCAGTGCTGTAGGCTGGGTTACACATAGGTCAGGAGCCAGAAAATTGATAGATCAGCAGTAGAGAAAAATAATATGATTTGATCAAAATGACAGCATGCACACCTGTAGGAGAAGCATCACTGGAATCAAGATATCTGGCCCTACATCATGCTGCTCTCAGATTGTATAACAAAAACCTGGCAACAGATTCCTTATAAAGTGGTATATTTCTGATACTCTCGATCCCAATCTTTGAGACGTTTTCTAGATGACTAACATGTATTTTTGCCTGGCTGCAACTTTCGTCAGCACAATCACCTTCCTGCTGGAGGCGCTGTGAGTGGCTATTTTCAGAAAGTAATTGTTAGCTAATAAAAACAAAGATGCCTCTCTTAGGCGGCCGTCACACGCAACGATTTCTTGCCCGATATCGTTTAAGCGATCTCCATTTTGATCGCTTAAGCGATATCGGGCTTAAAATCGATGCATGTAATCAAGCGATTTACGATGTTAAATCGCTTGATCGTGACATCGCTGATCTGAGCTCCGGTTCTCAGATCTGGCGATTAGCGATTTCACGATCTCCTTCATCGTGGTGTGTGACACCACGATGAACGATCTCCCAGCGCAGAGCCTATGCTGGGAGATGGTAACTATGGTACACGTCGGGTAACTAAGCGACGCGCGGCCCTAGTAACCCGATGTGTACCATAGTAACGAGCGAGATCGCGGCTCCGCATCGCTGGTGAGTCTGTCTGTGTGACATCTCACCAGCGATGTGAGCGATATTGTAAGCGATTGCGCGTGCACGTGATCGCTTACAATATCGCTAAAGATATCTGTGCGTGTGACGGCCGCCTTAGTGTGTATTAGAATCATTGATTTTATAGACTTTAAAAGCTAAACTTTACATAAGAGAACAGTTTGATATAAAACATGTATTTTATAATTCCACTAAATATTTTATTTCTTAAGAAGAATTGCTACATAATGGTCATGATAGTATAAATGCATGAATTTGCCAAACAAATATATTCAGCGCTAACCTCCCATATATTTGCTTCTAGGTCAATCCAACTCCCATGCCTAAATGCAAGGACTACTTCCTCAAGCAAGGTATAGATTTCCGGTTTGAGAATGATAGAATAATACTGAAAAGTATGAGGAAAAGAAGTCTACGAGACAGAGACAGGCGCAGGTGAAGTCTGATTGATGCGTTGTAGTATTGTGACTCTTGATATTTTCTGAACCCATAGAAGATGTCATTTATTGTAATATATTTTTATCCAGGAAATTGTTCCCTTTGGCACAGATGGGGTTGTGGAGTTAGTGTTGCGGCAGCCAAGTCCTGGTAAGCCGGTCACATGGACAGGTCCTGGATTTGCACGTGTTCTGAATGGAGCAGGACTGAGATTTACTGTGAACAACATCCCCTATTCCATGGAATTTATCATCGCTATTCGATATGAACCAGAGGTAAAATGTTTCAAATACAGAAGCTTCTTCACTAGAAGCATTGTCAACATATTTCTCTTTTTTGCTTTTTTTTTCATAAATCCATTGTAATTTGTAACTTAATAAGCTATTCCCATCTCCAAGATCCTGTCCCAATAGGTAGAAGCTGTACTATTAATATTAGCCAATACCTCCAATTACTAAATGAAGTATAATTCTTATTATCTACGTCTCTCACGTAATGTGCAGGACATTACAACTTAGGTATCCATAGTTACGTCCACACATATAGTGACAGTTGTTTGTGGCCGTAACCATGGATACGTAAGCCGCAATGTCCTGCACATGAGGTAAGAGGCATAGAATTAGAATTATAGTTCATTTAGTAATTGGAGGTATTTGCTAATATTATTATTACAACTACAACTGTTGGGATTTGGTCTTGGAAATGGGAAAACCCCTTTAACATTTATTTATTAATACTATATGTATCAATAGTCATTGGAAGACTGGACAGCGAGCATTACAGTTAACCTACAACACGGAGTAGAAAGTGAATATTGCAAAGATTGGCCCCCCCGATCTGAAGGATATACATTGAGTCTTCCTGCTACTTCCAGGTAAAATACATCATGCAAAATCTTCTCATCTGGGAAAGTTTTTGATTATTATAGAAAAGTATTATAATACGGTAACTTCTCAGCACAGTAAAAACTAAAATCAATAAATTGGTGGATAGCAAATATTACAGATGGCAAATAAAGTGAAAACAGATAAAACCATATGAAAACACTACACAACCACTACAGCCGATTTACTAAACTTCATATACCAAAAATGTCAAAAATCGAGGAGGAATCCAAATGGAAAGAGGGAAGATTTGTTGAAAGAGGGGAATGAGTGACATGAACAGCAAGCTTGTGGGTAGAATTTGTGCAAAAGAATTGTTGTAGCATATTGGACCAAAGTAAGCCAAGCAGTAGACTATGCACCACATTTATCGTCCATAGTGAATCATTGATATAATTTTGGTCAATATTAAAACTTCCTTGTCTATGTTAGCCTTTTGCATTTATTGGTCTTTGTGGTGTATAAAGTCCTGGTATACAGATATTCACAAGACAGCACACATATTTTTGGAGTTATACGACACACCTAGGTTTTAGACGAGGAAAACAAGATTTTGAAGCAAAAACTGTAGTCATGACACACTGTTATGGGCAAGATCAGCTGCTGACACTGTTAGGCAATGTGCACACACAAGAAAGTGTGATATGCTTGTGGTCAGGAAATATGTGCATGAAAACCTTATCAGGTTTTCAAAAACAAAACAGCACATACATATTGCATTTGTGCTGCGTTGAGCACATTACAAACGCAGCACAAATAAGGGGACGCACACAGGCAGATAAACAGACACATACAGACATATACGCACTTTATTACTAGTGATGAGCGAGTGGCGTAATATTCGCACTTGCAATACTCATAACGAGTAGTTTTTAATACTCGCATATTCATCCGAATAGTGAGTCTAATGTTAGTCAATTAGTGATCGTCTCCGACCACACATATCCAGCCATAAAACAAGTTTTTTCTGGACAGGGTGGGAGGGTTGTTTTTTCACATTTTTACTGAATAAAACACCTTGCTGTGCCCCCCAGAGAGATCCTAACATTCAATCTGCACTCACTGAGGTGCCAGCTCACTTTGTGTACTGCAGGGAGCTGTCAATTTGTGTCAGATCGATAATGATCAGCACATTACTCACGAGCACCAGCGATACTCACCGAGTAATGAGTATCCCGAATACTGTACTATTCGTGTGAGTAGTGAATAGTAACGATTACTCTCACTCATCACTATTTAATACCCTTCCAGCCAAATCCCACAGTGACTGGTGATTTCTTCCTTCCGGGTACGGTACGTCCAGGTCCTGTAGGACACTTTGTGCTGGTCTTGCTGGTGCCCAGAAAGAGGAAATCACTGGATCTCACCGTGGGATTGCTGGGGGAGGGTGAGTGTTTTTGCATTTTGCTGCAAAACCGGAATAAGTTAATTGATATGCTACTTCTCTTCACAAGAAGATATTTGCACCAAAACCTCATCATTACAAAATGCAACAGTTGGCACAGCATTGCAGAAGTCTCATAGACTTTGCAGGCATGACAAAATTTGATCTGTTTTTTGTGCAAAAATGCAGCACAAAAAACGGATCACAAAGGCACAGTGTGAACCTAGCCTTATGGGGTTAATATCCACCAATTATATACTAATGCCCCCCTTCCTGGGCCAATCCGGGTACATATGTCCCCCATCCTAGTGTTTATTACTTCCATCTTGTTATTTTTTTTGTTCCCCATTCTTGTCCCATCCTGGTATGTATGATCCCTCTCATAGCATATATTGTCCTCACCCTGGGCCCATACTGTTATAGATGGCCCCATCATAGTACATATGGCCCTCATTCTGGTACATATGACCCTAATCCTGGCCCCATCCTGCTATATATGGCCTTTATTTTGGTATGTATAACCCATATCCTGGTGTGTACGTGCCATCCTGGTGTATTTGACTCCCATCATGCCGGAGCGATAAAAAAAAAAACAATTCTACTCACTTTACCAACATTCCATTATTGCACAGTGTCTTTCTCTGATGCTGGCAACTGAGTTCTGTGTGTAAGCGTTGTCAGTTGCTGGGATATTTGCTGCTCCCTGCCCGCTGTAGTAGTGAATATGAGTGTGCTTCTAAGTCTGACTGTCTTCAATAAAATGGCGCCAGCCGGGATCTCCAGTTCCATTATATTGAAAACAGTCTGTAGAATACTCATGTCTCTACCAAAATGGCACTGGCAGCAGTGCATGTGCGTGTCACGTATTTACTGCTCTGCAGTCCATGTGAAATGCTCTGCTGTAGTTTAATGGGAGTATATTTCCTTTGGTGCATTCAGAGTTAATGTTAGAAGCTACTGGGACTTGCGTGAGTGCAATGTGAGGGAAACCTGCATTGCACTTAGACCAGTGTTGCCCTATCAGGCAGGGCACACTGGTGCATGTCCCCCGCACTGAACTCGCATTGCGAGTCAGAAGCAAGCTGCGACTGCACGTGATTCTCACGCGCAAGAGGGCAATGAAAGTCTATGGGGCAAGAAAATCTCGTCCCCATACAGCACACTGTGCGATATTCGCATGAGTGTGCTGTCAAAATCGCTTCAAACTGCTGTCAAAGCCGGCGAGTTTGAATCTACCGCATTCCCTGTACAGTAATAAATAATGTTCCAGCACTGTCACAGCAGTACTGAAACATTATTGTTTAATAAACTCAGTTAGAAATCAAAATAATAAAGTTCTGTATGTTATAATCATTTTAACCCCCCTCTGCAGCCTCTGCGCTACATGTTGGCACAGAGCCTGCAGATGCAGCTATTACAAGCCTGTGGCAGAAGGGTTAAATTGCTGTGGGTGTGCTGCCATCATGTATATACAGAGTATATAGACTCGGTGTATACATGGTGACAATACACCATAGCAGTGCAGGGGTTAAATCTTTTATTTTTTTGCTCCCGGCAATTGTCGGGTGATTATAAAGTACTGTGAAGCTGCTATCCTTCTGCAGTGTGCTGTCTAAGGTCCTGAACTTCAGCGTGATATTACTGTGTAGTCCGGTCACAGATGTCACAGAGGGAGGAGGAACCAGGATTCTTCCTACACCTCTGTGACAGCAGATGCAGCAGCGCTGCCCCTATGGGCGCTGTGTAAAGAATTGACATGGCCATTCTTTTTACGCAGGCGCTTTTTCCCATAAAAGCACGGCATACTTTTACGCAGTGTCTGAATGGCAAAGTGAATTTCACATTCACTTTGCCGGCAGACACAAGGCACATTGCACATTTTTGAAAAGCGTGCAAAAAAGCACTCCAAAATGCGCAATGTGTGAACGTAGCCTAAATGTCACTGCTGTCCATGGTGCTGAAGTTTTCTCGCCTGTATTTCTCAACACCGGCAGACTTCAGCACCATGGAAAGCAGTGACATTAAAACTCTGGCAGACTTCAGCCCCATGGAAAGCAGTTACATTGAATTAAAACTACCGGACACCCTATACATCGATATATGTATCTGACATTACTGTAGTGTGCGTTTCAGCAACATGGCCAAAACCATGCTACTAACTTGCACCACACATGCACCACACCCGCATGGACTTGCATGCACATACACCACACACGCACCTCAGATGCACAACCATATGGACAGCTCTCGCATGACTGTCATGCATCTACAACGCTCCGTTTTTGATGCATGATACAGTGCCTCTACCCTAAGGGCTCGGACACACTCATCCGAGTTTGACGGACGAGACTCAGAACAGGCTGGAGAAGTGACCCTGAACGACCTCTCTTTCTCTGGACAGGGAATGCAATACTGCACAGAAACACAAGCAGCTGTCATTCCCCGTCTAGAGACAGAGAAGCCGTTCAGGGTCACTGCTCCAGCCTGTTCAGAGTCTCGTCTGTCAAACTCGGATGTAACTCGGAGAGTGTGTCCGAGCCCTAAGGGTCAGACTAGCTTCCCTATACACCTTTGGTTTTGCCATGATGTAGATGTTAGAGCAGTGGTTCTTAACCTTGTTTGAGGTACCGAACCCACCAGTTTCATATGCACATTCACCGAACCCTTCTTTAGTGATAAATCAAATATGATGTTTTTGCAAATTCAAGACATAGGTTTTTTACTGGTGCACAAAATGAATGGTGCATGACCCCTCGGGTTTATATCGAACCCTGGTTAAGAACCACTGGGTTAGAGTCTTACTGATTAATTGCGTGTGTGGACAGGAGTCTTTTATATAGGTGACAATATAAGACAGCTATCTTTAATGCAGGTAACTAGTTGATTAGGAGCGTCTAAGGCTGCTTTCACATCACAATTTTTGGCTGTCTGTGGGATCCGTGTTTTGGTCGGATCCCCCGGACAGCGTGGATCTTGTGGTCCCTGTTCTCCCTGCATCTTCCCGGTATGTCCCTGTCTCTCCCTCCTCCATCTCCTCTCCCCCCTATCCTCTATCCTGTCCCCCCTGTCCTATCCCCTGTCCTTTTCCCTCCGGTATGGGTCATTCCATGTCAAGTGATCCAAAAATGAATATTTTTTTCCCTGACGTCCTCAGATTTTTTTTATTTTTTTTTCTATATGAAGAACAACTTTAGTTAATTACAAAAAAAAAGTTTTGAATTTTTTTATTTATCAGTTAATTTTTTACAGATTTTTAAAGTTTTAAAAAAGTGCGAATTTTGGCCTGGTATGGCTTTACATTTTCTATCATATCTCGGGCTAGAAATAAGATAGAGAAACAAAATAAACACCAATCTACTCAGAACTGTGCAGGCTTTCACCAGATATGTCACAAGAGGATCTTTGTTAATATTTTACCCATGTGATCGCAAGCGCAAAACTTTAAAACGCATTTCCGAAAAATCGGCGCTCTTTAAATATTTCAAAAACTGCCCATGTGTCTGCTTTGCTCTTAGCCACATCTGTACCAAATTTCAAGTTGGGATCGTGATGAGATCATATTTTAAAATATTTTAATATTAATAGCGTCAATGGGTCATTCGATATCAAGTGATCTAAATATGCATATTTTTTTTACCTGACATCTTTAGATTTTTTTAATTCTTTTTCTTTATGAAGTACAACTTTAGTTAATTACAAATGAAAAGTTTAGAATTTTTTTCTTCATCAGTTAATTTTTTACAGATTTTTAAAGTTTAAAAAAAGGGTGAATTTTGGCCTGGTATGGCTTTACATTTTTTTTTATCTCAGGCTAGAAATAAGATAATGAAGTGGGAGAGGCATCATTTTACTCAGAACGGTAACAGCTTTCATTTGATATGTTACAAGACTATGTTTCTTTATATCAAATTCAAACTATTGACGGGCAATTGTGAAAAAATGACTGATTGTGTTCTTAGTTATATTTGTGCAGAGATTCAACTTGGGACCTGTCAAATGTATATATTTTTTATTTTATGGTTGTATGAGTTATCACAACTTATTGAATAAAACATTTATATGCAACAAAAAAGAAACACAAAAAACAAATCCCATAAGTGCCAGGATAAATACATCTTAATCATCAGAACACAACGCTCAGCATTTTCAACTTGAATGTATTGAACAAACCAAAAGAAGAAAGGTGATCATATCCTCAAGTTTGATTAAACAAGATTAAAAGAACCAAAAATGTTAACCCCTATTTATACATATAAATTTGTTTTCTATTCTATCACTAAACAAGTGATTTATGAAGTGTTTAATAAGAATAGGACAGTAGTTAAATCATCGTTCTATAAATTATGAACTAATCAAACAATTAATAGTATGTTTTTAAAGTGGCATTTTATCAATTTGTCCCTTCTAGTGGGTGAAATGTAATCTTGTCCATAAACACTTACTAGCAATCGCCATTTCCTTGTGTGTCAAAGAGTATGTCCGGCCTGTCACGGTGTTAGGCTCCGCCTGAGTTAATATCTGATTTTTGTGCACTTTTAAAATGTCTGGCTTTCTTGGATACACAAAGGATGGCGCTGGACCAGAAGGATGCAATAAGTCAATTCTACTTCTTCATTTTCACAATCTTTGGAGAGTACAGTAGCTAGCCACCAGCGCCAATCATATTCATATTTTTTCAAAAGGATTGCAACAGTGTCTATGATAAAATGCTGTTTCTTGAGAAGTAGCAGCCATTGCTGTGTGGGAAAAATACAGTTAATATTAAGTAAGGAAGATAGGTAATAAAAATAAAGGTTTACAGTACACTTGAGATAGAACTGTATTACTATAAAGTGAGTTTTAGGGCTAGCGCGCACAGTTTTTTCTGTCTGCAGATACACGCTGCAGTTTTGGCAACTTGTTTTCCTTCCAAGTTTTTACCACATATGCGTTAGTTTTTTTAATCGCTAGTGAAAAAAATGGCAGCTTTTTTTATATAAATGATAAATGCTGCGTTTATTGCAGCGATTAAAAAGTAGTTCAAGCAGTGATTTACTCACTCTTGAGTGTTTCCAAAAACACTGCATGTGGTGAACCCCATAGAAATCAATGGGGCTGTTTTTCTGAATGATGATCCCTAAGAATAGCACTGTGTGTATTGGCCCTTAATAATAAAAGCATTAAACTATTAATATATTTACTCACCCATATTTTAGTACACAGCCTTGATGGCTTTGTACAGACTATTGTTTGTTCAGGAGTGAAGATGTCCAGACATGTCAGGACATGAAAGGTCTGAACGAGCTGTCTTACTTCCTGAATGCAGTGGGTAGACACTTAACATGATTGACAGAGCTGCTGGCCTATCATCTGCTCTGCATTCACTGTCTATCCCTGTGCTTTCTCAGGTTGAGCCCTAACAAAGCTTTTTCCTATATGTCCTCTCTTGCTTCTAAGCTGTAACATATCAAAATAATACAGTAATGTCTAACAATAATGGATTTGATAAATATAGACCCCACGCTTTTAGACCACAGGTTGAACAGATCTGAATTCAAGATTTTTGAATTGACACTATAATAGTTAAATATTTTAAAATATGATCCCATCACGATCCCAACTTGAAATTTGGTAGAGATGTGGCTAAGAGCATAAAAGACACATGGGCAGTTTTGGAAAATTTTTATTAAAACGTTTTTTCGGAAATGCGTTTCAAAATGTTGCGTTTGCGTTCGCATGGGTAAAAAATTAAAATTAACAAATATACTCTTGTGACATATCTGGTGAAAGCCTGGACAGTTCTGAGTAGAATGGTGTTTATTTTGTTTCTCTATCTTATTTCTAGCCCAAGATAAAAAAATGTAAAGTCACATCAGATCCGATTTAGACTCAGATCTGATGTCCACAGGCTACCATTGTGTAGTCCTACAGACCATCACGGATCCGTCATGAATCTGTGGCGTCTGATTTTAGTCACGGACGCCAAAATCGCAGCAGGCTGCGATTTTGGCTCCGTGACAAAATCGGAAAGCTACGGATAGTGCAAAAATTGGATGGCAATAGGCACACATCCGAGCACATCCGAGCCCCATAGGGATACATGGGAGGCAAAATCGCATCCGAGTGTATCCAATTTGACACGGATACACTCGGATGCCTAAAAATCATGATGTGGAGGCAGCCTAACTGGTCTGTAGGAGGCAGAAATCCTAATGGGGATCCAATACTTATTTCTCTCTGCAAAATACAAATACATGTACCATATATACTCGTGTATAAGCCGACCCGTGTATAAGCCGACCCCCCTACTTTTGCCCCCCAAATCTGGGAAAACCTATTGACTCGTGTATAAGCCGAGGGTGGACCCCAGCACAGGTATAAAGCCCCCAGCAGTGTGGTACACAGCAGCCTCCCCAGTGGGTATATACAGGCCTCAGCAGTGTTAGAGCAGCCTCCACAGTGGTATATACAGTAGCAGCCCCAGTGGTAGTATACAGCAGCCCCAGAGGTATACACAGCAGCCCCAGTGGTAGTATACAGCAGCCCCAGTGGTAGTATACAGCAGCCCCAGCAGCCCCAGAGGTGTATACAGCAGCCCCAGTGGTAGTATACAGCAGCCCCAGAGGTATATACATCGGCCCCAGTGGTAGTATACAGCACCCCCAGCAGTCCCAGAGGTATATACAGCAGCCCCAGTGGTAGTATACAGCAGCCCCAGCAGCCCCAGAGGTATATAGAGCAGCCCCAGTGGTAGTATACAGCAGCCCCAGAGGTATATACTGCAGCAGCCCGCCCGCCACCCCCATCAGTATACAGCCCCCCCCATTAGTATCCAGGGCCCCTCCTTGCTCCGGAAACCTGTAAAGTAAAATCATTATACTTATCACTGTCCTGTCGCCGCCGTCCCCGCCGCTGCCATCGCGATCCTCCGTCTTCATCCAGCGTCTTCCGGCTTCCTCCTGTGGCGCAGATAATGACGTCATTGCCTGCACTGACCAGAGGAAGCCAGAAGAAGCCGGATGAAGCCGGAGGATCGCGATGGCAGCGGCGGGGACGGCAGCGACAGGACAGTGATAAGTATAATGATTTTACTTTACAGGTTTCCGGAGCAAGGGGGGGGGGCCCTGGATACTAATGGGGGGGCCTGTATACTGATGGGGGTGGCGGGCGGGCTGCTGCAGTATATGACTCGCGTATAAGCCGAGGGGGTACTTTTCAGCCCAATTATTGGGCTGAAAAACTCGGCTTATACAAGAGTATATACGGTATATACTTTAGATAATGTAATTTTCTGGATTTTATTTTTAATATTCTATCTTTCACTGTTAAAATTAACCTACCCTTAAAATGATAAACTGTTGATGTCTTTGTCAGTGAGCAAATATACAAAATCAGCAAGGAATCAAATAATTATTTCCTTTCATGGTATAAGGATATGAAAACTAGTATCATATCTATTTATCAAGCAGAGGTGATATCAAGTGAAATGAATTATGCAATATCTGCCTTTAACATTCATGTATCCTCTATAGGTTAGCTATGCTGAACTCATCAGTTTGTCTGGACCCTGAAGCAGAATATCAAATAGATGTCTATTTTTCCCAAACTTCAAACACAAATGCTAATAAAAAATTATATATTCTAGTTGATTCGGTAAGTAACATAACCCAATGAATAGGAATAAAATGTTAGCCTAGGGTCACACTTGAGCCCTGGATCCATTAAAAGCATCAGTTTTTGAACTTGGAATTCTTGAAAAACTGATGGTTTTAACAGATCCATAGGCGCCTATGCAAAAAATGCAGTGCCAAAATGCACTGTTAAAAAACGCTAGCAGCGTTTTAGGGTGCTGTAGCAAAAACGCATACATTTTTATTAACATGGGGCCCTATGGGAAACTCATCTGTTAACGCATGGTACATATAGGTACCATGCGTTAACGCATAGCATTTTTGGGATGCAATCATGACAATCTACAAAAATGGAATCATGTTTTGAAAAGGCAGAAAAATGGGCTGCCAAGTGTGACCCTAGCTTTAGACACATTTAGTAAAATGGATTTTAAAAAAATATTACTATTCCTTATGAACACTAGTCCTTATGTTTTATATAGAAACCTCTTCTGTCAATTATAGGAATATTAGCAGAGGGGTTCCATGATCATATTAAGTCCATGGGAATGCCAATGTAACTTCTACTATCAGGGTCTGGCTGTCAAATTTTGCCTATGGGTCAAACACAAAGCAGTGGCTCAGCAGTGGCCCAGCAATAGCCTATGAGGCATGTCCATCCTTAAAGAGGTTTTCCAATCTAAAACTATAAGTCTACAGTCACTATATGTGACAGTAGAGCTGTGAATTCTCACATCGTGCACACTGCGCGCTGTGTGGATTCTCTCTTGCCAGCGGAGGAGTGGACGATTATGTGATCTCAAGTATGTAATATGTATACTCCTGGCCACATTACAACTAGACTGTTTCTGGCCTTGCTCAATACAGTTATATTAAGCTAGGCCATGCAAGTCTAGTCAGCATGTAATTGCATGCTTCCAAATCAAATACTTGCAGTAAGACGCCCGCCAAATCACAATAGTACTGCGAGCAATGGGAGGATTCACAAGTGTGTAGTCGTAGAGTCACTGCAGACTTGTAGCTTAAAACTGACCATCCCCTTTAACATGATTACTTCTGGCTGCTTCACAAGCTATATTCCTACTAAATATATTGGCTGAGTTCTGCTCAATGAAAAAACTGACAGCACTCGGACCAGTTCAGATGAGCGTTTTTAGTGGTTAGATAAATTACATATTATGCTCATGTATTACTATTTGAAACTGGATATACATTTTCAGATATCTAGTAAAACAATATATATGGTGCTTTACCACACTCCTAAAAAAACATGTCCCCGGAATAAAAGTCCACATATTGGCAATAAACCTGCCATCAGAGATGTGTGAAAATAAATAAATAATTTTAAAAAATGTGCGCATGGGGTCCCCGGTATTTTTGATTTTCAGCTCAGATCAAGTAGCCAACTATGGCTGCCACTCCCAGCTGCCTGGTTTTACCTTGGCTGGCAATCAAAAATACAGTGGAGCCCATTATTTTATTTTCATTATTAAGTAAATAATGAATAAAAAGTGTGGGCTCCGCCCTATTTTTGATTGGCAGCAAAAGTAAAACTAGGCAGCTATTCTCAGAGTGGTGAGACCCATAGTTATTTAGCTCTCCAGGCTACAGAATAGCAGTCCCCAGCCACCCCAAAATTTGGCACATTAATTTGTAGCACCAATTTCTAGCGCTTTACCCGACTCTTCCCAATGCCATGGTGCAGTGACAATTGGCATAATATAAGGGGTTAATCACAGCTGAGTATTGACAGCTGTCATTAAGCCCAAGATTGGTAATGTTCAAGCTTTGGTACATTGCGGTGAGTGGAGACATTACAATGTCTGCTCACCACAAGCAGCTCTCACACTAAGTGAACTGCGCCAGCAGTATTCTCAGATGACCTTAACGCTGACATCACCCCTTACACAGCCGGCTGTCAGTCTGAGAGTGCTATTTGCAGTGAGTGAACACTGTCTCTGCTTACCAAAATGTAGCAGAGCCAAGTGTGCTTTGGACATGGTGCTGTGGATAGCTGTCGGAAGGGTGTGTTTGGGGTTCATAAATGGGTGAAAGAGGGCCGTTAAACAGAAAAGTATCTTTATACTGCTCCGTAAATATAAATATCTACCATGTTGCACCCCATACCAAATATTTGTCCCTTACTGCGCTTCCTGCACAGAAAATCCCCAGACTTTCTCTTTCCATAGTATCCCTCTCACACTGTCCCTCTACATAATATATTCCCTACACCTCCCCTCCCTATAAACACCCTACACTGCCCCTCCCCATAATATACCTCTTGCACTGCCCCTCCCCATAAAATATCCCCTACACTGCCCCACTCCATAATATATCCCCTACATTGCCCCTCTCCAAAATAAATTCCCTACACCCCCCCATAATATACCTCTCAAACACAGTACCCCTTCCTGTAATATATCCACACACTACCCCTCCCCATAATATACCCCTCACACTGCACCTCTGTATAATATATCCCCTGCAGTGCCCCTCCCCATAATATACCCCTATGCTGTCCCTTCTCATAATATACCAGCCACACTTCCCATCCTCATCATATACCCCACAAACATCACCCCTCTCAATAATATATGCCCCATACTGCCCCTCTGTATAATAAACTCCCCACTCACACCTGTCTTCTTCATAACATATAGCCTACACCATCCCTCACCATAATGTACTCTACATGCTGTCCCTCTCCATAATGTCCTATACATACTGTCCCTCTCCATTATGTCCTTTATATACTGTCCTTATCCATAATGTCCTCTCCATATTGTTCCTCTGCATAATTTCCTCTCCATATTATGCCTCTCCTCTCCATACTGTACCTCTCCATATTGCCCTCTTCATAATGTCATCTACATAGTGTCCCTCTCCATAATGTTCCCACCTACATGTCCCCTCTGTATAAAATCCAAACATACACTGCCCCTTGCAATTCTGTGCCCCCTGCCAAGTAATGTGCCCTCGTAGTAACACTCTGCCCCACTCTCCCACACTCCCTCCTCAGCAAATATCAATACATATAATCTTCAGCAGAACCTATGTGGAGCATTTACAATTCCTGCCACCTCCCCTGTCCAGCTCTGTATCGCAGGCAGCTGTGTGATGAGGCCCTCAGAGTGATGACCTCATAACGTTGCTGCACACTGGACCACAGGATGAAGTGCACTGCTCTGCCCCAGCCCTGATTATCATATATTCAAATATATTCGCATCTCTTATATGAGACTACATTTGGATTCAAACTGAAGAGAACTGGAGTCTTCTGGCCACAAGGCAAGATTTGGCAGCTGCAATTAAAGGTTCTATGCTGGTCTTTACAGCGACCATGAGAGCTGCCTGGGGATGCTCCCAGGGGGCATATGCCCCCCGACTCCAGGTCCAGCCCACCCCATGGGTAGGGGGCTGCAAAAAGAAATAAAATGGGGATTGCAGCAGATAAATAATTCTTACTGAGAACCACGCTGCTCCTGGCACACTGATTCTGGGTCCACTCATTAAGCCTTATGCTTATTCACTACTTCCATGGCCCACCCTCTATGACAGCGTATGTGATTGGTTGGAGTCAACCTGCGCCCCCACCCTCTGTGCCTGTGTCTGTGATTGGTAGCCCTCACACTAGCTGTGTGTGTCCCTTAAATAGCGTAAAAAAATAGATAATTGAAAAAAACAGTGCAAGGTCCCCCATATTTTTATACCCAACACTGACAAAGCCATTGGCTGGAGGCTGTGGCCCCCTGCTGTGTACTTTATTTTGGCTGGATATTAAAATACAGGGGATCCCACGCAGATTTTTATCATTTTGATATCTAGCCATGATAAAACAGACATCTGGGGGGGTTGGTATTCTCTGTCTGTAGAGGCCTATGGTTATTGGGCTCCCTCCAGACTAAAAAAAAACCCCGCAGCCGCCCCAGATTTGAGGTATCAATTAGATGCGCCCAATCCTGACACTTTATCTAACTCATCCCTAACAATTCTGTATTCCAAAAAAAAAACCTACCTCTCGGTAAGTATGATTTTAACTGCTGTAATACCCGTTTTGCTTCCTTTTGCTGCCCCATAGCCATTACTCCATATGAAGCCTCATTTTGATGTTCCTTAGGCTTTTATTGTAAAACAGACGTTCAGGTCATGCAGAGTGTATGAGACAGCCAAAATTCTAAATAAAGTTATTTAGTAATTTATTTATAAAGACATTTTCTGTCATCCTTTATTTTTTCTATTCTTGGAGCACACCTTTACTATCTAATAGTGTACGGACCACCTTCGAAACTCCTAATTCTTTTTATTTCCTATTTTCTTCTTTATGGAAATATACCAAAAGTTTTTATTGAAAGGTTTTATTGTTTGTGTAACAATCCATTAGATCTGTATACCATATGTTGAAATGGTTTTATTATTTGCCTTTTTAAAAGCCACAATCTGAAAATACTAATACAACATCCTATGATGACATATTAACCATAATGAAAAGTTATGAAGAGCAGATCTATGATCTTTGCCAAAGTGTAGTCAATATTTGCATGGAACTATAAGAACACATGACAGTGAATACATTTGATTAAGGAGAGAAAGACAATTTGTGTATGTTGCCCTTTACAAGAATGAACTTGCTTGCATTCCACTAGTCTCTTTGTGATGTCAGTGGAAAGATATTAAAGGTAAGATTGGGTCTGGGAAATAAATCTCATGTGAGCTTTGACTTATTAAATATAATATATTGCCTATGTATCTACAGCTGAGATGTCATTGAAGAAATGTATATACAATAAATATATTATTATTATTTTGGGGATTTCTTATTTATACTTTTCAACCATTTTATATCCCTAACAGCTTGGATTGATTCCCCAGATCGCTTCTATAAGCAATCTATGTACTGAATTAGAATTAGAAGAATATTATTATTATAACTGTATTGAAATTGCTACAGATATTGGAGCCCAAATACTACCAGATGTGTGCGAGAAACTTATTTTTAGTATGTCTGCCCGCATACACAATGGAGCTCTGAGTAAGTATCTAATCTACCTAGATGTATTAATGTAAAATGAAACAACAAGATTTTCTATATATTGATATTGCATGTGCAATCATCCTATTTGTAATATTACAGGTAAAAAGTGCATTTTTTAGAAAATCCAAGGCTTGCATTTTCCCATTGTCTAATATTCCATCATCCATACCTGAAAGGCAGAGAACCTTTCAACATTCCAGTAAAAGTGCATTCCAACCTGATTCTGACCCTAGAGGCAGACATTCTCAAGAATATTACGGTATCTTGGGTACAACAAACTAAATTACATAGGAGGTACCTTTGGTAATAAAAGTTCATCTATAAGTTATGGCCATTTGTTCCATAGCTAGTAAAACATATAAAATGCTACATTTATATTGCCAGACTGTCTGATTCTCACAAATAAACTTCAGATATTATCAAAGTAATGCCATTTGAAGCTTTGCATTGCAATGAGATGGTTGCTTTAGCATACCGTATATACTCGTGTATAAGCCGACCCGTGTATAAGCCGACCCCCCTACTTTTGCCCCCAAAACTTGGGAAAACCTATTGACTCGTGTATAAGCCGAGGGTGGACCCCAGCACAGGTATACAGCCCCCAGCAGTGTGGTATACAGGCCTCCCCAGTGGTAATATACAGCAGCCTCCCCAGTGGTAGTATACAGCAGCCTCCCCAGTGGTAGTATACAGCAGCCTCCCCAGTGGTAGTATACAGCAGCCTCCCCAGTGGTAGTATACAGCATCCCTAAAGGTATAAACAGCAGACCCCAGAGGTATACAGCAGGCCCCAGAGGCATATACAGCAGGCCCCAGAGGTATACAGCAGGCCCCAGGTATATACAGCAGGCCCCAGAGGTATACAGCAGGCCCCAGGGTATATACAGCAGGCCCCAGAGGTATACAGCAGGCCCCAGAGGTATACAGCAGGTCCCAGAGGTATACAGCAGGCCCCAGGGTATATACAACAGGCCCCAGGGTATATACAGCAGGCCCCAGGGTATATACAGCAGGCCCCAGAGGTATACAGCAGGCCCCAGGGTATATACAGCAGGCCCCAGGGTATATACAGCAGGCCCCAGGGTATATACAGCAGGCCCCAGGGTATATACAGCAGGCCCCAGAGGTATACAGCAGGCCCCAGGGTATATACAGCAGGCCCCAGAGGTATACAGCAGGCCCCAGAGGTATACAGCAGGCCCCAGGGTATATACAGCAGGCCCCAGGGTATATACAGCAGGCCCCAGAGGTATACAGCAGGCCCCAGGGGTATACAGCAGGCCCCAGGGGTATACAGCAGGCCCCAGGGTATATACAGCAGGCAACAGAGGTATACAGCAGGCCCCAGGGTATACAGCAGGCCCCAGGGGTATACAGCAGGCCCCAGAGGTATACAGCAGGCCCCAGGGTATATACAGCCCCCCAGTGTATACAGCAGGCCACAGGGTATATACAGCTGGCCCCAGGGTATATACAGCCCCCCAGTGTATACAGCAGGCCCCAGGGTATATACAGCCCCCCAGTGTATACAGCAGGCCCCAAGGGTATATACAGCAGGCCCCAGGGGTATACAGCAGGCCCCAGAGGTATACAGCAGGCCCCAGGGGTATACAGCAGGCCCCAGGGGTATACAGCAGGCCCCAGGGGTATACAGCAGGCCCCAGAGGTATACAGCAGGCCCCAGGGTATATACAGCCCCCCAGTGTATACAGCAGGCCCCCAGGGGTATACAGCAGGCCCCCAGGGGTATACAGCAGGCCCCAGGGTATATACAGCCCCCCAGTGTATACAGCAGGCCCCAGGGTATATTCAGCCCCCCAGTGTATACAGCAGCCCCCCAATGGCACTAGCCCCCCAATCATTGTAAGAGCCCCCCACACCTTGCAGAGCCCCCCCCGCTGCTTTATCTTACCATCCGGGGTCTTCTTCACCGCGGGTCCTCCAGTCCTTCCTCGCGCGCTGTGTTCCCGGTCTCATGTGACCCGGCGGTCGCAGTGGAATGACGTCATCGCGCCGGGTCACATGAGACCTGAACACAGTGCGCAGGACCCGCGGCGAAGACCCCGGATGGTAAGATAAAGCAGCGGGGAAGCTCTGCAAAGTGTGGGGGGCTCTTACAATGATGGGGGGGGCTAGTGCCATTGGGGGGCTGCTGTATACACTGGGGGGCTGTATGCACGGCTCCCCCTGCCGCTGTGATGGGCGGGGGGAGCCGTGCATATCTAATGAGCGGCCCCACGTGACGGGCCGCTCACTCATCAGCCCCCCCCCGCCTCCTCCAGCCTCCCCAGCACCCGGACACAGCCCCCACCACATATTACCGTATTGACCCGTGTATAAGCCGAGGGGGTGACTTTTCAGCCCAATTTTTGGGCTGAAAAACTCGGCTTATACACGAGTATATACGGTATATACTATTTTTAAGCAATCTTTTAATCCTAAAAAAAAATAGAGCACACTGAGTTAACAGCAATTGTGATGCTAGTCATTACAACATAAAGGACGTGACACAGAATGTGATGCTGGTCACTACAAAAACTAAGATGTGACACAGTCATTACTTACATTACAGAAATAGAGGCTACAGGGCAGGCAGGTAATCCGGAACCAGTTCCAGGAGAGTTTACAGTATAACAAGAGTAGACCAATATGTGATCATATAACGGTCCAAGGTCAGGTTTTCCAGGAGAGCACGATGAAGATCCAGGGATCAAACAGAGATTTAATCAGGTAATTATCAAAGGGTCAAGATACCAGAAGAAAGATAACAAGTACAAGGAACAGGCAAAAGAATAATGAAATAACAGTCTGGGTCAGATAACAGACTTCAGGGTAGAAACAGGCCACACAGCACTTCAGGCAAAATGTACTACTGGCAGCATTCTGGGGAAGGCTGCTCAGTTAATTAACAGAGCAATCACTGAGAAGTACATATACCTGAGTAATCCAACACTTCCTAGAACCAGAATGGAAAATAGCTATGAACATTATCACACTGGATACCCAGGTATTAGTTACAGTAACATACAATAGCATCCTAGATGCGCAGTGCAGAGAGATCATGAAAAGCATCACCCTTTACATGTTAAAAAAATGTATTTATTTATTCTGATTTGTCATGTAAATTTTAACTTAATTATGAATTCCCTTATGTTCATTGGCTCAGATTGAACCATTTATCAGTTTCAACATGAATAAGCACACAAATAAAGAAGCAAATAATTGAAAGTGTAACTATCATTTGAGGAGAACTTGCATCAGATTGTCTCTGACTGCCTCTACCTGCTCCTTCCCCTCTTTTGCCTTCCTCCTCTTTCCCCTCTTCCATCCTCCTCTTTCCTCTTCCTTCACCTCTTTTGCCTTCCTCCTCCTTTCTCTTCCTTCCCCTCTTTTGCCTTCCTCCTCCTTTCTCTTCCTTGCCCTCTTCTGCCTTCCTGTTTCTTATCCTCTCTATAGATGTTAATGAGCACCAACTCTTATTTTAGTAATTTTAAAATCTCTATTAATTGAAGAAAGATTTACCCTGAATTACCAGATTTTACCTGTGAAAGAACAGTCCAGAAGAAAAAATAAGCAGATTTTACTGTTAAGATATATTAAAAAGCTTCTAATTTTCACTTGTACTATCTATGGAAAAAATAAAATGATGGTCCTTCTCTAAATTCTGCTTGACAAATGTTTAACAACATTTTCAAGAGAAATCCATTTTTATCCAGAGGCAGTTGTCCAACAAAACCCTGACAGATGGGGTACATTCTGTGTACCCCGTCTTATAACATCCTTATATGCATGAAACACGACCCCATTCTTTTTCTATATGGCACTAAGACTCACTATTCTGACAATTATATTATGACAAATTTGGCATTATACTGTATATCGCATGGTGCAGTCCAAAGTATACAATTTGGTAGCCATGTAATTAATGCCCATTGTGTGAAAGTATTACTAGCTTTTTGTTTGCTGTTGGTATATTTTTGTAATAGTCAAAAAAATTGTAAATTAGAAAATAACAGGAATATTTCATCTATCTCTGACAGAATGCACATGTAATCCAGATGGGTCTGTAAGCTCGATCTGCAGTAAAATTGGCGGGCAATGTCAATGTAAACTTAACGTCGTTGGAGGCTGCTGTGACAGGTGTGCTGTCGGCAGCTATGGATTTGGCCCTAATGGTTGCCAAGGTATGAAAATCATGGGATAATCTCTGGGTACATATTTTGGAGAATGCAGAAACCTTATCAATGCTCAGAATCAGCAATACAAGAAGATTTTGTTGTCTGTCGCCAATATCAGACCCTAAAGCTCTAATTTTTCACTAGAAATTATCTAAATACAGTAAATTAAAAAAAAATCAGAGAAAAACATTATTTTATTTTTTTATCTTATAGAATGTGACTGTGATAGCAGAGGATCAATGAGCACATTATGTGATCAGGTGACTGGACAGTGTGCTTGCCGCAGAGATATACAAGGACAGCGCTGTGACAGCTGCTTGCCTGGATATTATGGATTTCCAAACTGCCGACCCTGCAAATGCAATGGCAATTCAGAGACATGTGACCCAGTGACTGGTGATTGTATAGGCTGCAAGGGATTTACAATTGGAACCAACTGTGAACGGTACGAGAACATGGTGGTAAAAGTGGTGCGTGTGCTGACCATCTCTCAGCTTTGCCTTTTGGAAAGTTTAATGTCTTGTTAGAGATGGGCGAAAATATTCGGGTTCGTTAAGTCTGAATAAACTTAAAAAAAGTCTCAATGGTGACTGAACTTGACCTGAACTTGAGCCCGGACCACAAACCCCATACAAGTCTATGAGAACCCAAACTTAAGTGCTATAAAATGGTAGTAATAAAGGCGAAGGGGCTGCAAAAGAAAGGAAAATGGGCATCAAAGCAGAACAATTATAAATATCAAGTTTTTGAGTCCACTCATTAAAGCTTTAATACCCTCTTTCTCTAATTTATTAAGCCCCAAACACCCATGCAGGTCCAACGTAATCCACGCCATGACATCTCACGATGATCCTGCTCTGCTACATCCTGAGGTCATATTAGAAAATGTGAATGATCACTGCAACCTGTGGAACAAACTGATGGAGCCATTGCTGTGAGAACAGTGACCTCAGTGAGTTCACCTGAGGTCACAGCTGGTGGTTCTCATGGTCTTACAGCTGGAACCTCAGATGAGCCCACCTGAGGCAATTTCATTACACTCACCTCAGGTGAATTTATTGATCTAAATTCTAGTAATCTGGCATTGGGATCAATGTTGTCAGATTAATAGATTATTGACTTCAATATGCCAGATTACCTGATTAACCAGAACCATTGGAGTCAATGATCCGGTAATCCAGCACCATTGAGCAAACTCAATGCTGGATTACCTAAATGCGGATGCATTCTGGTAATCTGGGATGGAGTTCAATGAGCTCACCTAAGGTGAGTTCACTGAGTTCACCTCAGGTGACTTCACCTGAGGTCATAGCTGTCAATTCCCACGGTACCTCTGCTGTGACCTCAGGTGAACTCATTGAGCTCAGTGCCCAATTAGCATATTATGATATGTGCGCACAGTGAGTATTTGCAGAAGTTCAGTACCAAATCTGCATCTCCTGGCAGAAAAATGCACCAACAATTCATTGCTTGTTTAAGACGTTTTCTCTTAATTTTTTTACATGAAAAATTCATCAAAAACGTACTAAGGCAATCTGCACACAATGTGTTTGTGATGCATCTGTAGTGCAGTTTTGTCACAAAACTGCATGCAAATCCTTATGTCTATAAAGTCAATGTGAATTCTGATGGTTTTAACATGTTGCCTTTTTTCCTTTGCAGATTTGGTGTAGAAATAAATCTGCAGCATGTCTATTCTTGCTGTGTTTTTCTAGCATATTTTCACCACAAATATATGCAAAATACATGCAAAAACACAAGCAAAAAAAAGCAGTAAAAAAGCACCAAAAATGCATAAAAAATGTACCGCATTTTTTATGTGTTTTTCTGCCAGGAGATATCGATCTGACCTCATTGAACTCATCGATCGAACTCATTGAACTTGCTTCACATGCACTCATTGAATTTAATGCCGGACTACCGGAATGCACTTTCAGATTTTCCGGCATTGAGTTCTACTGTATGGTGTCGAATTGCCGGATTATTGACTTCAATGGTGCCAATTAATCAATTAATCCTGCACCATTGAATTCAATAATCCAGTACCATTGAATTTGATACCGGATTACCTGAATTGAGTTCAATGAGTTCATCTGAATTTATAGCATCTGTGACACCACATGTGATTGACTGCTCCCCCACAATCTGTTCCGGGGTCTGTGCTTGGTTGCCATATAGATTGCCATATAGATTAGTGTATGGCAACTAACCTGCCATCATGTGTTTAAATACTGTCAATAAATAAATAATGGGTAAAATGTGTAGGGGTCCCTTGTATTTTCATTCTCAGCACAGATAAAGCGGACAGCTGCAGGCTATGCACTTTATATTGGCTGAATATCAAATATGGGGTCACCACACTGTTTTTTAATTAAATAAATAATTTTAAAAAACATTACTCAGCCAAGATAAAGTACACGTCTGTGGGTTGTTATTCTTACCCTGGGGAGGCATATAGTTATTGCCCTTCCTAGGGTACAAATAGCAATAGAAATAGGTGCATTCACTACAAATGACAAAACATGGTGCTGTACCCTACTCTTCCTGTTGCTCTGGTGCGGTAGCATTGGGGTAGTAGAAGAGGTTAATGACCGTGTTAGGACTTTGGATCTCTATTGACATTCTATGCATTTTGCATCTTTTCAAAATGGCATCTGCTGCTTCATTCCTGATCATCTGATCCTCCACTCTGCTTTTATAAACCTCTGTCTACCGTTTACCTGTGCTCGTTTGAATTCCAGGCTTTCTGTGCTTTCTAACAGTGTTCCACCTCCTGCTTATCCGCTCTGGCTTTTTCAGCTACTGCCTTGGACTCCAGCAATTTTAACAGCCTTAGCTACTCTCCTTCTTCCAGCTGTTTATGTTTAATTGTCCTGACCCCTTCACAAGATCCTGTTTCATGTAAGCATTGTGTGCCCTGCCAGCACTAAATAAACTATTGTTTAGAGTGCAGATATAGCTCTATGGACATTGGGACTCTTTAAAAGTTGTACTGCACCAATAAGTATGGGACTTTTTTTCTGTAGATTCCCTTTCCAGGACTCTGGGAATTTATTATTCTTGGTCTGTGTTTTTCTCCATTGGTTTCTCCCAGTGAAAATTATCTTCAGAGACTTTCATATTATGTTATCTTGCTAGAACTATTTTTACAGACTTTCAGTATTATCTGCTTGATGAACTTTCTCTTTTGCTGCACATCACATTATATCTGCCATGTGTGTTAAATATAGACTTATTCACCTTAAAATTGGTTCCACTGTTGTCTGTGCTCCCAGTTACAAATAGATCCCTGAGTAACCCTACAGTACATTACAGACAGCTGAGTATTGACAGCTTGTCATTATGTCCTGGATTTGTAAAGTCAGATGTCTTATGATACCCACCCATTACCAATGAAGGAGATGAATAGTTACACAGAAAAATTCTTTATTAGAAATAAAACACATTGACAACCCTTATTTTCCCATTTATTAATCCCAAACATATCCTCCGACGATAATCCACAATAAGGTCCCATGTTGCTTCTCAGCTTTGCTGCATCAGAGGCCATCTTGAAGAAGAAGAATTCTATCAGTGCAGCCTCTGAGCACACAATGCATCAGCGGTGAAGTCAGTGAGGTCACCAGAGGACACAGCTGAGGTACCATGGGAACTGTGTCAGATGACCATAGTTAGCGGTTACCATGGTACTTCAGCTGTGTCTTCGCGTGACCTCACTGACTGCACTGCTGACATGGCTGCAGCTTTCGGGGCATGCATTCTGTGCTTGAAGGCCATGCAAACAGGATGCTTCTTCTTTAGCGCGGGCTCCGATGTACCAGAATTGAGATGCGACGTGGGACCTCATGGTGAATTGTCGTCAGAAGATATGTTTGGATTTGATAAATAGGAAAATGAGGGTTATCAGTGTATTTTATTTCTAATAAATTATTTCTCTGTGCATTTTGAAAAAATATTTATTTAATTAAAATACCCAACATGGGGTTTACGTATTTGATACTCAGCCAATATAAGGTACATGGCTGCAGGCTGTGGCCCACAGCTGTCCATTTTATCTGTGCTGAGTATCACACATATATGATGGCAGTTTGGTTACCATAAAATAATGTTTATGGCATGGCAACCATGCACAGAAATGAGAAAAGATTGTGGGGACGTAGTCTGATAGCAATAGTCAATCACAGACTCTGTCACAGAGTGAGAGTCTGTGAGTGAGAGTCTGTGATTGGCTCTTGACATTCAGTGCACTAAATATGAATAAAGCTTAATGAGTGGTCCCAAAAGCAAGCAGCGGGAGACTGATAAGATAATCTATCTATCCTATGATCTATCAATCCTATCATCTATTTATCTATCTATCTAGCTAGCTATCTAGCTGTCTATTATAACATTTTACAGCATGGGAAAGACCATGTTAAAACGCATGGCATATACATGACATACTGATGCTTGGTGAGGGAAAAAATGCACACTAGCATGTCATATGCATCCCATAAAGATGTCATTCAGTTGAAAAAATGCAGACACGCTGCTAATTTTCTTGCAGTGATTCTCACCGAAGTGAGAAATGCAAATGTGAGCGAACCCAAGGCCGGAGACACACTGATTAAGACGCAAATGGACAAACCTGAGCTGTAAAGTTAGGGGTTCGCACCAGACACCTAGTGTCTGTGCATGGACACTGAACACATACTTCTCAGAAAAGTCTGTGCTAGGCAAGAGACAAGCGAGCTGCTCGCACAGGTCTTGCATGACTCACCCGACATGGCTGCTGATTCTCTTGACTGGAGAACATCAGCTGCATGTGTTTCTATGCAGCTGTTGCATTTTTGTCCAGAGAGCAAGTAGCCGTGCTGGGTGAGGCATGTGAGACCCTTACGAGTTGCTCACCTATCTCTTTCCTAACACGGATTTCTCTGAGAAGTCTGTGTTCAATGTCCATGCACAGACACTAGGTGCCTGGTGCGGACCCCTAACTTTACAGTTCAAGATCACCCATCATTATTCCTTGTTCAATTTTAAATTAATTGTACTGTTATAGTGAAAATTATTGATACACTAATATACTGAGTGTTTCTTTACATTTTCAAAAATCACATCCTTCCCACCATTTCACAAAGCCACAAACCATTATTTGGGGATATATAAATCTACTGTAAAATGCCAAAATCCAGCAAATGAAAATATCTGTGAAATAAAAATGGTGACAAAATGAGGATGAATATTAGAAAGCTTCTCTAATATACTACACAGTTGCTGTCACACCTCCATTATATATAAAAATGATGGTGATCGATAAACATTAAATTGGTTATCTAGATTTTTATTACTTTAACAAATGTGTTAAGGACATGGTGATTTTAAAGCATTAAAATATAGCATTTAAGGGACCTGTGGCAGGGCCTGTCCATCACATTTCTCTTATTAGCTTTCCACTGTCTGAAGTCAAGGTCTGGTCTCATGATCCTCCATTATCAGCCATTTTAAGAACAGTATTACTGTGCAGTTTGTGCAGAAGAGTGCACTGGCCAGCAGGCAGTGGGTCACAAAGCATGAAAATCTGTAATACATATGTATTACTGAGCTCCATAAAAAAATTTCTTAGGGTGTTTTCACACTAGCATTTATTTGACCGCGTTTTTTTTCGCGTCCGTACCTGCCGCAAGTGCCAAAACCGCACTTGCCGCACCTGCCTCAAGCCCGCCTATACATTGTATGGGGCTTGCCGCAATCGTGCCGCAACCGTGCCGCAAGTGCAGCCGGTATGCGGTAATCGCGGCAGATGCGTTTTTTTCAAGGCATCTGCCGCGATTTCAAATAAACGCTGATGTGAAAGGGGCCTTAAACATAGTTACTAAAAATACATGTGCAACTTCTTATAGAACAAGTGTATAATTACTTTTCACCACATTATAAATGTTGATGCTACCTATCACTGCACTCACGTACCATGTAAAGCACTGAAAAGGGTACCTACTCCACTTGTATCTCAACATTACTCACTGCTGGACCTCATAGGCTCTTTTAGGGGTCCACCAGCATTGATAATGTAAATACATTGCAATTATATTGCATACCATAACTACTAATCCTTAATTTAGCATTATACACTTAATTAATTGTATCTTTTATATCGCAGGTGTACAGATAATTATTATGGTAATCCATCATTGGGACAACCATGCCGCCCATGCATGTGTCCAGGTTCCCCTACAAGCAAGCGATATTTTGCAGATTCCTGTAAACAAAATAATAAGACTCTGGAGGTGACTTGCAATTGTCTTGAAGGTTATACAGGTAACTTTTTATTAATTCAATATCAGATTATGAAACATTTCGCATAAATATTTAAATTTTTATCATCCTTTATAACACATAAATGATGAGATGTTCAATATGGTTTCCAATGACTAGAGATCATTGATCTGCTGCATTATGGGAGCTCAGGTGATCATTATAATGCTACAGATCACATGGTTCATAGCAAATCTTTCTACTTTCAAGTGTAACCAGCTATGTGCATAAAATGCATAGAGGAATCAGTTCATGTACTGACTGTATGGCGATTTGTGGGTGAAATGCTCCAGATTTGTACTAACTTTATATTTGTTTTTCATTTAAACTTTTCACTATTTCTTATTTACTTAGGAAAGAACTGTGATGAGTGTCCGGATGGCTTTTATGGAAACCTAGAAGAAGGGGAAAAGTGTTTACCATGTCAGTGCAATAACAACATCAATGTAAAAGATCCTAACTCATGTGATAAGGTTACAGGGGAGTGCTTGATGTGTATGAAAAACACATATGGCCCTAACTGTGAATCATGTCTACCTGGCTTCTACGGATCAGGACTTCATGAAAACTGTACAAGTAAGTTTAGATTTGTCACCTATGTGCTGCATTAGTCAGATTCTATACTGCATTGCCTGTTTTCCGGCGCCCTCAAAAGATTACCTTGTGTAGTGTTTGCATACTTAAAGCATCACTCAAGCATTTTTCTTTATTCAGTGCTGGATTTGGTGCTTTAAGTGTAAGCCCTCTTCTCCTGACATTTACTTAGGCCCCTTTCACATCTCTGCGTCAGCTGCGTTTTGCTTCATTTGCGTTTTTTCCGCGTTTTTACCGCAAAAACGCATGAAAACGCATGTGTTTTTGTCCCCATTGATTTTAATGGGAACGCATGGAAAACGCAAGCGAAAACGCATGTCAAAATGCATGTGCGTTTGCAAAAACGCACAACGCATGCGTTTTTGCAAACGCAGTTCAAAACGTTGTTTGCCACGTTTTGAGCTGCGCTTGCAAAAACGCATGCGTTGTGCGTTTTTGCAAACGCACATGCATTTTGACATGCGTTTTCGCTTGCGTTTTCCATGCGTTCCCATTGAAATCAATGGGGAATAAAACGCATGCGTTTTCATGCGTTTTTGCGGTAAAAACGCGGAAAAACCGCAAATGAAGCAAAACGCAGCTGACGCAGAGATGTGAAAGGGGCCTTACCTTCCGATTTCTTCACTTCTTACCAACACCATTCCATTCCGACTTCTCCAACTTGTGACTCTTAAGGTACTGTGCACGCGGCAACATTGCATGCAATTTCACCGGCAATTTGCTGGTTGCAGTGAAATCATGGACACATTGTTCCATTTTGTTGCTGTGTACAAATGGAACAATGTGTCCATGATTTCACTGCAACCAGCAAATTGCCTGTGAAATTGCCTAGCAAAATTGCCGAGTGTGAAGGGACCTTAACTCCTAGAAGTCAGAAGTTACTTCACAAGAGCTCAAAGCATCTCTATGAAAGCCAGAACAAGGCCAGAATGAAGTTGTCATTGAGATTTATTGTTTTTGACCTCCGGCGCGCACCATAAAACATTGGAGCTTCCAGAAGGCCACAAATACAAGCAGACCAACCAGGGCACCACTGGAAAAAGGTGAAACCACTATAAGGTGAGCATCAGACAGGGGTTAGGGGACTTAGATTTAACCCCTTCACCACCCGCCGATTTTTCATTTTCGTTTTTCATTTTTTGCTCCCCTGCTTCCAAGAGCCATAACTTTTTTATTTTTCCATCAATATAGACATATGAGGGCTTGTTTTTTGTGAGACAAGTTGTACTTTCAGATGCAATCATTTATTTTACCATAAATTGTACAGGAAGATGGGAAACAAATTTCAAGTTTGGTGAAATTGCAAAAAAAGTGCAATTACACGTTTGTTTTTTGTTTTTTTTATTCACCATGATCACTATATGGTAAAACTCACATAACCCTGTGATGCCTCAGATCGGTATGAGTTTGCAGATACTAAACATGTATGTTATCTAAGTGTTGAAAAAAAAATTAAGAAGTTTAAAAAAAAAAAGAAAGAACCGCACTTTTTGCACCACGTTCTGTGACCCGTGGCATCCTCATTTTCCGGAATCTGGGGCTGTGTGATGGCTTAATTTTTGTGGCTTGAGCTGTCATTTCTAATGATACGCCTTAGAATATGTTCACACTGGATATTTTTGATTAGTTTTTGGTGCTGCATTTTTTGTAAACTGCCCCAAAAATGGATCAGTCAAAATGTCTGCCAGCAAAGTGAATGAGATTTTCAATTTGCTCTTCAGATGCTGCATTTTTTTTACTGCTGCATTAGTGGTGCAGAAAGCACATCCAGAACATAATGACCAAGTCAATTAGTGCTCAGTTTTTCTGGTGCACTTTCTACACCACTAACATCCAATTACTTACCCTCCCCGGCAATCCAATGGGGAGCCCCTGTGAAACCTTCCTTCTGGGCATCGGCAGGACCTGTGGGTATGGTACTGACATGACCTGCCCATGTGACTCAGCCTGAGAGTCACATGGTGCCAGGTCCTGTATGTACAAGTGTACTTCTCACAGGTCCTGCCGTTGTCCAGAAGGAAGACATCACCGGAGCTCACCATGGGATTTGCAGGAAGGGTAAGTAATTGGATGTTAGTGGTGCAGAAAGTGATGATCGCTGGGGAGTGTAAGAAAGTGTATGGACCACTTCACATCTGGTGACGTCGGCGGCGATATTATAGGTGAGGCGGGGGAGTGGCCTATTGCTGCCGACATCGCCAATGCGTCGCCCTATGTAACTAGGCGAGGGCGATGCATTCGACTGGTCACCTGGTTTCACATCAGCGCTGTGAAACCAGGCAGCCGATCTGGGGCAATGTGCCGACGGGGACCTGACAGGAGATGGGAGCCATAGGCTCCCATTGTACTGCATTGCCGCTGGGGTTTTGAGACACCCCGGCGGCGATGCCGGCTGTCAGATCGGAGGTGTCGCCCCATATAAATGGGGGACAGCGACGCTGGCAGGGCGCCAAAAATGTGCACGCTCCCACCAGTCGCCGCCGACATCTCCAGCGCCGTTGACAGGTCTGACTGTACCCTATGTGTGTCTCACACAGCAGCACAAACGGATGATGCTTTTATGATGCTTTTTTACAAAAAGAGGATCCATTTTTGGTGCTGAAACTGCACCAAATATGGATCAACAAAAAGCAGAGCACAAACGATCTGTGTGAATAAGGCCTTGGAGTTCTAATGTTCCACTGGAAATTATATATATAAAAACACTCTTTTCTTTTTCAATTTATAGAATGTGACTGTGATAGCAAAGGGTCATTAAGCACATTATGTGATCAGGTGACGGGATACTGCGATTGCCGCAAAAACATACAAGGACAGCGCTGTGACAGATGCCTGCCTGGATATTATGGATTTCCAAATTGCCGACCCTGTAATTGCTATGACAATTCAGAAACATGTGACCCTGTAACTGGTGCTTGTACTGGCTGCAAGGGATTTACAAATGGAACCAACTGTGAACGGTATGGTATCAAGGCAACAAGGCTGTGTTAACATTTGTGAGTGTGTTGACACTCTCTTAGCTTTGTCTTTTGAATAGTCAAAAGTTTAATTTTTAAAAGAATTCTATTGTTATAGTGAAAATGATAGGATGTGCTAATACAGTAAATTATTGAATTATGAGAACTCACATACTTCTCGCAATCTCAAAATCATAAATCATTAATCCATGATTTTTATGGACAGTACCAAGTCTTCTAGTCATGGAATGAACAGATTGGCTAAACATTGCAACATCTATCCTTTTTCCATTCTTCACGAAACAACCATTTTTAGAGCCTAGATGTTAAATGGAGACTGAGGAAAAGTTGTCTCTTCAGAATAAAGGCCCCGTTACACGGTACGATATCGCTGAAACGTCACGGGTTTGGAGTTGTTGAATCAACATCGTTAGGACGTCATTTCATGTAACACCAAGATATGGCTAGGATAAATCGGTCGATCGTTGATCGCAGATTTGAGAACATATTCTCAAATCAAATGATCTTTCGATCAGCCAACCTACTGCATCGTTCTGTGTGACACGGCGATAAAGATGTTGTTAACGACTTCACCTATTCACAGCAGTGAGCAAGTATAATGAGTTGAGTGAACGATAGCTGCTCGCTACATCGTTGGTGCGTCGGCCACATATTTATACATGTGACATCTCACCAACAATGTCAAAAAGATGTCCTAACGACCGAGATCGTTGTTGATATCTTAACGACATTGCAGCGTGTAACAGTACCTTAAGTGTTTTGGTTAGGATCAAATCAGGAGACACACTTGGCCACTGAATCACTTTCACCCTGTTCTTAAAAATGCAGCAGATGAATTTTTTGGAATATTGATTTGTCAGAAAAGTGCAAAATGCACTGTGTTAGTATTATCTTTTCTTTCGATACCAGTATGTCTGTAAATTCATCAAATGAAACGTAGCTCCCAGACACCAGCGGCACTCATGCAGCTTCACATAAAGGCACTGCCACCCCCATATCTTACTGTAGACACTATGCATTTTCCTAAATTCATTTTCCCCTCATTACATAATTACACATCACATGATCTCCTTCAAATCAATTAGTATTCAAGTGTAAAAATATATATTAGAATCGGAGAGTCCTCAGTGGTTGATACCTTTTAATGGCAACTGAAAGGATGGTAAGAAAAACCAAGCTTTCAACCACTTTATGGTCTCTTCATCATGCTTAATAATGACACAAACTTCACACACCTATATACACATATACAGGGTTAATGCAGTAAATAAACCAAGGGTGATGAAACATAACACAAGATTGGTCACAGTTGGGAGATAGCAGAGAGCATCTGGGGCAGAATATGTGTGTATATATGTGTGTGTTCAGAAATTGTGTCATTATTAAGCCTGATGAAGAGACCATAAAGTGGTTGAAAGCTTGGTTTTTCTTACCATCCTTTCAGTTAGCCATTAAAGGTATCAACCACTGAGGACTCTCAGATTCTGATATATATTTTTCTACCTAGTGGCTAACACAGTACATACATTTTTTACCTTATTTAAGTTTATAAAGCTTTAAAGGGAACCTGTCACCTCATCTAGCCCCCGTAACCTATCACTACATGCCCCTGCAGCCTCAAACTATTTTCCTAACCATCCCTGCCTGACCTAATAGAACTTTACATAACTGGAACAGATCACTTTATAAACTTACAATATCTGTGATGAGGGGGCGTTCTTGATGGAGGGGCAGTGTGTCAAGGGCCGCGCTCCCCTCGCCTCGATGCTCTAATTACTCCCCGATGGGCATCATGGTTTCAGGAGTGGGGCTACAGATTTGAATTATCCCACCCCGCTCTTCCTGCTTTCATGACGCGATGCCGGCGGCCGTGTCATTTCCGGCCGGCCCTGTGAGTGCGGTGTCGCTAAGCAACCATCGCAACTAAGTAACAACATACTACATACTAAGTAACATATCTGTATGTATTTGTATACGTATGTATCTGTATGTATTTATATACGCACACACATATATATGTATATGCACATATATGATAACATAGAAACACACATTTTATATATACGTATATTTGTGTGAATACATACAAAACAGAAAAAACTGCACAGCACTCACAGACACAATGTGAACTGGTGCCAGCAGGGACACTGGGTAAAACAACTAGAAAAAAATTCTCTGCAGCACTCAGCTACTACCAATTTTTTTCTAGTTGTTTGACCCAGTGTCCCTGCTGGCAACAGTTCACATTGTGTCTGTGAGTGCTGCGCAGTTTTTTCTGTTTTGTGTATAACGTATGGAGTTTCTAGCTCCATGTCTGCAATTTGCACCCTCATCACCCACAGGTGGTCTGAGGTTGAGATAGTGTCTACCCACTTGAGAGTGGGACATGGAGGAAAAAGAGGACAGGGATGTCAACGTTAGGATTCATCATACCTGGGGTCACCTTGTCTCGGTTGATGAGCAAACAGACATTGGCCAATGTATGTACCAAGAACGTCAAAAAAAATAAAAAAAATAAGAATTTTGAGTTTTTTGAAAAAAACGTAAGTGTTTAAATTTTTTCCTCAAATATATACAGCTTGTTAGCATGTGTGCATCATTGGTAGTAGCTGTGTGCTGCAGAAAATGTTTTTTTCTAGTTGTGTGTATACATATATATGCGTATATATATATATATATATATATATATATATATACTTATATATATATATATATACATATATATATATATATACTGTATATATATATATACCGTATATATATAAATATATAATATATATATATACAGTAAAGACCAAAAGTTTGGACGCACCTTCTCACTCAAAGATTTTTCTGTGACTATGAAAATAGTAGATTCACACTGAAGGCATCAAAACTATGAATTAACACATGTGGAATTATATACTTAACAAAAAAGTGTGAAACAACTGAAAATATGTCTTATGTTTTAGGTTCTTCAAAGTAGCCACCTTTTGCTTTGATTACTGCTTTGCACACTCTTGGCATTATCTTGATGAGCTTCAAGAGGTAGTCACCGGAAATGGTTTTCACTTCACAGCTGTGCCCTGTCAGGTTTAATAAGTGGGATTTCTTGCCTTATAAATGGGATTGGGACCATCAGTTGTGTTGTGCAGAAGTCTGGTGGATACACAGCTGATAGTCCTACTGAATAGACTGTTAGAATTTGTATTATGGCAAGAAAAAAGCAGCTAGGTAAAGAAAAATGAGTGACCATCATTACTTTAAGAAATGAAAGTCAGTCAGTCGAAAAATTTGGAAAACTTTGAAGAGTCCCAAGTGCAGTTTCAAAAACCATGAAGTGCTACAAAGAAACTGGCTCACATGAGGACCGTCCAGGAAAGGAAGACCAAGAGTCACCTCTGCTGCGGAGGATAAGTTCATCCAAGTCACCAGCCTCAGAAATCGCAGGTTAACAGCAGCTCAGATTAGAGACCAGGTTAATGCCACACAGTTCAAGTAGCAGACACATCTCTACAACAACTGTTAATAGGAGACTTTGTGCAGCAGGCCTTCATGGAAAAATAGCTGCTAGGAAACCACTGCTAAGGACAGGCAACAAGCAGAAGAGTCTTGTTTGGGCTAAAGAACACAAGGAATGGACATTAGACCAGTGGAAATCTGAAATTTGAGGCTCTTTTCACATCTAAGGCATGTGTGCGTTTTGCTAAATTTGCGTTTTTTGGCGTTTTTACCGCTAAAAACGCATATAAACGCTAGCGTTTTTGGTCCCATAGGTTTTAATGGAAACGCATGTAAAAACGCAGCAAAAAATGCATGAGCGTTTTCAAAAACGCAAAACGCATGTGTTTTTGCCAACGCGGCCCAAAATGTCAGGAAATGCGTCTAGTGCGGCGTTTGCAAAAAACGCATGCGTTTTGCGTTTTTGAAAACGCTCATGCGTTTTTTGCTGCGTTTTTACATGCGTTTCCATTAAAACCTATGGGACCAAAAACGCTAGTGTTTGTATGCGTTTTTAGCGGTAAAAACGCCAAAAAACGCAAATTTAGATATAGCCTTAGATCTTTGGTTCCAACCACCGTGTGTTTGTGCGACGCAGAAAAGGTGAACGGATGGACTCGACATGCCTGGTTCGCACTGTGAAGCATGGAGGAGGAGGTGTGATGGTGATGGGGGGCTTTGCTGCTTTGAAGCTCGTCAAGAGAATGCCAAGAGTGTGCAAAGCAGTAATCAAAGCAAAAGGTGGCTACTTTGAAGAACCTTTGAAGCAGCGTTTCCCTGTGCGCTCGCAATAAGCGGTGACTATGCAGGCTGCTGTCTGAACTGGTTACCACGATACAGATCGGGTAACCAGGGACAGCGTCTGCTGGGAAGCGGCCGCATACACGCACCTGCGCTTCTCTCCCAGAATCTAAGTATTTAGCGCAAGAAGCGCTAAATACTGAAGTGCAGGTGTGTGGACAATGCCTATCTATCTATGTGTATAGACCACACCTTGAGATGTAGATGTGGTGAACAGCCGTCCCGCCCATCTCTTTAGCTGTTCACAAAAACCTAGCCCTGTTAAAGATAAATTAAGTTTCCCAGCATCTATGATACTGGAACATTACATCTGGGTTAATATCACCAAATTTAACAATTTGGATGATACACATCTCCCCTCTCATGGTACCTTTACACGCTGCTACAGGATGGTGGAAACAACCGGGTAGATGAGACAAATGTATCTTGCACCGCCAAATCAACCCGCGGTCACGGCGTGTAAAGACGGTTGTTTCCACCCATCACTTGCGGCACCTGTTTCAGAGCAGTGCTCAAAAACAGGTTGATTTCAAGGCGATGGTTACGGCCTGTATCGGCGTGTAAATAAGGAACAGGAGGGTTGTTTCGACACCTTGCTATCTACCTGGGGTGTGACATAGGCTCCGGGATACCGCGCCCCATCAGCGATCATTGGTGGAAGCTCCTGCGTTACGATTGGTAGACGCTGCATAGGGCGGCATATTTAAGGAGCTGACCAGTCACACTACACAATTGCTCGAGCGTCATGTATTAGTCAGCCTCCTGTGCTGGCTACCCAATCATGATGTAATTGCTTTGTCCTATCAGCGTACGGAATTCTCGTAATCCACAATTGTGGCACGCCTATGTGCCGTCCCTGCTGCCTTTGTTCCGCCCATATTACCTTGTTATAGCGGCATATAAATGAGGTAAGGTGAGCTACAGAAGGTAACTTGTGGCACCTGGCAGTGTATCCTGAGATAGATGTAACCTACTGTAGCGCACCTTGTAGCGGCGTGTAAAGGTGGTGCGGGTACCGTTTTCAACCGTTTGTGCGTGCTCAGGCACGTGAAGCACCTGGTTGTTTCCACCATCCTGTAGCGGCGTGTAAAGGTACCTTCATACTTAACGTGTGATCATCTTACTATATAAAATATCTATAAATTCATCACACCTATGTATTTATGTATAGCTATGTCATATCTATCTGTTATCTATCTATGGGCCACGTCACACACACAGATAATTGTGCAGATATTGTTCGCAGATCTCTGGTTGCAGTGAAATCATGGACACATTGTTCTATTTTGTGGTCGTATATAAATGAACAATGTGTCCATGATTTCACTGCAACCAGAAATCTGCGAACAATATCTGCACAAATATCTGTGTGTGTGACGTGGCCCTATGTATTATCTATGTATTTTACATCTATTTATTTGTGCATCTGTCCATCTATTTTTTTTTTTTGCATCATATATCTATGTATCTATCTATCTATCTATCTATCTGTTATTTAGCTATGTATTATCTATATAATTACCATAATATACGCCAATATACCAAGCTGTGCTCCGCTCCGCTGATTGATCGCAGCTCTCAGCGGCGACCAATCAGCGGAGCAGGATTCAAAACCCCTGCCGAGCCGTGCTCCGCTTCGCTGATTGGTTGCCACCAGCAATACATATATATATGTAATAATATGCTTACAAAAAGAGAAAATATATCTATATGTGTGTAATCCATATATATATGTGGATTACACACACACATATATATTTGCATTTTCGGGAGAGAGGGGAGGATACTCACCTTCCGATGATGCTTCTGATGGTTGCTTAGTGACACCGCTGTCACAGGGCCGCGTTCTCCCACCGCACTGCGCATGCGCTGGCCGGAAACGACGCGACTACCGGCATTGCGTCATGAAAGCAGGAAGAGCGGGGCGGAAAGGGCAGACGAGGACAAGAACAATAAATGTGGATGATCAGGTCATACAGATACATGAGGGAAGAAGATCCTGTCTACAAGGGCGCACAGAAATAATTCAAATCTGCAGCCCCTCTCCTGAAACCATGATTCCGCCCCTCGGGGCGTAATTATTGCAGTGAGGCGTGGGGAGCGTGGCCCTGGGCACACTGCCCCTCCATCCAGAACACCCCCTCATCACAGATACTGTAAGTTTATAAAGTGATCTGTTGAAGTTCTATAAAGCTCTATTAGGTCAGGCAGGGATGGTTAGGAAAGCAGTTTGAGGCTGCAGGGGCAGGTAGTGATAGGTTAGGGGGGCTGGATGAGGAGACAGGTTCCATTTAATTCAGAAAATATGCCTAAAAATTATGATATGGTCAAAATACTTAGTTGCATAATAATAGCGCTTACAGTGTATAGCTAAGGCTAGGGCCACACTTGGAAGCCTGCATCCGTCTACTGGATGCGTTACTGGATTCAGTTTTTTAAGTTGCCATCTTCATTTCCTTTTTGCCTCAGTTAACGTTTGCGTTAACGCTAGGTACATTTATTTACCTAGCGTTAACGCATTTGTTGACGCATTGTACATATATGTACCATCGTTGACGCATGCGTTTCCCATAGGGTCCTATGTTATCAAAAAGGCATGCAGACCCTATTAAAAACAGATGTCTAAAAAACGCAATGCTCTAAACAGATTGCACTTTTGCACACTTTTGCAATGCGTTTTTTGCATTGCAGTCTATGGGTGCGTTAATGCATGTGTTTTTTCACATCTCAAGATCAAAAAACTGGATGCAGTAGCAGGATTGCAGACGCAAGTGTGGCCCTGCCCTAAGGTTCATTTTTTAAAATGTAATGGCATACTATAACCATCACTAATTTAATTTAACATCATAAACTTAATTAATTGTATCTTTTTCATCTCAGGTGTATAGATAATTATTATGGTAATCCATTATTGGGACAACCATGCCGCCCATGCATGTGTCCAGGTTCTCCTACAAGCAAGCGATATTTTGCAAATTCCTGTAAACAAAACAATAAGACTCTGGAGGTCACTTGCAATTGTCTTAAAGGTTATACAGGTAATTTTCTACTAAAAACTATGTAAGATTAAGAAACATTTTGATCAAATGTTTACAATTTTATCGTCTTTTATAATTCATAATAAATGATATGTTCAATAGGTTTTCAATAATCCGAGATCAATGATCTGTCACATTATGGGAGCTCAGGTGATCATTATAAGATTGAAGCTAAGCCTATAGATCACATGCTTCATATCAAACCTTTCTCATTTCAAGTGCAACCAGCTATGTACATAAAATGCATAGAGGAATCAGTTAATTAAAATTGTTCTGTAAAGTTCATGTACTGGCTGTATGGCGATTTGTGGGTGAAATGCTGCAGATTTATACTAAGGCTAGGGTCACATTTGATAGCGCAATTGCATTCACCGCATCCAGATCCGGATGCGGTGAACGCAATTGGTTCCCACACATTTTTTATGAAAAATGAGTGGAAGGAACTGCAATGCGATAAAAGGATTGCTCCGGTTGTGTAATCCGGAGTAATCCGTTTACTGTACAGTTTGCTCATCCCTGCTGCAGCAGGGATGAGCTAACTGTTAGATCTGTGAAAAAAGCTTAATATTCATAACAATTGTGCCCTTCATGTCTCTAGAGGGTGCCCACCCCCTAGAGACATGCTGCCTACTCAGGTGGGCATGTAATGTGTTAAAAACCCCTGTACAGTTAGTCGGCTCTGTACAATTTTGTGAATGAAGCCGCCTGCTCCCCTGTCAGCTGTGCACATACTATATGTAATGTACGTATAGAATGTGCGGTGTCCGAGGTCCTGTAGGCATTTAAAGTAGATCTATGGCGGTGCGCTCCTCATAGATCTACTGTAAATGCCTACAGTACATCCGGACAGCGCACATACTATACGTACATTACGTATAGTATGCGCACAGCTGTCAGAGGAGCAGGCGGCTTCATTTACAAAATTGTACAGAGGCGACAGGAGCCGGATTACTGTACAGGGGTTTTTAACACATTACATGCCCACCTGAGTGGGCAGCATGTCTCTAGTGGGGGTGGGCACCCCCTAGAGACATGAAGGGCACAATTATTATGAATATTAAAGCTTTTTTTTAACAGTCGAACACTGTGCTTATCCCGGCGACAGCCGGGATAAGCAAAGAATATATGGTAACTGCATTGCTCAGGATTACACATCCTGAGCAATGCGGTTACCGCATTGAGGGTCAGAGAACCGCTTCAAAAACTGCAGCCTGCATGATTTTTCACGCAGGCTGCAGTGCCGGAGCCGGTAACCGGATTGCTTGTAATGCAATCCAGTTACCATAATGGGCTCCTATGAGGAGCGTTTCCTGCTCTGGTTTTGAGCTTTTTAAAAACTCAAAACCGGATCAGGATTTGAAAAAAAAACGCAGGTGTGACCCTAACCTAACTCTATATTTGTTTTTCATTTAAACTTTCCATTATTCCTTATTTACTTAGGAAAGAACTGTGATGAGTGTCCAGATGGATTTTATGGAAACATAGAAGAAGGGGAAAAGTGTTTGCCATGTCAGTGCAATAACAACATCAATGTAAAAGATCCTAACTCATGTGATAAGGTTACAGGGGAGTGCTTGATGTGTATGAAAAACACATATGGCCCTAACTGTGAATCATGTCTACCTGGCTTCTTTGGATCAGGACGTCATCAAAACTGTACAAGTAAGTTTAGATTAGTAACGTATGTGCTACATTTGTCAGAATCTATACATCACTGCCCGTTTTCCGTAGTCCTTGACAGAATACCCTGTTTAGTGTTTGCGTCCTTGAGATGTCCAGTCTGGTGTTATTTGAGAGGTTCAGACTTAATTTTTTTCCCCGATTACCGTATTTTTTGGACTACAAGACATATTTATTTTCCTAACATTTGTGAAGAAAGTGGGGGTGCATATTATAGTCCAGATGTAAGCCACATGGCTGTGGCTGTGTGGCGGCAGTGGAGCTACTCACCGGAGGCAGGAGTGGTTCACCAGATGCAGGCTCAGGCTGCAGCAGCGTCTGCTATTGATCACATGTGTTGGGTGTTTTAAGAAAATGTAATATGTACTGCTGAAGCTGGCGCTGAGAGGTGGGCGGGAGAAGAAGCGCATATTACATTTTTTTCAAGCAACGGCCACACGGATCACCTGCCGCTGCTGCAGATGCTGCCAATCACTTGTACCCGCTATTAAAAAAGTGGATATTCACTTCTTTCCATGCACATCATCCCAGGTGTGGGAGCAATGAATATTCCGGCAGATGATAGAAGACTATACTCACCATGTGTCTCATGCTGGCAGCTGATGGTGTAGGAGCACGGCACATGACAGTGATGTCATTGCTGTGCGCTTCCACGCTGGTCAGCTGCCAGCATGGGAAGAGGATCATGTACGGTGGTGGAGCAGATGGACAGTGGGTATAATAATTTATCAATAACAATGGCCATCTCCTATCTCAGTAATGGGAAAGTGTTCACTGAATATAGATTGTACATCAGAATTGAGAATATTAATAGTGACTGATCAATTCTGGCAGAGAAAATATTAATTTTGAATGCTAAAATATATTACAAAGTTGATATTTTCATGTGATTAATGACTTGTGAAAGATTAAAATGAAAATTATGCATTAATGTCATCGGAAGCAACTTTGACAGATATGAGGCATTGATTTGACTGTAATAGTTGCCAAGGTATGAAAATCACATGATATTCTGTGGGTACATATTGTGGAGGATGCAGAAAAGTCCTCAGTATCTAATGTTCCACTGAAACTTGCATAAATAAAAACAGAGAAAAACATTATTTTCATTTTCATTCTACAGAATGTTACTGTGATAGCAAAGGGTCAATAAGCACAATCTGTGATCAGGTGACGGGATACTGCAATTGCCGCAAAAACATACAAGGACAGCGCTGTGACAGCTGCTTGCTTGGATATTATGGATTTCCAAATTGCCGACCCTGTAAATGCAATGACAATTCAGAGACATGTGACCCAGTGACTGGTGATTGTATGGGCTGCAAGGGGTTTACAATCGGAACCAACTGTGAACGGTATGGGAACATGGTGGTGGAAGTGGTGCGTGTGCTGAATCTCTTCGCTTTGTCTTTTGAATAGTAAAAAGTCTAGTTTAATATTTAAAATATTTCTACTGTTATAGTGAAAATGATAGAATGTGCTAATATCCACAGTAAATCATTACATTTTGACAAGACTGAGATTCATAGAACATTCTTTAACCCTTAACATGAAAGTAAGGTCAATGGGGGAATCCAAACTAAAAAAGTCCGTGCACGGACCCCAAACACGGACTTTTCAAGGAAGTCCATATTAATGTTCGCTTTGAGCTATGGGAGCTGCAAAAGGAAGCAGAATGGTGATTAACCAGTTAAATCATACTTACCATGCTTTCGTGCTGCTCTCACACTTGCTTCTGGGTCTGCTCATTAAGCCTCATACCTATTCACTGCTTACCTGCTCCCCACCGTCTGTGATTGGTTGCAGTTAGACACCCTCTGTGCCAGCGTCTGTGATTGGTTGCAATTAGATGCCCTTTGTGCCAGGATCTGTGATTAGTTGCCGTACACACACTGATGTAAAAATAAATAATTATTCAGTATTTTTGATTCTCACCGCAGATAAAGCGAACAGCTGGGGGTTAGTATTTTTAGCCTGGAGGCCCATGATTATTGAGCCCCCAATCTCAAATTGCCAGCACACAGCCGTAAAAAATCACCAAAAAATAGCCATGAAAAACATCCATTGCACTTAGCAGGAAGCTGCTATCTCCACTGAGAGGCAACACAGGTGTCTTAATACCGGTGCACAATCTCCTGCAACCAGCCAAGCAATGGGGCGGTTGTGTCACATGCGATCTTGCTATGGGGGAGGGGATTGGTGGTATTTATAGACACAAGGTTACCATAGGGCGTCAGTCACACAAGCACGTGTAACGCATAGTGTTAGTATGCAGCCTATTGGTCCCGTGCATGCTATTTGATTAGGTGGGCTGCCCTGCACCATGTGCATGCATCACACAATGACAGACGCCCCCCAGAGGGCTCAGCCGCACACTGCAAAAGATAAAAAAGTGCAAAAAAACACTAAAGATGATGATGTGAGGTGTTAGTGGATATGTTGGCCAAAATACGTACGCTTGTAACCCACCATCAAGGGCCCTCACACTTTAGTGTGTTTTGCACTTTTTTATCTTTTGCAGTGTGCGGCTGAGCCCTCTGGGGGTCGTCTGTCATTGTGTGATGCATGTACATGGTGCGGGGCAGCCCGCCTAATCTAATATCATGGGAGTGACCAATAGGCTGCATACTGACACTATGCATTACATGTGCTTGTGTGACTGACGCCCAAGGTAACCTTGTATCTATAAATACCACCAATCACCTGCCCCATAGCATGGCTGGTCGCAGGTGACACAACCACCCCCATTACTTGGCTGGTTGCAGGAGATTGTGCACCGGTATTAAGACTCCTATGTTGCCTCTCAGTGGAGCTAGCAGCCTCCTGCTAAGTGCCATGGATGATTTTCATGGCTATCTTTTTGGTGAGTTTTTTTCAGAATTTTTTGACCTGTAGTGTTTTGCAGCCCGCAGCCGTCCCAGAATTTGTCGCATTCATTAGATGCACCAAAAGCAGACACTTCCCAATTAGCATGGTGCAGTGGCAATTGGGGTAATAGAAGGGGTTAAGGGCAGCTGTGATTTGTCAGAAATCACAGCTGCCATCAAGCCATAGTCTATGAGACCCCCCATCACTAACTTGTATGCCAAAAGAAATAAACACAAACACCAAAAAATCCTTTATTTGAAATTAAAAACATACAAACCCTCTTTTTCCCCTTTATTAATCCCAAAAAATCTCTCAGGTCTGAAATAATTCACCATGCTAAGTCCCACGAAGAACCCAGCTCTGCTCCATCCCAGATGCGGCAGTGATGGAAAATGCATCCACTCACCGCAGCTTCTGGGACCACACTGAGTGCCGTGGGGAGCCCTCGCTGTGAGAAGCTGTAGACACTATGCAGTTTTCTAAATCAATTTTTCCCTCATTACACAAATACACATCCCCTGATCTGCTGCAAATCAATAGGTATTCAAGTTTATAGAGCTTGAATTTAGAAAACATGCATAAAAATTCTAGCATTTTCAAAATACTTGAATAAAAATTGCAAATTCAGGATATAGCTAACAATCATTATTCATAATGTAATTATATTGCATACCATAAGCATTACTAATGTAGCATTATAAACATAATTGTATCCTTCACTCCTCAGGTGCATAGATAATTATTATGGTAATCCATTATTGAGACAACCATGCCGCCCTTGCATGTGTCCAGGTTCTCCTACAAGCAAGCGATATTTTGCAGATTCCTGTAAACAAAACAATAAGACTCTGGAGGTGACTTGCAATTGTCTTAAAGGTTATACAGGTAACCCCAAATTAAATTCAATATCAGATTATGCAACATTTTGAACAAGCAAATACAATTTTATTGTCCTCTATAATACATTATAAATCACCACTTCAATGGGGGGGAGGGGTAGTGCTGGGGTGGTGCTTTAAATTTAAGTACCCTGTAACTTGTCTTATACCTTTTTCGGTGTTGCTTAGGCCGCGTGGTGTCATCCTGTGTCTGTAACTTTTGACTGGATGGAACTCAGAAGTTGAATCATAACAGCTCAATGCAAGCCTATGAGTGCAAGAACAAGGCCAGAACGAGGCTTTCATAGATTTGTTTTGATTTGTGACCTCCATGAAACACTAAAAAAAGTGCCTCACACCAACAGGAGCATTGGTGAAAACAGATAAAGACACCAGATGGAGAGTATAAGACAGAAGGCAAGGGACTTAAATTTATGCACAAGTACAGTAGTAAAATTTAAAAAAATGCTGGAGTGTTGCTTTAAATAATGAGATGTTCAATTTGATTTTGCTATGACCAGAGAACACTCATCTGTTACATTATGTTACATCATGTTACATATATTGTGTGACCATTATAAAGTTGAAACTAAGCTTTTATTCAGGAACAGCTCCAGGTTTTTGTGGGTTCTGGGTTAAACAGTCTTATGGTACCTTTACACGCCGCTACAGGATGGTGGAAACAACCGGGTAGATGAGACAAATGTATCTTGCACCGCCAATCAACCCGCCGTCGTGGCGTGTAAAGACGGTTGTTGCCACCCGTCACTTGAGGTACCTGTTTCAGAGCAGAGCTCAAAAACAGGTTGATTTCAAGGTGATTGTTACGGCCTGTATCGGTGTGTAAATAAGGAACAGGAGGGTTGTTTCGACACCTTGCTATCTACCTGGGGCATGACACAGGCTCCGGGATACCGCGCCCCATCAGCGATCATTGGAGGAAGCTCCTGCGTTACGATTGGTAGATGCTGCATAGGGCGGCATATTTAAGGAGCTGACCAGTCACACTACACAATTGCTCGAGCGTCATGTATTAGTCAGCCTCCTGCGCTGGCTGCCCAATCATGATGTTATTGCTTTGTCCTATCAGCGTACGGAATTCTCGTAATCAACAATTGTGGCACGCCTATGTGTTGTCCCTGCTGCCTTTGCTCCGCCCATATTACCTTGTTATAGCGGCGTGTAAATGAGGTAAGGTGAGCTACAGAAGGTAACTTGTGGCACCCGGCAGGTGTATCCAGAGATAGATGTAACCTACTGTAGCGCACCTTGTTGCGGCGTGTAAAGGCGATGCGGGTACCCTTTTTAAACCGTTTGTGCGTGCTCGTGCACGTGAAGCACCCGGTTGTTTCCACCATCCTGTAGCAGCGTGTAAAGGTACCTTAAGTGGGTACAAAGATTCATGAATTAATATAGAAGCTGCGGGCTGTGTACATATAATATAGAGGCTTCATGGTGGGCTCCATATAATATATACAGCCCAGCACTGCCTCCAAATAATATTTATATGGCTAGCACAGCCTCCAAATAATATATACAGCACAGCCTCAAAATTATATACACAACCTCCATATTATATATACAGCACAGCCTCCATATATCCCAGCTGCAGCTCCATATAACCCATCAGCAGCTTCCATAGCCAAGCAGTAGCCTCCATATAGCCCAGAACAGCCTCCATAGCCCAGCAGAAGCCTCCATACAGCCCAGCAGCCTTCATATAGTCAGCAGCAGCCTCCATATAGCCCAGACAGCCTCCATAGACCAGCAGCAGTCTCCATAGAACAGCAGAAGCCTCTATATAGCCCAGCATAGCCTCCATAGCCCATCAGCCTCCATATAGCCCAGCACAGCTTACATACCCCAGCAGCAGCATTCATATAGTTCAGCAGCAGCCTCCATAGCCCAGCAGCTGCCACTATACAGCCCAGTACAGCCTCCATATAGGCCAGCACAGCCTTTATATAGTCCAGAAGCAGCCTTAACATAGCCCAGCAGTCTTGAGATAATATATAATATGGTGGTTCTATTCCTGCTATATCTGTCCCTGCTCCTGGTATACATGTCCCCATCCTGGCTTCATCTTGGTTCATTTAAACCCATCCTGCTGCACACAGTAAAAAAAAAATAAGCAACTATACTTACCTTTGCCTCTGCTCCCGGCCGTGTCCTCCTCAGATGCTCCCACACTGCATCCTTGCAGCAGGCTCCGGTCTGCACTTCCTTCTTGAACGGTTGCACCAGTGTGATGAGGTTGTAGTGATGACTCATCAGTCTACTGCAGTTGGCCAAGGAGGAAGCTCCACTGTCCCAGGAGCCATCACATGGGCTGCAAGGTGCACTCAGCTGAGGTCTGAGTGCCCCTGATAGGCCCCTCATTGTAAGGGATGCTTGTCCCTGATGAACGCCCTGGCTGTCAGGGCTCACTGTCCATGATGGTGAGTGGGCCCCTTCAGCTGCCCAGGACCCAACACTTCCCCGGGTATGTTGCGAGCTGATGCCGGTCCTGCTTTTATATCACATGTCTGAGAGCAAACTATCTGTTTCAAGGACAATCAGCTATATACATAAAATGCATAGTTGAATCAGTACAAAAAGAGAATTGTTTGGTAAAGCAAAATTTATATACTGTTTATATGGCTATATGCAGCTGAAATGCTGCAGAGTTATATTTAGCCTAATATATTATATTGTTTTTATTGATAAGTGAGTAGTTCAGTATTCAGGTCCGATAAGTCTAATCGAACACTTTTTACCATTTGGATATTCATCCCAAATAGTGAAGATAATGCAAGTCAATGGGGAACTCGGATATTTGTCTGGGGAATATTTTATACAAACACTATTTGTGTATGATTCCCCAGAAAAAATATCAAAGTTCCCCTTTGACTTGCATTATCTTCACTATTAGGGATGAATATTCAAATAGCTATTCCCTGCACCTTCGTGGATAACTGCACCTGCTGTGGAAAATATAATGGTGAGCTGATACATTTTTTCTCTGTATTCCACATAGTAAAAAGTATTCGGTTAGACTTAAGACCCCGTTACACGGCACAACATTGTTAACGATGTCGCTGATACGTCACGGGTTTGGAGTCATTCCAGCGACTGGATCACTGATCGCAGGTTTGAGAACATGTTCTCAAACCACACGATCAACAATCAGCCAACCTGCTATATCTTTGTGTGTGACACTGCGATAACAATGTTGTTTACAACTTCGCCCATTCACAGCAATGAGCAGGGATCGTTCACTGGGTTGTGCAAATGATACCTGCTCACAACATCGTTGGTGAGTTGTCTACGATATCTAGACGTGTGACATCTCACCAACGATGTCAGAACGATGTCTGAAACGACCGTGCGCCCACGAGATCGTTGCTGACATCATTCGACGTCGTGCCATGTAACGTTACCTTTATTTGAACCTGAATACGAACTGCTCACACATATATAATTATTATATCATAATAATTATATTCATTAAACCTTTCACTATTTCTTATTTACTTAGGAAAGAACTGTGATGAGTGTCCGGATGGCTTTTATGGAAACCTAGAAGAAGGGGAAAAGTGTTTACCATGTCAGTGCAATAACAACATCAATGTAAAAGATCCTAACTCATGTGATAAGGTTACAGGGGAGTGCTTGATGTGTATGAAAAACACATATGGCCCTAACTGTGAATCATGTCTACCTGGCTTCTACGGATCAGGACTTCATCAAAACTGTACAAGTAAGTTTAGATTTGTCACCTATGTGCTGCATTAGTCAGATACTATACATCACTGTGTGTTTTCCGGAATCCTCAAAAGATTACCCTGTGTAGATGTTTGCATCCTTAAAGGGGTTGTCTGGGATTTTTCTATAATTTACATGTGTGTCTAGGAAGCAAAATGTTGACAGTGTGTAATATACATCATGTCAACATTTTGCAGGGTTTCCTAGATATCAGCTATTTGCGGCAGGCAGAGAACGTCCAGGGGGCATGTGGGTGCTGGAGCTGCATGTAAATGGAGAACTGGTCATTTACTCCCAGACTCCAACAGACACGCCCCCTCCCCAAGTCTACAGTATGGCCAGCCACCACCAGACTGCTACAGCCTGCCCCAGTCCCACACATTACCACCCACCCCCTCTGCAAACAGTGGGTTACCTCCTCCTCTGGCACAGTGTGCCAAATCTGCAGCTCTGTGCAACGCTCTGTATGCTGCAGATTTGGCACACTGGGTCAGTGTAGGAGCTGAGGGCTGTGTGTAATCCTGTGTCCCCTCAGCTCAACATTTTGCAGCCTAGATATACATGGAAATAATGGAAAAAGCCCGGACAACCTCTTTAAGATGTCCAGTCTGGTGTTATATGAGAGGTTCAGACTTCATTTTTTCACATATTTCCAGATTTTCTTTGCCATCATATTATAATGTTTTCATCAACCAAAGCTTTACGATCCTTTATTTGTCCAACTTTTTCTCCTTACTATGCACACAATGAGAGAAAATAAAAATGATTATTAAGTAACTTCTATATTATCTAATGAGTAGATTATAGCACCTTTGAAGGGAAGGTGCCGTAATTTTTTTTTAAATTAAAAATAGTTGTTTATATAAACAATTATTTTTAATACAGAATAAAAAATTTTTACTTTAATATTTATTTTAATTATTTTTACAAACAGTGCAGGCTGCCATTTTGCTTTTCAGGAGTGTAAAAACTCGCTGCACAACACTTATACTCTGCAAATACGGCAGCCCTGGGCATAGAAGGCAGTGGTCGCCTGCTGACCCTATATTTTACATTGAGCTTCTCCCTGCTGTGATCTGGGCAGCCCCGTGGGCTGTTCAGTTCACAGCAGAGGGATAAGATGGGCGCCATTTTTCTGGAGCCCACACTGTCTGCTGTGAACTCCACTTTCCACCTATAACCACTCTGCTCAATGTGAGCCATGCGGTTATAGGAGAAGACTGGAGAGATGTGACCAATGATGGGAGGCGGCTGGGAGACAGGAGCAGCGTGGGCAACAGAGGTCCAGGGTGAGGTAAGTATCGGCGATGAGCGGTGAACAGCGATGCTAAATCACCACTCACCACCAGCCTACAATGTTCAGAGTGCAGGAGTGTGATCATCACACACTGTGCTCTGAACACGGATGGGGGAGAGCGCCCAGGGGAAGAGAAAAATGTAGTGGGGAGAGGAGCGCATAGGAGGGAGAGTGACCCATGGGGAGAGAGACTTGCAGGAGGGAGAGGAGTGCATAGGAGGGAGAGCGACCCATGGGGAGAGAGACATGCAATGGGGAGAGGAGTGCATAGGAGGGAGAGCGAAACCATGGAGAGAGAGACATGCAGGGGAGAGGACTGCAAACAAGGCAGAGCGACCCATGCGGAGAGAGACATGCAGGGGGGAGGAGTGCATAGGAAAGAGAGTGACCATGAGGAGAGAGACATACAGGGGTGGGAGTGCATTGGAGGAAAGAAACCCATGGGAAGAGAGACATGCAGGGGGAAGAGGAGAGCATAGGACTAAGAGCGACTCATGGGGAGAGAAACATGCAGGAAGGAAAAGAGTGCATAGGAGGGAGAGCAACCATGGGAGAGAGACATGCAAGGGAGAAAAGTGCATAGAGAGAGCAACTTATCGGGAGAGAAACATGCAGAGGAGGAGAGTGCATAGGAGGGAGAGTGACCCATGGGGAGAGAGACATGCAGAGAGGAGAGAAATGCATAGGAGGGAGAGCAACCCATGGGGAGAGAGACATGAAGGGGGGAGAGGAGTGCATAGGAGGGAGAGCGACCCATGGGCAGAGAGACAAGCAGGGCGTGAGGACTGCATAGGAAGGTGAGCGACCCATGGGGATAGAGACATGCAGGGGGAAGAAGAGTACATCGGAGGTAAAGCAACTTATGGTGATAGAGACTTGCAGGGAGATGAGTGCACAAGAAGGAGAGCGACACATGGAAAGAGAGACATGCAGGTGGGAGAGGAGCACATAGGTCAGAGAGATACCCATGGGGAGAAAGACATTCAGAGGGAAGAAGAGTGAATAGGAAGGAGAGAGACCCATGGGGAGAGAGGCATGCAGGGGGGAGAAGAGTGCATAGGAAGGAGAGAGACCCATGGGGAGAGAGGCATGCAGGGGGGAGAAGAGTGCATAGGAGGGAGAGCGACCCATGGGGAGAGAGACATGCAGGGGGGACAGGAGTGCATAGGAGGGAGAACCACCCATGGGGAGAGAGACCTGCAGGGGGGTGAAGAGTGCATAGGAGGGAGAGTGACACATGGGGAGACACAGACATGCTGGGGGGAGAGGAGTGCATGAGGAGAGACAGTCATCTCCACAGCTATAGTCACTATTGTGCGGTTACATTGTGCCTTATCCTCCAGTCACCACCCGAGCTGCGGTCACTATTCTGTTACATCTTATCTTATCCTCCAGTCACCTTCAGAGCTGTAGTCACTATTCTGCTGTTACATCGTGTCTTATCCATCAGTCACCTCCAGAGTTGCAGTCACTACTCTGCTGTTACATTGTGTCTCATCCTCCAGTCACCACCAGAGCTGCACTAACTATTCTGCTGTTACACTGTTTCAATATCAAGTAGGAGCCGCCCACAGGATTCTTTTTGCAGCCTTTATTTTTTCTTGTGGGGTCTTACAAAGTTGAGGGTGCGGGAGGGAGGACGGGGGAGCAGCCTTTACTATTCTGCTGTTACACCGTGTCTTATCTTCTAGTCACCTCCAGAACTGCAGTCACTGTTCTGCTGGTACATGTCACCGGTACCTAATCCATAACATGAGATGTCGCATGACTGGCAATCCTTATGTTTGCATTAATAATGAAAATACAAATACAAAATAAATAGTAACAACACATGGACACTATTCAGTCCGGGCCTGGGCCGCAGAGCTGATGCTCTAATATCAGACCTCAGTGGCCGCGCTGTACTGTATAACCAGGCCTGGGCCGCAGAGCTGACGCACTAATATCAGACCTCAGTGTCTGCTATGGACTGTATTTCCAGGCCTGGGCCAGGCGACAGAGCTGACACTCTAATATCAGATCTCAGACCTTGCTGCATAAGGATCTGCATATAGCTTTTTGTTGGTATCATTTTTTGTCTCCAACAAAATGGCTCTTCACTGTGAGTGATCCTAAGCTTCATTGCATTTTATCCTTAAACACCCAGAAGGGGAGGGGGAGGAGACATCACACACACGGAGCAGATCTAGCCTACATTTTCAGTAGTCGTAATCAGTGCCGGCTCCAGGTTTTTGTGGGCCACGAGCAAAACCGTCTCTGTGGGCCCCTTTAACACATACCACAATTCATGAATTTAATAGAAAATCTGCGGGCTGTGGATATATAATATAGAGGTTCCTGGATGGGCTGTATATATAATATTGAGCCTGTACAGGGCTGCATATATAAAATATGGAGGCTGCTGGGCTGTGTATATAATATGGAAACTGCTAGACTGTATATATAATATAGAGACTGATGGGCTGTGTATATAATATAGAGGTTGCGGGCTCTATATATATTTAGAGGTTTTGCTGGGCTGTGTATATCATTTGGAGGCAGTGGCAGCCCAGCAACAGCCTCCAAATAATATATACAGTCCAGCACAGCCTCCAAATAGTAAATATAGCCAAGCACAATCTTCATATTATATATACAGCAAAGCACAGCCTCCATATTATTTATAAATCACAACATCCAAATATTATATACAGCACAGCAACAGTCTCTAGATAAATATATATATAGCCCAGCACAGCCTCCAAATAATATATACAGCACAGCCTCCATTTTATATATAAATCACAGCCTCCATTTTATATATACAACACAGCCTCCATTTTATATATACAACACAGCCTCAAAATAATATACATATTGCACAGTCTCCAAATAATATATACAGCACAGCCTCCATTTTATATATAAATCACAGCCTCCATTTATATATGCATCACAGCCTCTAAATAATATATATAGCACAATCTCCATATTATATATACAGCACAGCTTCCATAGCCCAGCACAGCCTCCATATAGACCAGCAGCAGCCTCCATATAGCCCAGCAGCAGCTCCAAAACCCAGCAGCAACCTCTATATAGCCCAGCACTACATCCATATAGCCTAGCACATCCTCCATATAACCCAGCACAGCATCCATATAGCCCAACAGCAGCAGCCTCTATAGCCCAGCAGCAGCCTCTATAGCCCAGAACAGCTTCCATAGCCTGCAGCAGCCTCCATACAGCTCAGCCCAGCCTTCATAGCCTGCTGTAGCCTCCATATAGTCCAGCAGCAGACTCCACAGCCCAGAAGCAGCCTCCATAGCCCAGCAGCAGCCTCCAAAGCCTAAAAGCAGCCTCTATAGCCCAGAACAGCCTCCATAGCCCACAGCAGCCTCCAAATGGCTTAGCACAGCCTCCATAGCCTGCAGCAGCCTCCATATAGTCCAGCAACAGCCTCCACAGCCCAGAAGCAGCCTCTATAGTCCAGAACAGCTTTCAAAGCCCGCAGCAGCCTTCAAATGACTCAGCACAGCCTCCATGACCACAGCAGCCTCCACAGCCCAGAAGCAGCCTCTATATATCAGAACAGCCTCCATAGCCCGCAGCAGCCTTCATTTAGTCTAGAAACAGCCTCCACAGGCCAGAAGCAGCCTCTATAGCCCAGAGCAACCTCCATACCCCGCAGCAACCTCCATATAGCTCAGCACATCCTCCACAGCCCGCAGCAAATTTCACATAGTCCAGAAGCAGCCTCCACAGTCCAGAAGCAGCCTCCACAGTCCTGAAGCAGCCTCCACAGCCAAGAGGCAGCCTCCATAGCCCAGAAGCAGCCTCTATAGTCCACAGCAGCCTCCACGGCCCAGAACCAGCCTCCACAGCCCAGAACAGCCTCCAGATAATGTATAATATAGTGGTTCTCCTGCTACATCTGTCCCCTGGCCACATCTTGGTATATATAATCCTCATTGTGTTGCACACAGTAAAAAAATAATTAATCATGCTCACCTTCCGTCCGCTCCCCAGGGGCTGTGTCCTCCTCAGATGCTTCCTCAGGTCTGTGTTTCCTTCCTGTATGACTGCATCAGTGTGATGAGGTCAAAGGGGGATGACTAATCATTCTCCTGCAGTCAGCAGAGGAGGAAGAGGAAGCTCCCCTGCTCCCCGGACATGTCTAATTTGTGTCGCATGCAAATTATCCATGTGCACTGGCAGAGCTGCGGGAGCACTCAGCCGCTGGCTGAGTATCCAGCTGAGTGCTCCTGATGAGCCCCTATTTTCAGGGCTGCCTTTTCCTGATGGCCCTGTGACCATCAGGGCTGCATGACCCTGCATTTGCACGGCACTTGCCCGGGTATGTCGTGTGCTGACGCCGACCCTGGTCGTAATGCATGCCAACTGTACACTAGGATTTCATGGCAAATTTCAGCAGCTGCTCCCCCTTGTGATTCAAAGGGGAACACATCAAATGTTTTAAATTATTTTTCATGTTTTACTTCATTAAAAAATATGATAATATTGGAAAAACAAATTAAAACATTAATACTTTACATTTTTGCAATTGTTGAATTTTTTTATGGCACCTGCCTTTTAACTAAAAAAGCAATTTAGCAGACAAATATATGGGAAAGGAGATTATCAAAAATGTGTCTCTCTCTACACTGTGAGCAGAATTATTAGGCATATTAGGATTATTTTTATTATTGATCAACAACTATGTTCTCAATCAACCCAAAAGACTCAAATATCAAAGCTTAATATTTATGGAAGTTGGAGTGTTTTTTTTTTAGATTTGGCTATCTTAGGAGGATATCTGTTTGTGCAGGTAACTATTACTGTGCAGAATTATTAGGCAACTTAATAAAAACCAAATATATTCCCATCTCACTTGTTTATTTTCTCCAGGTAAACCAATATAGTAACATAGTAACATAGTAACATAGTTTTTAAGGTTGAAGGAAGACTTTAAGTCCATCTAGTTCAACCCATAGCCTAACATGTTGATCCAGAGGAAGGCAAAAAAAACCCATGTGGCAACACTAAGCTCCACATTGGGGGAAAAAATTCCTTCCTGACTCCAGATACGGCAATCAGACTAATTCCCTGGATCAGCGCCCTATCAAAGAATCTAGTATATATAACTGGTAATATTATAGTTTTCAAGAAAGGCATCCAGGCCCTTCTTAAATGTTAGTAGTGACTCACTCATTACAACATCATCGGCAGAGAGTTCCATAGTCTCACTGCTCTTACAGTATTATTATTATTATTATTATTATTTATTTATATAGCGCCATTAGGTTCCATGGCGCTTTACATGAGGTTGAGGGAGACAAGAACAAGTACACTAAATCTAGGCGATCAGGACGTACAGGTACAGGAGGGGCAGGGACCCTGTCCACAAGGGCTCACAGTCCATGAGGGGTGGGTTAGGATACAGTAGGATGGGGGAATGTCAGGTATGGGGCGGTCGCCTGGGTCTCATGGCAGGTTGTAGGCTTGACGGAACAAGTGAGTCTTCAGGTGACACTTGAAGCTACTCAGGGTAGGAGAGTGTCTGACGTGTTCGGGTAGGGAGTTCCAGAGTAAGGCAGATGCCCGGGAGAAGTCCTGGACTCGGTTGTGCGAAGAGGTGATGAGGGGGGAGCAGAGGAGGAGTTCTTGGGAGGAGCGGAGGTTGCGTGAGGGTAGGTACCGGGAGACCAGGTCGGAGATGTATGGTGGAGCCAGGTTGTGTATGGCTTTGTACGCCATGGTTAGTGTTTTGAATTGGGATCTCTTGGAGACGGGGAGCCAGTGAAGGGCTTGGCAGAGAGGGGAGACAGGGGAGTAGCGGGAGGACATATAGATGAGTCGGGCAGCGGAGTTGAGGATAGACTGGAGAGGTGTGAGGGAGTTAGCCGGGAGGTCATTGAGAAGGAGGTTGCAGTAGTCAAGGCGGGAGATGATAAGAGCATGGATGAGTGTTTTAGCGGTGTCGTGGGTGAGGAAGGAGCGGATCCGTGAGATGTTCTTGAGCTGGAGCCGGAGGGATGTGGTGAGGGCCTCGATGTGGGGTTTGAAGGATAGGGAGGAGTCAAGGATTACCCCGAGGCACTTGGCTTGGGGTACTGGGGAGAGGGCACAGTCGTTGACGCAGATGGATAGGTTGGGAGGTGGGGTGGAATTTCTTGGGGGGAAGACTATGAATTCAGTTTTGTCCATGTTGAGTTTAAGGAAGCGAGCAGAGAAGAAGGATGAGATGGCGGAAAGGCATTGAGGGATTTTCGAGAGTAGGGAGGTGATGTCAGGGCCGGACAGGTAGATTTGGGTGTCGTCGGCGTAGAGGTGGTACTGGAGGCCATGGGACTCGATGAGTTGCCCTAGGCCGAGAGTGTAAATGGAGAAAAGTAGGGGTCCCAGGACCGAACCTTGGGGGACTCCGACAGAAAGGGGGTAGGGTGAGGAGGAGGTGTGGGAGTGGGAGACGCTGAAGGTCCGGTCCGCTAGGTATGAGGAGATCCAGGAGAGGGCAAGGTGGGTGATGCCAAGGGATTCCAGGATCCGGAGAAGAAGGGAGTGGTCAACCGTGTCGAAGGCGGCAGACAGGTCAAGGAGTAGCAGGATGGAGTAGTAGTGTTTGTTTTTGGCGGTCAGTAGGTCGTTGGTGACTTTGGTCAGGGCTGTTTCGGTGGAATGGAGGGGTCGGAAGCCGGACTGTAGGCGGTCAAAGTGGGAGCACGAGGAGAGGTGAGAGGACAGTTCGGAGTGGACATGCTGTTCAAGTAGCTTAGAGGCGAATGGGAGAAGAGATATGGGGCGATAGTTAGAGACAGAGGTAGGGTCAAGTGAGGGTTTTTTTAGGATGGGCGTGATTAGGGCGTGTTTGAAGGCCGAGGGGAAGGTACCAGTGCTAAGTGAAAGGTTAAAAAGGTGGGTGAGGGCTGGGATGAAAATGGAGGTGTGGTTGGGAATGAGGTGGGATGGGAGCGGGTCGTGGGCGCTGGTGGTGAGGTGTGATTTTGACAGGAGGGAGGAGAGTTGGTCTTCAGTTATGGGGGGGAAGTGGCTGATGGAGGAGGAGGGCAGTGTAGGTGGGAAGGGGAGGTGTGGGGATAGTGGACCGAAGCTGCTTCTGATCTTGTCAATCTTCTCCTTGAAGAAGGTCGCAAAGTCTTCAGCAGAGATGAGGGGAGAAGGGGGGGGAGCAGGTGGGCGAAGTAAGGAGTTGAAAGTTTTGAAGAGCTGCTTGGGGTTGCGGGACAGAGAGGTTATAAGGGATGAGAAGAAGGCTTGCTTGGCGGTAGTGAGTGCCGTCTTGAAGTCAGTGATGGATTGCTTGAACAGAGCAAAGTGCTCGGGGGTGTGAGACTTTTTCCATCTCCTCTCGGCGACTCTGGACGCCCGTCTCAGGTTTTTAGTGAGGGTGGTGTGCCAGGGTTGCCTGTTAATGCGTGGAGCATGGAGAGTGAGGGGGGCGGCTAGGTCGAGAGCGTTCGTTATGGTGGTGTTGTATAGGGTGGTGGCAATGTCAATGTTGTCAGCGCAGGGTAGGTCGGTGAGAGGGAGGAGTGATTCAGAGAATAAAGGAAGATCAAGATGTTTTAAAGAATCCATGTCTGTGATTATGATTAAACCTTCTTTCCTCCAGACGTAGAGGATGCCCCCTTGTCCCAGTCTCAGGCCTAAGAGTAAAGAGATCATTAGAAAGGTCTCTGTACTGTCCCCTCATATATTTATACATTATTATAAGATCACCCCTAAGCCTTCGTTTTTCCAAGCTAAATAACCCCAAGTTTAATAACCTGTCTTGGTATTGCAGACCCCTTAGTCCTCTAATGACTTTTGTCGCTCTTCTCTGGAACTGCACAACATTTAGAAATAAACATTTCTGACATGCAAAAACAAAACCCCAAAAAATTAGTGACCAATAGAGCCACTGTTGACACTCAACAGCCTTCCATTCATAGATTCTGTTAGTTGCTTGATCTGTTTACGATCAACATTGCATGCAGCAGCCACCACAGCCTCCCAGACACTGTTCCGAGAGGTGTACTGTTTTCCCTCCCTGTAGATCTCACATTTTAGGAGGGACCACAGGTTCTCTATGGGGTTCAGATCAGGTGAACAAGGGGGCCATGTCATTATTTTTTCTTCTTTTAGACCTTTACTGGCCAGCCACGCTGTGGAGTAGTTGGATGCATGTGATGGAGCATTGTCCTGCATAAAAATCATGTTTTTCTTGAACGATACTGATTTTTTCCTGTACCACTGCTTGAAGAAGTTATCTTCCAACTGGCAGTAGGTCTGGGAGTTGAGCTTCACTCCATCCTCAACCCGAAAAGGTCCCACAAGTTCATCTTTGATGATACCAGCCCATACCAGTACCCCCACCTCCACCTTGCTGGCATCTGAGACGGAGTGGAGCTCTCTGCCCTTTACTGATCCAGTCTCTGGCCCATCAAGAGTTACTCTCATTTCATCAGTCCATGAAACCTTTGAAAAATCAGTCTTAAGATATTTCTTGGCCTAGTCTTGACGTTTTATCTTATGTTTCTTGTTCAAAGGTGGATGTTTTTCAGCCTTCCTTACCTTGGCCATGTCCCTGAGCATAGCACACCCTGTGCTTTTTGATACTCCAGTAAGGTTGCAGCTCTGAAATATGGCAAAACTGGTGGCAAATGGCATCTTGGCAGCTTCACGCTTGATTTTCCTCAATTCATGGGCAGTTATTTTGCGCTTTTTTTTCTCAACACGCTTCTTGCGACCCTGTTGGCTATTTGCCATGAAACGCTTGATTGTTCGGTGATCACGCTTCAAAAGTTTGGCAATTTCAAGACTGCTGCATCCCTCTGCAAGACATCTCACAATTTTGGACTTTTCAGAGCCTGTGAAATCTCTCTTCTGGCCCATTTTGCCTAAGGAAAGGCATTTGCCTAATAATTAAGCACACCTTATACAGGGTGTTGATGTCATTACACCACACCCCTCCTCATTACAGAGATGCACATCACCTGATTTACTTAATTGGTATTTGGCTCTCAAGCCTATACAGCTTGGAGTAGGACATGTATAAAAAGTATCATGTGATCAAAATACTCATCTGCCTAATAATTCTGCACACAGTGTAGGTTTAATGACAGAAGATTATCATCTGTGTTGTAAAATTAATAGTGAAATACTGTAGTAACTTTTTTCATCGATTTTCACTGTTATTTCAAATGAAGCAATGACATAATCTCTTTATCTCAGCTGGTCTTTTATTTTCATTTTGTAAGAGAAGAATAGTTCAATAAAGCTTTCTCTAGATATGTCAACATTTCTTTGATACGGAAGTAGTTTTGTGTGAAGATCATAGCAATAATTAATATCATGATAAATGTATGATGTTAACGCCTGCCATAATATAAATCAATACCTCCAAAATGTTTTTTGTTATATCTTTGTTCATTCTTATATGTCAGAGAAAATAATCCTAAATGGAAATATCTTTATTCTATGTAAAATGTGACGACACATTATTTTAATAACATATCCTTTTTTTCTCTGAGGTTGTCTTTGTAATCCAAAGGGAACAAATGCTCAGAACTGCTCAATTTATGAAGAAGTTGGGGAATTGTGTTTGTGACAGAAAGACAGGGCAATGCCCATGTCTACCAAACGTGGTTGGCATTAGCTGTGATAAGTGTGCTCCTGGATACTGGGGCTTTACCAGCGTAAAGGGATGTCAGCCATGTAACTGTTTCCTAAATAATTCTTATGGAAACCAATGTAATCAGGTAAGAAACCTTCTGCTTTTTTACACAAACTACACTGCACGTGTGGCGCCCCACTGGTAAGTGCGCCACGAGGGGTACTGCATCCTGACCAGTGTGTGCTGTATCCCGGTGACCAGTGGATGGGGAGTTGATCTGTGGCTTACATTACGCATTGACACACCTAAAACCAGGGGGCCAATTGGCTAAACCTTTAAGTGGTGTCAGCATGTAGTTTGGGCAATTAAACACTCATGTTCTCCGGACTTAAATCACCCTTGTATGTCACTTGCTCTAGATATTCCAATACTGTCTGATCAGATGAAATCTGACAGCTGTTCAGTGTCATAGTTCTTTGCAGTGGATAAGTGTATTATAAGAAAACTTCATAAATGTAAACCTCATCCAGCATTCTTTAACTACTTACAGACCACCCATAAACATAAAACATCCAGGCCATACCATATTACTCTGCAATGATGTCATGAAAAACTATTGTAGAGTAAGCAGCTCCACGAGATCATGCAGATGCAAGAGCAAGAAGCTGGAAGCCAGAAACAGCCAAACTCCCCATAAAAAAGGCAGACATTGCTTATGCATTGCCTATGGGGCTTGCGGCAGGTGCGGCAAGTGTGGTATAGCTGTGGTTCCAACAATTGCGGCAGTTGCGGACGCAAAATAAAATGTGCTTTTTTCCGCGGCCGCAACTGCCGTAAGTGCCGGAACCGCAGCTATATCACACTTGCTGCACCTGCCCCAAGCCCCATAGACAGTGCATGGGGTTTGCAGCAAGTGTGCTGCAAGTGTGACCGTTAGGCGGCAGATGCAGCAGATGCGTAAATCAGCCGCAATCAGCGAAAAACGCTGATGTGAAAGGGTCTTAGACAGCCTAATCAACATGCAGATGCAGAATAAAAAATAATTAAAAAAAAAAAATTCTCTCCAGTCTGAATTGCTGTTACTAACCACCCCCACCCCAAAACAAAAGTTACATGAAAATAATTGTTACAGGAAAAAATACAAAATTAAAATATATTTTAATGTTCATAAAAACAAATTAAATGTGAAAAAACATCCTTGTATCTTCTTTATTTTTCTAAAATAGTGCCCAATTTTGACCCAAAAAATTAGTAATACAAAAATTATATAAAACTTAAGGGGCCGTCACACGGGTCAATATCGCTGTCAATGTCGCTGCTGCACGTGACGTTGCAGCGATATTGAAGCGTGTGACAGGGCGAATCAACCAGCGATAAATCGCTGGTTGATGGTCGCCAGGTTTTCGGACACGACCGAAAACCTGGCGATGGTCGCCCGGTGGACACGCAGCATCGCTGCGTGTGACACCGGGAGACGTGCGATCAGCCAGCTCCCAGCACCTCTCAGCAAGCGCTGGGAGCTGGTATCCATGGTAAACTGTGGGTAACTAGGCAACGCACGCTGCCTTAGATACCCGATGTATACCTTGGTTACCAGCCTTCTCCACTCACCTGCTGGTATCCAATGTACACAGTGGGTAACTAGGGACCCTAGGCACCCACTATGTACCTTGGATACCAGCAGGTGAGCGGAGAAGGCTGGTAACCAAGGTATACATCGGGTATCTAGCCTATTTACCCGCAGTTTACCATGGATACCAGCCTGCTCCCGCTAACCGCAGCCCGGCAGCAGGAGCAAGACATTGTGGAAACAATATTTAAATCATTTCCACGATGTCGCTGGTCCACTGATCGCTGGTGAGTCTGCCTGTGTGACAGCTCACCAGTGATCAGCCGTCAATGTCACCAGCGATCAGATCGCTGGCGACATTGACGTGTGTGACAGGGCCTTTAGGTCTCAAGCATCTTGATAAAGATATGGGTATGTACAAACATAAAAGAAAATGTGAGATGGTGAAATGGTGTAAACTGGCCAGTTTTAGCCTACTCTATTTTTGCTTTCTTTTGTTTCGTTAAAAGGTCACTCCCTGGTCAGAAATGGTGTAAACTGGCCGGGATTAGTCTACTTTAATTTTACTTTCTTTGGTTTAGTTAACAGGTCAGTGCCTGGTCCGAAATAGTGTAAAGTGGGCGGTCTTGATCTGATTTAATTTTGCCTTTTTTTTTTGTTTTAGATAACAGGTCAGTGCCTATGTAAACCAAGGTACACAGGAACAAAATGTAAGCAATGTGGAGATAATTACTTTAAAAATGAAGAACATGAATGTATACGTAAGTATAATTATTAGATATTTATAGTTAGTCTGTATACCTACTAAAACTTTAATAAGCATAGTTGTCTAATAGAGTTATTGCTTGTTAATGGACAATTTAATATTCATGCTTAAACTATAAAACAGATAGGTTTACTAATCTGGTTACTAATGATTGCCAATGCCCATAACTCGATTGAGTATTGCGAATGCTAGAGCAAGCAATGCATGTTTGGTGGCCTTTAGACAGCCTAATCAACATGCAGGGATTGCCTAGCATACATGGCAATGCTGTAGCCATGTTGGCTACTGGGATTACTGTAATAGCATCATCAGGTCTTATATAAGACCTTGGAGAATGTTGCTTGGTACATTTCAGTTCAGGGAGAGTTGATCTAGAATGGAGAGCTTAGAGTAGAGCATGCATGTAGGAAGGGTTTATTGCCTTATGCTCCTTCTAACCTTAATCCAAACATCCTTTTCAGGGATTAATACTGTTCCCTATTCCAGTAATACTTTACAATCCTCCTATGCTTACAGTATATAACAAAAAAAGAATACACCCTTCACATTTTTGTAATTCTTTCATTATATCTTTTCATCCGACAGCACTGAAGATATGATATTTTGATACAATGTAAAGTGGTCTATGTACTGCTTGTACCAGTATAAATTTGGTGCGCTCTCTAAAAAATCTGTGCCTCTCACCACTGAACCTACAGCCAGGCATGGTCGTCTGTTACCATGGCCATAACCTGGTGGCCGCTCTGAAGCTTTGAAAGCTCACACACTTACCATGCCTGGGCCAAGTTCTGAATTTAGTGGCTCAGCAGTTTTAAAACTGTACATAGATGTGCTGAAATTACTTGTGACCGTACACAGCATGTGCGCACACATTTCCGCAAGTCAGCTATAGCTGTAGCCGCTCTGGCAGTGCTGCAGCATTGCTTGCAAGTGCCAGCTGTGGTGTGTCACATGCCCATGTGCTGGAACTCAACATTATATATATTGGCAATGCTTTGTGAGCAGCAAATGGAAGTAGTTGAATATCAGCAACAACATGCCCATCGGTATTCCAGTCAGCTTTCGCACATAAGAACCAACGAGTGACCATGGATGTCTGACATCTGTGAGGTACAACAAAACTATGAGGAATCAACCAATATGGTGAGTGACAATGATGTCATAAACAGCCTAACCATCATCCCGCTTCTGTATTTACTCAAATGCTGGCTGCTCACAATTAAAGATGACAGTTTGCTGTAGAGCAGGTGGAGCTGATACTACCCAACCCAGCCTCATCTTCTCAGTGGATATTGGGTAATAATGAAAAGGAAGAGCTGAGGAGGTGTAGGAGAAATAGAAAATGATTACCTGTACTACCCAACTAGCTTCATCCTATCTGTTCAGAATGGAAGGGTTGAAGAGTGGATAAGGAGAGGGAGGAAGAGGAGATGGAGAGCTATCCTCCTAGTGGGGACAGGCAAATCTTGCCTGTTGGAAGTCTTGCACATGGATGACTTTATGTCCTGCTGCCTTTGCCATTACCCTCATGTTATATGCATTTTGGCAAACACTGATTACTGGTTGTCACCCTTCTCAACCCAAACTTGCTGTGGAAAGGCCTAGTAAAATGGTGCAATTACAGAAGGTCCTTGTCGAACAATTAGTACAAAATTTCCATTTGACAACGCTGGCGGCAAAAGTCATAGTCCCTCCTCTTTCCTGTTGCCCAAGATAGAAAGACAAGGAAGACACACCATGTCCTACAGAGGCAGGGGAACATTATTAATGGTCTGGAACAGTTTAATTAGACCCTCCCTGTGCACAGGCCCTGAGTGTGGATTAGTCTGACAAGGAGTTAAAAGTTTTGGAAGATGGTGAAGGAGTACCGAGCCAACCGTAAAAGCATCCTCCGTTATTCTTCTGTGCTGAACAAATTCAAGTTGGACATGGAGCATCAACTGTCTCTCTACACTGTGGAAGTGCTGGAGTGCCCTGCTGTTAGCATTTTGTCAGAGGTTTTTTCTGGCTGGGGCATGATAACATATGGGCACAACCACTTATCAACTAAAAATGCTGACATATTGACTATTATCAAAATGAATAAGGCCTGGATTGACCCAGACTTCTCAGACTTATCAACTCAACAGATGACAGCAGCAGAACCTAAAGTAAATTCAAACGTTCCTTTATTTGGTGTATTCCCTTGCACACCTTCTCAGCCACCCTTCCTATTTCTTATCCTCCACCTCCTCCACCATAATAGTAATACTGCAGGGAAGGAGGATATTGATCACAAACAGAGAGGAGGTGTCGGATCAAGACTAGCAACATCCATCGGACCACCCTGTAGAGTATAATAAAAGATCTTTTTTATGTTATACAGATGAGTTGTGGGACTTACGGTATATACAGCATTCTAGAATGCTGTATATAAGGGCTTACTGATGGTGGCTGCACTTTATAAGGGAAAAACCTGGTGACAGGTTCGCTAGAAGTGGTGCAGGAGCCATTTTTTATTCTTCTCCTTTTAATTTTGCCTTATATACAAGTGATTATACGGGAAAGAATGCTTCCTGTCATTTTTTCAAGTAAAATCCATTTTATTTTCAGTTTGGTATGTTTTTTGTCAGTCCGTAAAAGTGTAGTAACATGATATTAGTCCAACTAGTGACCTGGGAGTTAGAGATGCATTCAGGTGCCTTCCTCATGCTGTTCCTATTCCATTTGAATGCTGTTTCTATTCATTTAAGTTTTATTCCTGAACAGCAACCCTCCTGCTAGGATCTCCCTGAAAAATGCTTGAGTTTTCCATTGACTTCCATTATGCTCATTACTTAAATCGAGCCTGTCCGAGCATTCGACCTGCTCAATTTGTGCATCAAGCATTCTAGCATATTAGTGCTCGCTCATCTCTTATATTAATATATAAAGCAGTCATGTTTTTTAATAAATCTTTAAGTCTTGAAATAGCAAGAAATAAAAATAGGTACCGTACATACATTATGTACATATATAACTTGTTTTTTCTTGCTTCAGCTTGTAAGTGTAATCTGGAAGGTTCTCAAAAGACCATGTGTGATAAAGAAACTGGTTTATGCAACTGTAAACCTGGGATCACTGGAAGAAGCTGTGACCAATGTGCATCTAAATTCAAACAAGACTTCCCGGCATGTCCTCAATGTCACATGTGCTTTGACCAATATGAGACACATGTATTCAATCATTCAACTTCTGTCCATGCTTTAGTAAGATTAGCTGCTAATATTGGTCTTACAAGATCACCAACTAGCTGCAGTATTCAAATAAGTATCCTCAAAGATAAACTCTCAGCTATTGAGAAAATCTTTCGGAGTCCAATTCTTTCACCTGAGAAGTACAACAAAGTGAAGAAATACTACGACAGCATACGGTAAGCAACTTCTCTTCTTTGAAACAAAACCATCCTTTTTCACTTGAAGCACCACTCCAGCATTTATTTAATTGCACCACTGGAGTGGTGTTTTAAATGTAAGACTTTTGCTTGTGTGGAGCCCACTGGGAAGGGATGCTCGGTACCGTACCGGGGTATCACGGGGTTATCACGGCAGTCGTGGTCCGGACCGTGTCCCGAGCCCACAAGTAAAAGGGGATATTTATAGGGGTTGTCGTGACACCACTCACGGGTTGTGGTCAATGGGGGACCACCGCTGCTGCTTGCTGCTGCCAGGAGGATGGATGGTGCTGCATCCGCATGGATGAGCCCGCCGTGGGTCGGGGCAGCTCCTGACAGGGTGAAAAGATGTAATAAAGTTCTGTATGCAGGCAATTACACACGAGAGACTGAAGCAGGGTTCACCGGGTTTTACTAGCAAGTTCTTTCTCAGTGCAAACAATTCACAGTACAGTTCTTTTACACGGGTAACTCCGGACAGTCACTTAACCCTCTGCAGCCAGATTTCCTTCTGAGACCCTTCACTCTCTGATGCCTTCAGGCTTTCTCTTTACTCTTCTCTTCCTGTGGGCTGTATGGTGGCAACTCGGTCCCTTGTCTGGCTTCTCCCGGTGTATGGGTAGCAAGCCTGGGTCCTATGTGCTGCTGTCCCTCCAGCCTATGTGTTAGGAACTCTGACCTGGAATCAGAGTCCCCCGTCAGTGTGAATAACCAGTCTCCACCTGCCTGGCTGCAGTTCCTACCGGTGGCCACCCTGGTCGCAGGGGCACCACACTTGTGTATTATAATTACCTTCCGGTGACTTTATCTTCTATCACCGCTGCTCTGGTCAGTCTCCTATGATATGTGACCTACCAGCAGCTCCAGTGTTTTATGCAGTGTGCCGGAGGTCAATGCAACTCTATGGAAGCCTTATTCTGGCTTTTGTAGAGTTTCGTTAGACGTTTTTGACATATTCTGAACTCTGGCCAGTCAGAAGTTACAGTTACAAGATGGCGCCGTGAGACCAGAGCTGTGCTGGTTACAAGGTGAAGCTACTGTAAAATGACTATATGACAAGGGACTTATATTTAAAGCTCCATTCCAGTGCTGAAGACAAAAAAAAACATTGGTGTGCTGCTTTAATGAACATATGAATGCCAGCCACCAATTTTAAATAATTCTAATTAGACTAGGTAGTCTTGGAGCCCAATCTGCCAATTTATATCTTGCTATGTTATTATACATGGTAAAGCAATGAGAAGAAATCATAAAATGAATAGTCTCAGAATATTACTGTAACACAAGACTTACCTGATAATCATATTCGAGAATGTAGTGTTTCCAAACAGTTTTGCTGCCACTAAAGATTTTGTGGATTATGGCTAGAATTAGGATTACTATGGATTTGTCAGGTAAATAAAATTTAATTTAAGACTATTCACTTTATGATTTCTTCTCATTGTTTTACAATTGCCTTTACCACATATAATAACGTAGCAAGATATAAATCGACAAAGTAGGCAAAACTATAATTGTACTAAGTTGCTCTATTTCACAATATTTCAGTGAAAGAGTGAATAGCATAAAGATTCCTGATGTGAGAAAATTCAATGAACTTGCAAAAATGAGCAAAATAATTTTGGATATGGGGATAGAAATTGATTCTTTATTTACTGAACTCAACAAAATAACGAAAAAGAAGGAGAAGGAAAAAACAATCAAGGTTAAAGGTAAGAAATATATCACTTTCTCTTTAATGTTGAGAAAAGTACACATTTCATAGCAAGAATTTGGCTCTATTATAATATTCCTTTCTCAGGTGTAGAAAACATGCAATATGCAAGTGATTAACGGCCCTACTGTATGCAAGCTCTCCTTAATATTACATTGGAAATATGATAGAAACCTACTACAGACCAATAATTATGATTACACCAAGACTTAAAGGGAACCTGTCACCTGTAATTAACCCCCTGACCTATCACTAGCTGTCCCTACACCTTCCTAGGCGCTCCCTACCCATCCCTCTCTGCTGTAAATCTGTCCTGTAAAGATTAAGAAAAATGACTTTGAACTTACTGGACATCGCTCTCTCAGGAGACTGAAAGGGCGGCTCCTGGCTCCATTGTCCCCTCCTCCCTGCTTCACTGCACGCCCCGCTGGGCGGTATTATTCTGTATTGATTTCCTCCTTTTTTTGGAATCTCCCGCCCTCTTTTCCTGCTATGATGCACCGGCTGGTACGTCACATCCGGCCCGGTGCATTATGGGCCCGATCACGTGATCGGCCCGGCTCCACACATGTGAAGTGCGCATATTGAAGCCGGATAGATCACATGATTGGGCCCATAATGCACCGGGGCCGATTATGTGATTGGGCCCATAATGCACAAGGGCCAATCACATTGCTGTATAACAAATCAGATGAATTTCTTTAAATTAATGTCAGGTGTGGCCAGGCAGCTTTCCATTATCCATGGTAATAATTTGACCTAGTTATCCAGCAGTGTATGGTGATCTATAACTAGAAGATTTCGTATTAAGGATTATTTGGGGAAAATATTTGCCACAGTCACTATTGTAGTCACTATACATGCAATTTAAATGTATATTTAGTTTAAGGCATGCACACACACACACAGAATTTTATATCAGATCTGCTGTGATGGTGAAAACATTGTCAAAAGTTGCTCATAATCACACCACTGTATATTTATATTGAAGAACTGATAAAAAAGAAAGGTAAAAGCATCTAAAAACAGGAATGCAGTCTCATATTTACCATGCAAACACAAGCACAGACGGTCTTGCAGCTGAAACTTGAAAATAATCCATGATTAATCTGCTGTTTAGTGACTCTAAGGTTCAGGCCACACACAGTCTTTTGATTCCTGTCCATAGATACACTCCAAGTAGACTGAAAATCTCTTTAAAATTACTCCATCCAGTAAAGTCATTTGCTAGTTTGTCAATTCATCTTATTATCTTATCATATTATCTGGAGTTTCAGAATAAATTTTAAAAAGAAGTAGATGTTTTTTTTAATTCCATGGAGTCTAATAAAAGAATCACTTGAAAATTGTACACAATACTGTGGCAATTTCATTGCAGCAATGTTAGAAAGAAGACTAATATAACATAAAACAAGGGCTAAACGGTGACTTGGGCCACAACATCTGTCACAAGGCCAAAGTTTGCTAGGTGCAAGAGAAAAGAGAGAGAAAGGGGCGCAATAGTGCAGTTACCAGGGGGGCTTAATTTAGCGTGACGTACTAATAGGTGGTCAGGACCACCTGAGGAAGATAGAGAACCTATCAAAACATGTTGTGGAGTAGGAGGGGAGGCTGAATGAAGGTCTGTTGAAAAACCATCCCAGTGCCTGCTGCCTTTGTGCCTGAGCGCCTCCAATTAGACCGCTTACAGTTTGTTTACCTTCTAAAGTTTGCTAGGTATCACTGCTACAATGCAATGCAATACAAGTGAATTTCAACCATGATAAGCAATTTGCAAGACTGAGTTGGATTTTTTCCAACTTCTTTGTCACAGTCGCAGGGTGTCCCTATTCACTTGTATTGTGCTTCAATGTGGCAGCAACACCTAACAAACGTTGGTCATGTGGCAAGTGTCTTGACCAAAGTTGACATGTAGCTTCAGTCTAAATGTTAATCCCTTAATGACCAAGGACATATATGAACGCCCTAGGCTGGCTCCCTCCCTTTAATGCGAGCTCACACGCTGAGGTCACATCATTCCCTGTCCATGTCAGCTGATCTGATCACCTGACAAAAATAGCAAATAGGACTGATCAAATCAGAGATCTGATCGGCACTGTTTACCCTTTAGATCATGCTGTCATTCACTGCGGAGGGGATCACGTTGTTCCCCGCCAGCATCGGTGGCCCCGTGATGTGATTAAGGGGCCACCAATGTGTTGTCATGAGAGTGCGGAGTCCGCTGACCCACTGTGTCCTGCATAAAGATATAAAAGTGTAAAAAAAAATTGATGCATGATAATGTGAGGAATTGGTGGATATTTTGGGAGGTGATTGGTGGGAATTTTTTTACCACCAATACAATGCATTGTATTCTATCATAATTTTCTTTTCTTATAAATTGCCATTCATGATAGTAATTAGTCATGGCCATGACTACATGTTTCTTTTCCTAAACAGATATTCAAGAATCTTTGGAGAAAATCACTAAACACTACAAAACATCTCTATCTGCAGTAGAGAAAGCACGCAATGCTGCTCCTATGATCAAGACAGCAACAAAAACCAGGAAAAACATTTTAAATGCATTAAACAATCTAGACACAAAAGACAAACAAAACTTTGACAAACTAAATCAAATGAAATCTCTACAAATAAGTAAAATGAATGAGATGGTGAGTCATTATTCTGAAATGATTGTTCTTCAGATATCTGTAAACCATAAATTAAGCTTGATGATTATTTAAAAAAAAGAGTGAAATCAAAAGTTACATGATATCCTTATGGGTCTGTATACATTGATGAACAAAAGGGTAACAATGTTTTACAGCTTTTGAATATGAGACTACCATCATTTTATAGATAATCATCTTGGCTATATGGTTATCCAAATGGTAATACAAAACTGTAAAAACACAGACTAAGGGCCCTTTCACATCAGCGTTTTTTTCAAATCGCGGCAGATGCAGTGAAAAAAACGCATCTGCCGTGATTACCTCATACCGGCTGCACTTGCGGCACGGTTGCGGTAAACGCCATACAAGGTATAGGCGGACTTGCAGCAGGTGAGGCAAGTGCGGTTTTGGCAATTGCGGCAGGTGCAGCCGCGAAAAAAAATGTTGTCAGCCGCGTTTTTTTTCGCAGAAAGCACCTGCCGCAAGTGCCAAAACCGCACTTGCTGCACCTGCCGCAAGTCCGCCTATACCTTGTATGGCGTTTACCGCAACCGCGCCGCAACCGTGCCGCAAGTGCAGCCGGTATGCGGTAATCGCGGCAGATGCGGTTTTTTCACCGCATCTGCCGCGATTTGAAAAAAACGCTGATGTGAAAGAGTCCTTACAGGAAAGGAAGTTTGACTGTATATATAAGGAATTAGTAACTTGCACATTGAAGAAGAAGCTGCCATGTAAGTAGAGATAGGAGGAGGATATAACACTGATTTTTCCATGGAAAGAATGGCAGACATCAGTTGGTAGGACAGTAAGTGAAGCCTGTTGTAAAAATCATATTGAAACAACCAGAATGGTGTTATGGCATGATTGTCCAGTCAGTATAGAGAAATACAGTCCTGACTACCCGAGCTGTGTTCAAGTTCTGGTGCATAATTGGGGACACTGCAATGTAATTAAATACTTCTAGGAGGGGATATTTACTATAACATCCAGATTATCCAAGATAAATAAACCACCAACTCCTGTATTGACCCTACAAACCATAAAATTAGACAAAATTCCAAATAGTACTATGTGGATAGTCTAAAGATAGATAGTCTTACCTGCAGCTTGTAGAGAATCTTTACATGTAAATCTACATAAGCACCTTCTATGCAAGCAGTGATTAATAAAGCAAATAGGTATCCTGAATGTGAATTCTGGTTGTGCATCTGGAATTGGAATAGGAGAGTTAGTTAGTAGAAAAAATGGAAAATATGCATGAAAGAACCGGACCTGGCTAAAAGCTATACTATTAAAATATAACAGTTGGTGGTGTTAAATAATCCTTTCATAGAACAATTTGGGAATCAGCCTATTCTTTCTTTCTCTTTCTTTCTTTCTTTCTTTCTTTCTTTCTTTCTTTCTTTCTTTCTCTTTCTTTCTTTCTTTCTTTCTTTCTTTCTTTCTTTCTTTCTTTCTTTCTTTCTTTCTTTCTTTCTTTCTTTCTTTCTTTCTTTCTTTCTTTCTCTCTCTCTCTTCTTTTCTTATGAGCTCTATACCTAACCTTTATTATGTTAGATTATTGAAGTTTGTGTTGTAAAATGTATAAGGGACCCGTCACACTCAGCATTATAATGTGTATGTGTATGACATGGGTTCAACACCTGTTTGCTAGCACCTTTCCTCACTCTAGTTGTGAGATATGAGCTATTGCCCTCTGGTATCAGTCTCTACCACGCCTAAGGGGTTAACCTCTTTTCCCAAGGCACCAATTACATATTCAAAGCACCTGTCTTTAGTTATAAGACTGCAAATCCATTGTTCTCTGGTATCAGCCGATGAGGAAAAGCCCAGACAGACATCAGGCAGTTTCATTAGTGTTAGGACCCAGTTAACAGAGATCGCCGCAACTGGGTGAATTATCGATTTGGCCATTTCCATAATACCAAGTATCCCTACTTTTTCATTTTTCAGTTTTCTCTATTGTGAAATAAGTCTGTCGAGTGCAACTATTGTATATTTGAAATAGAATTGTGTTTAGTTAGCACCTTCATAGACAGGACTGAGTGCAGCATTATAATGTGTATGTGTACTGCTACGTGTCAAACATAGCGAGATCGCTGGTGAGGTCACTGTTGCGCCATAAAACCTGTGACGTATCAGTGATCTTGCTATGTGTAACGGGGGGGGGGGGCTTAAGTTAATTAGTTACTGAAAAAAGAGTAGCCCTATTGAGTATCATCAAGTGACATGGCTCTTACCTAGAGTTAATTATCTAAGAAATGGCTTTGACCATAAAAACAATGCTATCACAACCCAAATGGACAATAATATCTGAGGATGTGAAAAGACAAGGCTCAATGATGACATACCCAAGCCACTTCAGATATAATAACAATGAACTGTGATCCGTTGGGTCACAGTTTATCTGGTTGTAGTCCAAGATTAATGCAAAAGAAACAAATAAAAACAAATAAATAAGCCCATACTAATTTTTGGCGGTATTGATTCTTACCTAAATTTTGTAAAGTATACATGTCACAATTATAAACCATGAGCTCATGCTCAGAAACATTATGTTATTTCATTAAATGTATAAACTAAATGTAATTTGTGTACATAGGTTTGTGGAACAGTTTGGGACTTTCCATGTGATCTTGCACCGTGTGGAGGAGCTTTATGCCGAGATAAATTTGGAAGAAGGAAATGTGGTGGACCGAATTGCAATGGAGCAATACAAGTAGCCAAAGATGGTTTAAATAAAGCAAATGAAACAGATATTAAGTTAAAAAGAGTTGCAATTCACTTGCTTGAAGCTGAGAAACAGGTAAATATAAAAATTGAGCAAAAACAATAAAATATTTTGTGTTTAACTGAGCGAGGCATTCAGCAGATAAAAAGCGAAATATCTGAAGGGAAAGATGAAACATTGACTGTTCTGCATCTAATTTTTTTTTCTATGAGCTCCCAAAATCTGTTTGGCATGGCATGCAAAGAGCATCTGGAGAGAGCTAAAAGATATTGTAGTCATTACAGTGAAATATACATCGGACATCACATATATGTTCCCATATATATTGTTTCCAATACGAGATATCCTATGCTCCAGTATCAAATCTGTAACTAGTCTCATTACCTACCATGTGCCATCTATCTATCTATTATATAAAAGCCGAAGGCCACTTCCGGAGAACCCGAAGGGTTACTTCCGTGACGGCCTTCAACCATGCTGCTGACGTCACAGTGCGGGGTAGCCGCGCGGAACTTTCCGTGCAGCTACAGGCACCGGCGTTTCAACGTTCCGCTCGCCCCCCTCACTACTGTCTCATCAAACACACACACACACAGCCTCTCACTACAGTCCTCCAAACACACACACACCATCCCAACCACATCACACATACACACTCACACACTCACACACTCACACACTCACACACCCACACACCCACACAAACACACACACACACTGTCAGCGTCCACCCGTACTTCATACATACCACCCCGTCTTCCTCGATCGTCCCGTCCTCTGGGTCATCCAGACGTCTTCCCTCCGATCCCGACCTCTTCTTACTCCGGCCGGGAGCTCCACGTCCTGCTTCCTCTTAGCCGGCATCTTCCCGCAAAATGCCTCAACCAAGATGGCGGCCGCAATCATTCTTTAGTTCCCGCCCACAGTCCCCGCCCAGTTCCCGCCCACAATTACGCCCCCTCAGGTCGCGCCCGCCATCTTGGTTGGGGCAAATACCGTTTCAGCCACACAGCACATTTCTCCTGCTTCCCCTCTGCCCCTCCAGCCTCTTCCCCTCTGCCCCTCCAGCCTCTGACCCTCTGCCTCTCCAGCCTCTTCCCCTCTGCCCCTCCAGCCTCTTCCCCTCTGCCCCTCCAGCCTCTGCCCTCCAGCCTCTGCCCCTCCAGCCTCTGCCTCTCCAGCCTCCGCTCTTTCCCTTCCAGCCTCCGCTCTCCCCTCCAGCCTCCGCTCTCCCCTCCAGCCTCTGCTCTCCCCTCCAGCCTCCGCTCTCCCCTCCAGCCTCCGCTCTCCCCTCCAGCCTCTGCCCCTCCAGCCTCTGCCCCTCCAGCCTCCGCTCTCCCCTCCAGCCTCCGCTCTCCCCTCCAGGCTCTGCCCCTCCAGCCTCCGCTCTCCCCTCCAGCCTCCGCTCTCCCTTCAGCCTCCCCTGTCCTCTGCCCTCCAGCCTCCTCTGTCCTCTCCCCTCCAGCCTCTCCTGTGCTCTCCCCTCCAGCCTCCCCTGTGCTCTCCCCTCCAGCCTCCCCTGTCCTCTGCCCTCCAGCCTCCGCTCTCCCCTCCAGCCTCCGCTCTCCCCTCCAGCCTCCGCTCTCCCCTCCAGCCTACGCTCTGCCCTCCAGCCTCCCCTGTCCTCTCCACTCCAGCCTCCGCTCTGCCCTCCTGCCTCCGCTCTGCCCTCCAGCCTCCGCTCTGCCCTCCAGCCTCCGCTCTGCCCTCCAGCCTCCGCTCTCCCCTCCAGCCTCTGCCCCTCCAGCCTCCGCTCTCCCCTCCAGCCTCCGCTCTCCCCTCCAGCCTCCCCTGTCCTCTGCCCTCCAGCCTCCCCTGTCCTCTCCCCTCCAGCCTCCCCTGTTCTCTCCCCTCCAGCCTCCGCTCTCCCCTCCAGCCTACGCTCTCCCCTCCAGCCTCCGCTCTCCCCTCCAGCCTACGCTCTCCCCTCCAGCCTACGCTCTGCCCTCCAGCCTACGCTCTGCCCTCCAGCCTCCCCTGTCCTCTGCCCTCCAGCCTCCGCTCTGCCCTCCAGCCTCCGCTCTGCCCTCCAGCCTCCGCTCTTCCCTCCAGCCTCCGCTCTGCCCTCCAGCCTCCGCTCTCCCCTCCAGCCTCTGCCCCTCCAGCCTCCGCTCTCCCCTCCAGCCTCTGCTCTCCCCCCCAGCCTCCACTCTCCCCTTCAGCCTCTGCTCTCCCCTCCAGCCTCCGCTCTCCCCTCCAGCCTCCCCTGTCCTCTCCCCTCCAGCCTCCCCTGTCCTCTGCCCTCCAGCCTCCGCTCTCCCATCCAGCCTCCACTCTCCCCTCTAGCCTACGCTCTGCCCTCCAGCCTACGCTCTCCCCTCCAGCCTACGTTCTGCCCTCCAGCCTACGCTCTGCCCTCCAGCCTCCGCTCTGCCCTCAAGCCTCCGCTCTCCCCTCCAGCCTCCGCTCTCCCCTCCAGCCTCCGCTCTCCCCTCCAGCCTCTGCCCATCCAGCCTCCACTCTGCCCTCCAGCCTCCGCTCTGCCCTCCAGCCTCCGCTCTGCCCTCCAGCCTCTGCCCCTCCAGCCTCCGCTCTCCCCTCCAGCCTCCGCTCTCCCCTCCAGCCTCCCCTGTCCTCTGCCCTCCAGCCTCCCCTGTCCTCTCCCCTCCAGCCTCCCCTGTGCTCTCCCCTCCAGCCTCCCCTGTCCTCTGCCCCCCATCCAGCCTCCGCTCTCCCCTCCAGCCTCCGCTCTCCCCTCCAGCCTACGCTCTCCCCTCCAGCCTACGCTCTGCCCTCCAGCCTACGCTCTGCCCTCCAGCCTCCCCTGTCCTCTGCCCTCCAGCCTCCGCTCTGCCCTCCAGCCTCCGCTCTGCCCTCCAGCCTCCGCTCTCCCCTCCAGCCTCCGCTCTCCCCTCCAGCCTCTGCCCCTCCAGCCTCTGCCCCTCCAGCCTCCGCTCTCCCCTCCAGCCTCCGCTCTCCCCTCCAGCCTCCGCTCTCCCCTCCAGCCTCCCTGTACTCTCCCCTCCAGCCTCCCCTGTCCTCTGTCCTCCAGCCTCCGCTCTCCCCTCCAGCCTCTGCTCTCCCCTCCAGCCTACACTCTGCCCTCCAGCCTACACTCTGCCCTCCAGCCTACGCTCTCCCCTCCAGCCTACGCTCTCCCCTCCAGCCTACGCTCTGCCCTCCAGCCTCCCCTGTCCTCTGCCCTCCAGCCTCCGCTCTGCCCTCCTGCCTCCGCTCTGCCCTCCAGCCTCCGCTCTGCCCTCCAGCCTCCGCTCTGCCCTCCAGCCTCCACTCTCCCCTCCAGCCTCTGCTCTCCCCTCCAGCCTCTGCCCCTCCAGCCTCCGCTCTCCCCTCCAGCCTCCGCTCTCCCCTCCAGCCTCCCCTGTCCTCTGCCCTCTAGCCTCCCCTGTCCTCTCCCCTCCAGCCTCCCCTGTCCTCTGCCCTCCAGCCTCCGCTCTCCCCTCCAGCCTCCGCTCTCCCCTCCAGCCTAAGCTCTCCCCTCTAGCCTACGCTCTCCCCTCCAGCCTCCGCTCTGCCCTCCAGCCTACGCTCTGCCCTCCAGCCTACGCTCTGCCCTCCAGCCTCCCCTGTCCTCTGCCCTCCAGGCTCCGCTCTGCCCTCCAGCCTCCGCTCTGCCCTCCAGCCTCCGCTCTGCCCTCCAGCCTCCGCTCTCTCTTCCAGCCTCCGCTCTCCCCTCCAGCCTCCCCTGTCCTCTGCCCTCCGCTCTCCCCTGTCCTCTGCTCTCCAGCCTCCCCTGTCCTCTCCCCTCCAGCCTCCCCTGTCCTCTGCCCTCCAGCCTCCGCTCTCCCCTCCAGCCTACGCTCTCCCCTCCAGCCTACGCTCTGCCCTCCAGCCTACGCTCTGCCCTCCAGCCTCCCCTGTCCTCTGCACTCCAGCCTCCACTCTGCCCTCCTGCCTCCGCTCTGCCCTCCAACCTCCGCTCTGCCCTCCAGCCTCCGCTCTGCCCTCCAGCCTCCGCTCTCCCCTCCAGCCTCCGCTTTCCCCTCCAGCCTCTGCCCCTCCAGCCTCTGCCCCTCCAGCCTCCGCTCTCCCCTCCAGCCTCCGCTCTCCCCTCCAGCCTCCCCTGTCCTCTCCCCTCCAGCCTCCCCTGTGCTCTCCCCTCCAGCCTCCCCTGTCCTCTGCCCTCCAGCCTCCGCTCTCCCCTCCAGCCTACGCTCTGCCCTCCAGCCTACGCTCTGCCCTCCAGCCTCCCCTGTCCTCTGCTCTCCAGCCTCCGCTCTGCCCTCTGCCACCGCTCTGCCCTCCAGCCACCGCTCTGCCCTCCAGCCTCCGCTCTGCCCTCCAGCCTCCTCTGTCCTCTGCCCTCCAGCCTCCCCTGTCCTCTGCCCTCCAGCCTCCGCTTTCCCTCCAGCCTCCCCTGTCCTCTGCCCTCCAGCCTCCACTCTCCCCTCCAGCCTCCGCTTTTCCCTCCAGCCTACGCTCTCCCCTCCAGCCTACGCTCTGCCCTCCAGCCTACGCTCTCCCCTCCAGCCTACGCTCTCCCCTCCAGCCTCCGCTCTGCCCTCCAGCCTACGGTCTGCCCTCCAGCCTCCCCTGTCCTCCAGCCTCCGCTCTGCCCTCCAGCCTCCGCTCTGCCCTCCAGCCTCCGCTCTGCCCTCTGCCCTCCAGCCTCCCTTGTCCTCTGCCCTCCAGCGTCCGCTCTGCCCTCCAGTGTCCGCTCTGCCCTCCAGCGTCCGCTCTGCCCTCCAGCGTCCGCTCTGCCCTCCAGCGTCCGCTCTGTCCTCCAGCGTCCGCTCTGTCCTCCAGCGTCCGCTCTGTCCTCCAGCCTCCCCTCTCCTCTGCCCTCCAGCCTCCCCTCTGTCCTCCAGCCTCCCCTCTCCTCTGCCCTCCAGCCTCCCTCTGCCCTCAGCCTCCCCTGTCCTCTGCCCTCCAGCCTCCCCTGTCCTCTGCCCTCCAGCCTCCCCTCTCCTCTGCCCTCCAGCCTGCCCTCCAGCCTCCGCTCTGCCCTCCAGCCTCCCCTGTCCTCTGCCCTCCAGCCTCCCCTCTCCTCTGCCCTCCAGCCTCCGCTCTGCCCTCCAGCCTTCCCTGTCCTCTGCCCTCCAGCCTCCCCTGTCCTCTGCCCTCCAGCCTCCCCTGTCCTCTGCCCTCCAGCCTCCCCTGTCCTCTGCCCTCCAGCCTCCCCTGTCCCCTGCCCTCCAGCCTCCCCTGTCCTCTGCCCTCCAGCCTCCCCTGTCCTCTACCCTCCAGCCTCCCCTGTCCTCTGCCCTCCAGCCTCCCCTGTCCTCCAGCCTCCCCTGTCCTCCAGCCTCCCCTCTCCTCTGCCCTCCAGCCTCCGCTCTCCTCACCCTCCATATGCAATGTACAGTATGTGTATATATGTGTGTATGTACTCACTTCCGTCACTTTGTCCGCACTTCCCTCACTTTTGTCCGCACACATACACACACACACACACACTCCGCTATAGTTAGCACCGGCCCTGCATCAGCCGCCTGGATCTTCAGTCGACATGTCGCCACCCCCCAACTACTGGATCCATTATAGCGTCCAAGAAGTGTCGACTCAGGATCCAAGCGGCGAGGAAGAAGCAGGGTTGGTGCTAACTATAGTGGAGTGTGTGTGTGTGTGTGTGTATGTATGTATGTATGTGTGTGCTGACCACTCTGCCCACGGCGCTGCGCTGACCACTCTGCCCACGGCGCTGCGCTGACCACTCTGCCCACGCCGCTGCGCTGACCAATCTGACTGCACTCACTGCTAACCACTGAGCCACCGCACTCACTGCTAACCACTGAGCCACCGCACTCACTGCTAACCACTGAGCCACCTGTATACACACAATTCATTTCACCGCACTCCCCTAACAATTAGTAAATAGACTATATATGGATTCTAGACTACCCGATTCTTTAGAATCGGGCCGCCATCTAGTTTATAATACTTGTGTTGTCATATACAGCTTATGAGTATTTGGGTCCCCAAAAGCCTTGGGCCCACGTGTTTTGCAAGCTTTGTATTAACAATAATTATGCCAATAGTAGGTGGACTGAGATGATTTAATACTTCACAGTATGATTGTTAGTTCCAATTTAATAAGACTGGCATTTTGTCTACAAGTCTTAATGAGGGGCATGCAAGAAAAAAAGGTATAGAATTAAATAAAAGTCACACACTACATCAGTTTGGCTCTTTTTGACTGTGGAGTCACCTCCATGGGACTTCCTATAGGTTTTACTCTAGTCAAAGAAGAATTTGGTGGGCACGCCACACATTGTCTTCAGTTCCCCAACTGGCTTAAAAACATCATAAGTTGCAAATTCTTTGTGTAACTAACAGGAAAAAATTACTAGTGAACACATTTCTTATTGTTGCAGACAACTACAAAAAAAGCTAAAATAGTTTTTTTTTTTAATTGACGTTTGTATCAATCTCAAGTCATGGCGATTTGTGAGCTGAATGATGTGTAAAAAGATCAATCTTGTCCAAGTCTAGATAGGTCCACCAGTGTCTTCTCTGACATTATTTTGATTTCATCAAGCCATTGGGTTGCTGTTTTTCCTCTTCACCGTGTGTCTTCTATTCCTCCAACCATGATGTCTTTCTGCAGTGATTGCTCTGTTCATATTATGTGTCCATAGCACTTCATAGCCTGATGATTCTTGCTGTCTTTTACCACCCCCCTGGATCAACCACCCCTTTCCTTGACCATTCCACCCCCTGGATACTCCACTTCCTCTCTATGGTCATCCGCACTATCATCATGAGCGACTTCAACATTCCCATCGACACTTCCTACCCAGCCGCCTCTAAACTTCTTTCATTGACCTCCTCTTTTGGGCTTTTTCACACTCCCAAAGATGGCCACACGCTGGACCTCATCTTTAACCACCTATGTTCTCTCACTAACCTCTCAAACTCACCCCTCCCCCTGTCTGACCACAATCTTCTGACTTTCTCCTCCCTCTCCTCCCCTACTTCACTTCCCCCACCCTGCAATCTCACTCATACTCGCCAAAACCTAAAGCATACAGATTTACACTCATTCTCAGAATTCCTTCTCAATCTCGTTGACATAGCTTCCTTTCACGACGCAGATGCCGTTACCACCCTATATAACACCACAATAACTACTGCTTTCAACCTGACTGCTTTCCTCACAGACAACAATACACGCACTAACTGGCAACCCTGGCACACCACCCTCACTAAAGACCTGAGACAGGCTTCCAGGGTTGCTGAGCGGAGATGGAAGAAATCTCACTCGACTGAACACTTCCCTATGTTCAAGTAGTCCCTCATTAACTTCAAGTCCACACTCACTGCCGCAATATAAGCATACTTCTCATCTCTAATATCCTCCCTTCCTCACAATCCCAAACATCTATTTAAAATTTTCAATTCTCTACTCCGTCCCCCTGCACCTCCTCTTATCTTGGCCTAAGACCTTTGCCTCTTACTTCAAGATTGATAACATCAGAGGCAGCTTTGACCCACTGTCCCCACAGCTTCTCCTCACAACTGCACTGCCCTCTCCTTCCAAAGGCTGCTTCTCCACTTTGTCAGAAGATCAGCTCTCCTACCTCCTAACAAAATCACACCTCACCACCAGCACCCTTGACCCACTCCCATCCCACCTGATTCTCAGCCTCACCTCTGTCTTCATCCCAAGCCTAACCCATCTTTTCAATTTATCACTTACTACTGGTGTCTTCCCCTCATCCTTCAAACACGCCTTGATAACATCCATCGTCAAAAAGCCCTCCCTCGACCCATCATCTGTTTCTAATTATCGCCCAATATCACTTCTCCCCTTTGCCTCAAAATTAGTGGAACATCACATCCATCTTAAACTGTCCTCCCACCTCTCCTCTTCCTCCTTCCTTGACCGCTTGCAATGTGGCTTCCGACCGCATCACTCCACCGAAACAGCCTTAACCAAAGTTACCAATGACCTATTAACCACCAAGAGCAAACAACACTACTCTGTCCGCCTCCTTCTTGACCTATCTTCTGCCTTCGACACTGTTGACCATTCCCTCCTGCTACAGATTCTGGAGTCTCTTGGTATCCCTGACGTGGCCCTCTCCTGGATCTCCTCATATCTATCTGACCAGAAATTCAGTGTCACCCTCTCCCACACCACCTCCTCACCTTACCCCCTTTCTGTCGGTGTCCCTCAAGCTCAGTTCTCGGACCCCTTCTTTTCTCCATCTACACCCTTGATTTGGGACAGTGAATTGAGTCCCTCAGTATTCAGTATCACCTCTACGCTGATGACACTCAGATCTATTTCTCCAGACCTGGCATCACCTTCTTGCTATCCATAATTCCGCAATGTCTGTCTACTATCTCATCTTTCTTTTCTGCTTGCCTTCTGAAACTGAACATGGACAAAACAGAATTCATAAATTTTCCCCCAACCCAGTCATCCCCCCCACCTTACCTTTCCATCAATGTCAACAGCTGCTCACTTTCCCCAGTACCCCAAGCTTAGTGCCGCGGGGTAATCATCAACTCCGCCCTCTCCTTTAAGCCACATATCCAAGCCCTTGCCACCTCCTGCCAACTCCAACTCAAAAATATTTCCCGGATCCATTCATTCCTCCACCTCGACACTACAAAAACACTTGTCCATGCCCTCACCTCAATTATTGTAACCTCCTGGTCACTGGCCTCCCCTCTAGCACTCTTGCACCACTCCAATCTATCCTAAACTCTGCTGCCCGACTAATCCACCTGTCTCCCTGCTACTCCCTGATCTCTCCTCTCTGCCAAGCCCTTAACTGGCTCCCCATTTCTCAGAGGTCCTGGTTACAGTAACTATGACATACAAAGCCGTTCATAATCTGTCTCCTCCATACATCTCTGACATGGTCTCCCAATACCTACCTTCACGCAACTCGCGCTCCACTCACTCTCCTGCTCTGCTTCCCCCTTATCTCTTCTTTCCACAACCGCGTACAAGACTTCTCCCATGCATTCTCTAGATTTTGGAACTCTCTGCCCCAACCTATTAGACTCTAACCTACTCTGGCAACCTTTAAAATAAACGTGAAGACTCACCTCTTCCGACAAGCCTACAACCTGCTGTGAGCCTCGGTCCACCAAACCACCACACAACCAACTCTACCCTCTCCTAATGTATCATCATCTGTCCCCACTTTGATTGTGAGCATTCGCGGACAGCGTCCTCTCTCCTTCTGTACCTGTATGCCATTTGTTGTCTATGTACCTTGTACTTGTCTTTGTATACCCCTTCCACATGTAAAGCGCCATGGAATTAATGGCGCTATAATATTAAATAATAATAATAATAATAAATAAAATGGCATGTTTAGCTTGATTTGTTCCAAAATTGATTTGTTTGTTCTTACCATCCATAGTATTGGTTTCATTCTTCTCCAGCACCAGAAATTGAAGGTATAGGTCCTTTATTCATTCCTTATTGTCCAGGTTTTACAACCGCATGTTACTGCAGAAAAGACCAAACTATGTTTGATCCATGTCTTCATCATGAGTAAAATGATCCTCGATTTGTAGACCTTGTCCAGTGACTTCATTGTTGATTTGCCCATAGAGATGTATGATGACATCAACTGCTGCTTCAGAAGATTTTGTTAGTTCTTTTAGAATATTGTCTAATCAAGGCACTTTGTTGCTTGACAGAAACTATATTGCAGCAACTAATTCATGTTTCTGGATTTTTGGCTCTTTATTATTTCCCGTCTCAAATTTTTTTCTGTATCATTGAGTCTATCTTGTAGAGGTCCTACGTATACTCTATCTTTCCTTAATTTGTTCTGGCTCTGTTAGTTTGTTACCATTGTGATTTTCCAACATGCCCACTCTTGGTTGACACTTTTATCGTATCTCTTTGATTTTTAATTGTGTCTACCTGGTCTTCCCCCTCAGATGTTTGCATTCTATCTCTGTACATATCTTTTTGTAACAACGTTTTTTTGTCTGCTCAAATTATTCCCTTTAGTCTTATACTGATGTCTGTGGACTGCATGCTTGTTACCTTTTTCCTTTGCCATTCACATTTCTCCTATGATTTTTAGAGTCTCTTCTGATGACCATGGCTGTGGGATCTCTTCTGCCTCTTGTTTATGTCTTAAGGTGCTGTCACACCTGGCGACGTCGCTAGCGACATCGCCGAAAAAGTGACGTATCAGCGATGTCGCTAGCGACGTCGCGCTGTGTAAATGAGCGGCGCGACCGCGTTTTATCGCTGGTCGCAGGTTGACAGGTTTACGGGAAGAACCGTAAACCTGTCAACCAGCGACCTGCGATAGGGCTGGATCGCACCGTGTGACATCGCCAGAGCGATGTCGGCGGCGATCCAGCCTATACCGCAGCGTTGCTGCGGATCGCTCGCTGGGCTAAGCCCAACCCAGCGAGCGATGTCACCGCCCGCATCGCTGCGGTGTCGCCGGCCGCAGCGATGCTGTGTGACAGCTGGCCAGCGATGTCGGAAGCGAGCGGGTACCCGCGCATCGCTTCCGACATCGTTGGCCAGATCGTGCTGTGTGACAGCACCTTTACTGTCTTCTTCAGTAATTGTAATCTTTATATTTGTATATAATTCCCAGGCTTTCTCTCATACATTTCCAGTAATGTAAATCAGTTGTGCTAACCGTTCCGAAACCTTTCATGTATGTTGGTCAAATCGAAGTTGAAAACAGCCTATTGTCTAGTCCATTTGTGCAGCTTGACTCTGATGTTTTATGTCAAATGTTCATGATCAGTTCACCAGACAGTTCCTTGCCTTGTTTTCATGGTAATAATAGAGGAACAACCTTAATCTTTAGCTAACACAAACATAGTCAATATGATTTGGTGATGGTCATGTGCAAAGTCTGTTTTTGATTTTTGAAGAAGGTGTTTAAGAATGACAGTTGATGGATGAAAGTCAATGAATCTTCCTCCAGCCTTGTTTTGTTCAAAAAGTCCAAAGTTTCAAACAATGGTTCCATGTTTGTCGGGGCCAAATTTAACATATAGCACCATTAGGTTCCATGGTGCTGTACATATCGAAAGGGTAGATGAGGACAGGTACAATATATATGGACAGTCAAGTCGTACAGATACAGGAGGGGAGGGAAGGGAATATACTGTATATACTTCTTTTCTTTAGCAATTTTTATACCTTTTAAGGTATTTTTACACGCCGGCGGTTGCGGCGAGAATGATTCATGGCGATATTGCGACCTGGAAATATTGCTGCCACATTTCCACCCAATCGCCTCCTTATTGCAGCATGTAAATAGGGAATTTGGTGGCGATATGTCGCTTCGCTCCGGTTGCCTGATTTCAGAGCACTGCTCCAAAATTGAAACCAGGCGACATTGGTTTTATCGCCGCCAAATTCCCGATTTACATGCCGCAATAAGGAGGCAATTTGGCGGCGATCATTCCAGCGAGAAATATGGCCGACAAAAATGTCTCCTGTGGTTGCGGAGTGTAAGGTTATGTGCGCACTGGGCGGGTTTTCAGCGGTTTACCTGTGTAAACCGCCGTTTTGTTTACATTAGTTTTATTTAAATTTATGTTAATCCAAACCGGCGTTTGGATTAACATTAAAACTAATGTAAACCGCCCAAGGCAGTGCACACACCGGCGGTTACACAGCGTCATCCGTTGCTAACCCGCAGGTTTCCCAGCGGGTTAGCAAAGAATGAGCATGTTCTAAAAAACGGCGGTTCTGCAGCGGCTGCAAGCAGAATCATGTGCTGCTTCCAGCCGCTGCAGATTCGCCGCCGAGAACACGCTGTGCATCCGCCGGCTACCGCCCGGCTCCCGCCGCACATACCCGCCAGGAAGCCGGTGGACGGCGCCGGAGCTTCCTGGCGGGTTCCGCCAGCTGCCGCTGACCAAACCGCCGGGTAAGTGTGCACTTACCCTAAAGGTAACCTTAAAGAATATATCCTTTTCTTTACCAATTTTCATACTTTCCTCTTTCTAGCACACACATTCACAATCTCTGTTTCACATTATAGTTTGATATACGTATTTTATTAATTCAGGTATACTGCACATGATAATAAATGTTAGGTGGGCAAAAAAAGGATTCCAAAGGGACCAGGAATAATGTATATTGATATACTAAACAAATAAATAAGCTCCTGCACTCATGTATGCTTTTTCACTAAATTTGTTGTGAACTGATTTGGAATATCCACAATTTTGTGTTTCATTTTTTTCACACAGTATAGTATTGTGTTCCTGTCAGCTTGATGTTTGTTATATTTTGCCTCACTTTGTGCGTATCACTCTAGGTAACCCTCCTAGACACTTTTTGCTTACTTTACACCTTTTATTCCCCACCTTTGTTATATTGTCTCCTTGTGGTCTAGCAACCACAGGCTTCATACAAACTAACCACCTCTATGTCTCACTAAGGCCCCTTTCACATAGGCGTTTTTTTGAAAATACGGCAGATGTGGACAAAAAAACGCATCTGCCGCATTTTCCGCCTAGCAGCCGCACTTACGACGCACTTGTGGCAAGCCCCATGCATTGTCTATGGGGCTTGCAGTAAGTGTGCGGCAAGTGCAGTTCTGGCAGTTGCAGCCGCGAAAAAAACTCGGTCAGCAGCGTTTTTTTTTTGCGACCGCAACTGCCGGGACCGCACTTGCCGCACCTGCTGCACACTTACCGCAAGCCCCATAGACAATTAGGCGGAAAATGCGGCAGATGTGTTTTTTTTCCGCATCTGCAAAAAAACGCCTATGTGAAAGGGTCCTTACATATATATGATTTTATAGGTTTTTTCCCACACTTTTTTCACTTCACTCAATGCCTTGTTTACTATCAATTCAACAGCTTATCAACAACAACTGGAATACCAGTATCAGTTAAGGTGCCTTCACACTTGCGCTCCCCACCGCTGCGTATTGCATACCGTGCATCCCTTTGTTTATCATGGGGATGCACGGTGATGCTCTCGGCTGCACATTGCCGTGCGCACCCATTCACTTCCCTGTATGATTAGTACGCATGGGGATGCTTGCGACATTTCGCGTTCAGGGTGCGGACGAGAATGTGTGATTTGTACACAAGAATGTGTACCTTATAATTATTCTGTATAATATTCTTCTACTGTCTTATTGTTGTTTCTTGTATCCACAATTATTTTTCTTTCCATTGTATGGTGTATCATCCTATTATTTTAATTCTGTGAGGTTTGGTCGCTCTTAGATGCATTCTCATGGTGTCTTGTTTTTAAATATTTTTTTATAATTGGGTCATTCCATGTCAAGTGATCCAAAAATGAATATTTTTTTTTCCCTGACGTCCTCAGATTTTTTAAAAAATTTTTCTATATGAAGAACAACTTTAGTTAATTACAAAAAAAAGTTTTGAATTTTTTTCTTTATCAGTTAATTTTTTACAGATTTTTAAAGTTTTAAAAAAGTGCGAATTTTGGCCTGGTATGGCTTTACACTTTCTATCATATCTCGGGCTAGAAATAAGATAGAGAAACAAAATAAACACCAATCTACTCAGAACTGTGCAGGCTTTCACCAGATATGTCACAAGAGGATCTTTGTTAATATTTTACCCATGTGATCACAAGCGCAAAACTTTAAAACGCATTTCCGAAAAATCGGCGCGCTTTAAATATTTCAAAAACTGCCCATGTGTCTGCTATGCTCTTAGCCACATCTGTACCAAATTTCAAGTTGGGATCGCAATGGGATCATATTTTAAAATATTTTTATATTAATAGCGTCAATGGGTCATTCTATATCAAGTGATCTAAATATGAAAAAAAAATTTTACCTGACGTCTTTAGATTTTTTTAATTCTTTTTCTTTATGAAGTACAACTTTAGTTAATTACAAATTAAAAGTTTAGAATTTTTTTCTTCATCAGTTAATTTTTTTACAGATTTTTAAAGTTTAAAAAAAGGGTGAATTTTGGCCTGGTATGACTTTACATTTTTTTATCTCAGGCTAGAAATAAGATAATGAAGTGCGAGAGGCATCATTTTACTCAGAACGGTAACAGCTTTCATTTGATATGTTACAAGACTATGTTTCTTTATATCAAATTCAAACTATTGATGGGCAATTGTGAAAAAATGACTGATTGTGTTCTTGGTTATATTTGTGCAGAGATTCAACTTGGGACCTGTCAAATTTATATATTTTTTATTTTATGGTTGTATGAGTTATCACAACTTATTGAATAAAACATTTATATGCAACAAAAAAGAAACACAAAAAACAAATCCCATAAGTGCCAGGATAAATCCATCTTAATCATCAGAACACAACGCTCAGCATTTTCAACTTGAATGTATTGAACAAACCAAAAGAAGAAAGGTGATCATATCCTCAAGTTTGATTAAACAAGATTAAAAGAACCAAAAATGTTAACCCCTATTTATACATATAAATTTGTTTTCTATTCACTCACTAAACATGTGATTTATGAAGTGTTTAATAAGAATACTACAGTAGTTAAATCATCGTTCTATAAATTATGAACTAATCAAACAATTAATAGTATGTTTTTAAAGTGGCATTTTATCAATTTGTCCCTTCTAGTGGGTGAAATGTAATCTTGTCCATAAACGCTTACTAGCAATCGCCATTTCCTTGTGTGTCAAAGAGTATGTCCGGCCTGCCACGGTGTTAGGCTCCGCCTGAGTTAATATCTGATTTTTGTGCACTTTTAAAATGTCTGGTTTTCTTGGATACACAAAGGATGGCGCTGGACCAGAAGGATGCAATAAAGTCAATTCTACTTCTTCATTTTCACAATCTTTGGAGAGTACAGTAGCCAGCCACCAGCGCCAATCATATTCATATTTTTTCAAAAGGATTGCAACAGTGTCTATGATAAAATGCTGTTTCTTGAGAAGTAGTAGCCATTGCTGTGTGGGAAAAATACAGTTAATATTAAGTAAGGAAGATTGGTAATAAAATAAAGATTTACAGTACACTTGAGATATAACTGTATTACTATAAAGTGAGTTTTAGGGCTAGCGCGCACAGTTTTTTCTGTCTGCAGATACACGCTGCAGTTTTGGCAGCTTGTTTTTCTACCAAGTTTTTACCACATATGCGTTAGTTTTTTTAATCGCTAGTGAAAAAAATGGCAGCTTTTTTTATATAAATGATAAATGCTGCGTTTATTGCAGCAATTAAAAAGTAGTTCAAGCAGTGATTTACTCACTCTTGAGTGTTTCCAAAAACACTGCATGTGGTGAACCCCATAGAAATCAATGGGGCTGTTTTTCTGAATGATGATCCCTAAGAATAGCACTGTGTGTATTGGCCCTTAATAATAAAAGCATTAAACTATTAATATATTTACTCACCCATATTTTAGTACACAGCCTTGATGGCTTTGTACAGACTATTGTTTGTTCAGGAGTGAAGATGTCCAGACATGTCAGGACATGAAAGGTCTGAACGAGCTGTCTTACTTCCTGAATGCACTGGGTAGACACTTAACATGATTGACAGAGCTGCTGGCCTATCATCTGCTCTGCATTCACTGTCTATCCCTGTGCTTTCTCAGGTTGAGCCCTAACAAAGCTTTTTCCTATATGTCCTCTCCTGCTTCTAAGCTGTAACATATCAAAATAATACAGTAATGTCTAAAAATAATGGATTTGATAAATATAGACCCCACGCTTTTAGACCACAGGTTGAACAGATCTGAATTCAAGATTTTTGAATTGACACTATAATAGTTAAATATTTTAAAATATGATCCCATCACGATCCCAACTTGAAATTTGGTACAGATGTGGCTGAGGCTGTGGTCACAGCACCATTTTTCACATGCGTTTTTGGAGACCTGCGTTTTCAAAAATTCATGTAAAAAACGCACCCATAGGCCCCCATGTTAAAAAACGCATGCCCTAATAGCCAAAATGCAGGTGTGACAGTCCCATGCGTTTTTGGAGCATATCCAAAAACGCATGCGTTTTTTTAATAAGGGGCCTTATGGAAAACGCATGCAAAAACGCATGTACAATTAGTGCCATTCAAAAACGCATGCGTTTCCCATAGGAGCCCATGTTAAAAAAACGCATGCGTTTCTGGAAACGCATGCGTTTTTTTAACATGGGCTCCTATGGGAAACGCATGTGTTTTTGAATGGCACTAAAAGGTACTAATTGTACATGCGTTTTTGCATGCGTTTCCCATAGGAACCCATGTTATAAAAACGCATGCGTTTTCTACAAAAACACATGCGTTTTTCAAAACGCTCAAAAAAATACTACAAGCACTATTTTTAGGTGCAGATTCAAAAACGCACCCAAAAACGCAGGGAGCCATCACACACCTTACAAAAGTCATGCTAACATGAAAAAAAGCATGAGTTTTGTTAAATCAATAAAAAAAAACGCATGGCAACTGTGACCACAGCCTAAGAGCATAAAAGACACATGGGCAGTTTTGGAAAATTTTTATTAAAACGTTTTTTTCGGAAATGCGTTTCAAAATGTTGCGTTTGCGTTCGCATGGGTAAAAAATTAAAATTAACAAATATACTCTTGTGACATATCTGGTGAAAGCCTGGACAGTTCTGAGTAGAATGGTGTTTATTTTGTTTCTCTATCTTATTTCTAGCCCAAGATAAAAAAATGTAAAGTCATACCAGGCCAAAATTCACACTTTTTTAAACTTTAAAAATCTGTAAAAAATTAACTGATAAAGAAAAAAATTCAAAACTTTTTTTTGTAATTAACTAAAGTTGTTCTTCATATAGAAAAAAAATTTAAAAAATCTGAGGACGTCAGGGAAAAAAAATATTCATTTTTGGATCACTTGACATGGAATGACCCATTGACGCTATTAATAGTAAAATATTTTAAAATATGATCCCATCGCGATCCCAACTTGAAATTTTGTACAGATGTGGCTAAGAGCAAAGCAGACACATGGGCAGTTTTTGGAATATTTAAAGTGCGCCGATTTTTCGGAAATGCATTTTAAAGTTTTGCGCTTGCGATCACATGGGTAAAATATAAACAAAGATCCTCTTGTGACATATCTGGTGAAAGCCTGTATAGTTCTGAGTACAATGGTGTTTATTTTGTCTTTCTATCTTATTCCTAGACTTAGTTATGAGGAGAAACGTAAAGGCAGGCAACAGCGAAATTCGCACTTTTTCCGAACTTTGAAAATCATTTAAAAAAAAAAATAAATTTTTTAAAAAATTTTTCTCTTCACATTTTGCATTGTCTGACATGCTATTATCAAATAACAAAATCTCAATAGAATTAAAAATATAGAGGTAATAATCATTGGTTCACTTGACATGGAATGACCCAATTTGTGTATTTACTAAAAAAGGAAATTTTTGCAGTAAAACTTTGGCTGTTAACTCATTTGATTTATAGGTACTTTTTGATTTTCGAGGTAGCCTTTTTCAGATCTGGCCAAAAATAGGTCTATATTCACGACAATGGCAGACATTCTTCAGTTGAGAGGAAAGGCGACACCATTTTGTTTTTAGTTGTCATTACCAGAACAGTAGATCCAAAGGTTGTTTGACTGTAAATGTCCAGATTGAGTCCATCTCAGCTTGCTAATTATGAAGAAGATGAGTTCTGTTCTGTCCATCTTGCCTTTGACAATGTCGTGTTTGTATTGGTTTATAGTTCATATGTTCTATGTTTCGAATTTGATGATATCTCTTCAGCTTTTGATCTTTTCTTTCAACCTGATCATTTTGCGGCTTTGATCCTGGGGCATCATTAGCAATGATCCATACTCAGGACAACCATCTGCTCTTCCCCAGTAACTTGTTAAGTGCTTATTGACCTAGGGGCGCATCTTCCAGCACTTTGTCAAATTCCTTTAGTTGTATTCTCCACCTAGTCTTCATTGCATAATATGAAAGTAGATTGCCAGGCTTTTCTTCCACACAGTAATGTTTCAGCTGTGAAGGTGGCACACTAAATCAGTGTTGTATATTGTCAAAGCACTATGCCTTATCATGCATCATCCTGCTGTCGAGGCTTGGCAGTATGCTTGGTCTTCCAACTCAGTTAAAACCTGTCCACCATTGATGTCCCTGCTGTCAAAATACGTTGCTGATAGTATAGCTTTCACCTTCTCTAATGCATGCAAGCCTCACCTATGTGACAAACTGTTACTGCCGTGAAATAGGAAAACTGTTCAATGGTGTATGCATTCCTCATCTCCCTGCTCCTTAGCTTTCAGGATATTAAAGGGAACCTGTCACCAGGTTTTTGCCATCCCATCTGACAGCAGCATAATGTAGAGATAGAGACCCTGATTCCAGCGATGTGTCACTTACTGAGCTGCTTGCTGTCACTTTGATAAAAATTAGTGTTTTCGCTGCTTCAGATTTAGCAATAAATGACTATGCTACACTATTTGATTAGTCCTACAATGTTAATCTCCAACTGATTGATTAGTGGTTTTTAGAAAACTACACTGCACAGCCAGTAAGTGACACATCGCTGAAATTAGGGTCTCTTTTTCTACAATATGCTGCTGTCAGATGAGATGGCAAAAACCTGGTGACAGTGTCCCTTTAATGCTGGGATCAAAAGTAGCAACATCATTTTTTAGGTGCAGGTAAATTACTGAGGAGATTATAATGAAGGAACTCTTTTATTACTTTTTAGTTAGCTAGTACTATAAACTTATTTTTTCTGTAGGGAAATTCAATATTAGGCTCCGTCATTCTTTTACAATTATAATAAAGTGCCTACATCAACTGTACCCCTTAAAATGCACTATTTATTGGGAGCAGTAGATGTGTCAATGGTTGACCGAATCAAGTAACCCTTTAAGGTTCAAAACCAATGCATGAACAATATCGCCTAATATGTGTTAGTAAACAACTGAAAGTATCATTTTTTCATGTAGCTGCTACTTCTTGTATATTTATATATATATATATAGATGGAGAAGCACAATTTGTGAAAGAAATTGAATTTCGTTTCAGATTGCAAGTATCAGGCAGTTAGCAGAAGACACAAAGTTGAAAGCTTCACGACTAAATAAAACACTAAGCAAAGCAATGAGTCGAATAGAAGCTGACAAAAATCGCTCCAAAGAACTCATAAAGAATGTTCGAGATTTTTTATTAGGTAGGTGTCATCTAAAGTATCTCATATAGTCTAAATATGAACTATTTATTTTCTTGTTATGTTTGTACTATGGTTATTACGATATTTGACAATGTCATCCATCTGTTTAAAGCATTTGACTACTTCTAAATATAATATTACGGTTCAGTTTCACCTTCTATATACAGTACAATGGGTGACATGAGTATTGAACAATTTACCAGTTTTCTAAGTAATTATATTTCTGATGGTGCAATTGACATTAAATTCTCACCAGAAGTTGGTAACAAGCCATCCAATCCATACTGGCAAAAAAAATCAAACTATATAATGCCTTGTAAAAGTTTCACACTCACCCCTCTATTTTTACATATTTTTTTTATATTACAACCTGTGTTTAAATATTTTGTAATCTAATTTGTATGTAATGTATCAGCGCTAAATAGTCTAAGTCGGGAATCTGAAGTGAGAAAAATATAGGCAAAAATTTAATTTATGGGATAAAATAAATTCAAATTGGCATTTGCATATGTATTCACCTCTTTTCCTATGAGTACCTAAAAATTTCTGGTATAAGCAATTACCTTCATAACTCAAAAGTTTAGTGGAATGAAGTCCACCGGTGTACAGTCTGAGTGTCACATGGTCTGTCAGTACATACACACCTTTTCTGAAAGGCTACAGAGACTGTAACACCATCAGGCAAGAGGTACTACAAAGCAAACACCAGGAAGACCAAAGAGATCTCCAAACAAGTCATAGAAAAAGTTGTTCAGAAGTATAAGTCAGGGCTGTGTTCTAAAAAATCCATTATCCTCAGATGGAAAGAACATGGTAACACAACAAACTTGCCAAAACAGGGTCATCCACCAAAACTCTCAGCCTGGGCAAGTAGGCCATTAATCAGAGAGGCAGCACAGGAACCAAAGATATCACTGAAGAAGCTGCAAGATTTCCAAGCAGAGACTGAAGTATCTGTCTATTCGACCACAATAAGCCGTATATCCCATAGAGCATTTATGGAAGAGTACCCAGAAATAAAGCCCTTCTTTACAGTCAAAACCTGTAAGGCTTTTTTTTTACTTTGTCAAAAGACATGTGAGAGACTCTCCAAATGCATTCAGGAAGGTGTTGTGGTCATAAGAAACCAACATTGAACTTTTTGGCCAGCTAGGTAAACGCTGTGTCTGGAGCCAAACCAACATGACGCATCATCACCCTAAGAACACCATCCCCACAGTGAAAAATATTGGTGGCAACATCATGATGTGGTGATGTTTTTTTGGCAGCAGGTATAGAGAAAATGGTCCAAGTCAAGGGTAAGAGGATGATCCAAAATACAGGGATATTCCTGTGAAAAACCTGTTTCAGTATATTACTGATCTAAGACTGGGATGGAGGTTCACCTTCCAACAAGACAATGACCCAAAGCATACTGCTAAAGCAACACTCAAGTGGTTTAACCTTCATCCAATTGAGAATCTGTGGTCAGATTTGGAGATTGCTGTTCACCAGGGGAAACCATCTAACCTAAAGGAGCTGGAGCAGTTTTTGTCTTGAGGAGTGGGCAAAAGTACCAGTGGCAAGATGTGGAAAGCTCACAGACTTATCCAAAGTGACTTTCAGTTGTAATTTCTACAACGGGAGACTCATGTTTCCGGCATGCAGAAGACACCCTTAGTCATAGGGAAGACCTATGACTAAGGGTGTCTTGTTCGTTGGATTATTCCACTCCTGGTTTTGGCTTATAAATAGTGAGGTAAAATACTGACCAAATCTTGAACAAGTAAAAGTAGCCAAATAATGAAATACCACAATACAATCACTGTGTTTTTGTTTTTATGTGTTAAATTTGCAGTACAAATGACCTAGCATGATTAAGTATTGTTATTAAGCAATAACAAACTTCTTGATTATAAATGGTAATTTACTGCTCCATTTGACAAAACTGTGAAGGTTGTAGCCCCTGAGCACCCATAGATATGCAGCTCTAATGTGACAGAAACAATGACACTAAATTTCTGGGGGACACATCACTCAGAGAGAGGGGCATTGCTGGAGGTACATTTTCTGGTTTTAATTTTACTTGACACAACATGGACATTGAAGCTAGGTTGCTAAAGAGTTGACGACCCTGGGCTGCATAGCAGTACAAAGATGGCGAAGATGGGGCCCTCTGCAGTTGCTTGATAGCTGTAGTGAATAGCAGGTGCTGGCACCAACTATATATAAAAAGGGCTCAAAAGCTTCATTCACTTGGACCAAACATCTGTCATACATGTGCAGAGGATTTCAAGAAGGGGTTGGTGTTGTTGCTTACAAATCAAAAAACTCTTTTTAGCCATTAAAATAAACAATCTAGTCATATTCTTGATGATTACAGAGTTAGCAATGGAGATCACTTGTCCTACTAGAAAGGGAGATTACAAAATAAATCATAGTTGTATTACTTTATTGCTAAATATGTATTAAATTGCAATTTTACTTCTTATTTACCTATAGACAGCGTACCTGTACACCAATGCCGGAGTGGAGGCAAGACGCCAAAGGAATTTGGTAAGAATTATCTAATACAAACACTTGCTTTGTTGCAAATTACTTAAATAATTACATAGTATTAGCATTCTTCATAGAGGTTTTAAGTTAAGGCCTCATGCTCACTGCAATGTTATAGAGCTTGCTTGTTTTGGGTCATATTGAACCTACAATTTTTGGATGCATTTTGAGAGGGTATTCTCTTCTACAACTATTACGGTACTCATTTAGTATGGTGCTTTTAGTAATACACACGTGTAAGCATTATATGTGCCACTATGCCACCAACCTCATCTGTCTGCTTAATTTATTTATTAACTAGCTGTGAGCCCGATGCGATTGCATCGGGATTCTAGAATCTGTGTATAGGGCATTGCTCGGGCTGCTGCAACGACTCCCAACGCCCCCTTGGCGGGCATTGCGAGTGAGTCGCGTGGGCGATGCGCGCCCACGAACAAAGCCACGGAGGTAGCGGCGTATGCGAGGGAAGTCGCTACGGCAATTATATAATAGATTATCAGTATGTAATATATAATTTTCCTAACGCACTTCCGTAAGTTTCGGCGCTGTTTCCGTCGTTGTGGGCATGGGCGCAGCGCCCACGCGACCTGTGAAGCATTGCCGGCGCCACTGATTCGCAAAGCCTCACTCGCAACAGCCGCCAAGCGGCCGTTGCGAGTCCTTGCAGAATAGGTGCGACTCACTAATTTATACATAATCACATACATAATACTGATAATTCCTATATAATCACATATATATATATATAGATGGCGGGCCGATTCGAAAGAATCGGGTAGTGTAGAATCCATATATAGTATATTTACTAATAGTTAGGGGAGTAGGGTGAAATGAATTGTGTGTATACAGGTGGCTCAGTGGTTAGCAGTGAGTGGGGTGGCTCAGTGGTTAGCAGTGAGTGCGGTGGCTCAGTGGTTAGCAGCGAGTGCGGTGGCTCAGTGGTTAGCAGCGAGTGCGGTGGCTCAGTGGTTAGCAGTGAGTGCGGTGAGATTGGTGAGCACAGTGGCGTGGGCAGAGTGCTGAGTGCAGCGCTGTGGGCAGAGTGGTCAGCACACACATACATACATACACACACACACACACACAGACACTTCGCTATAGTTAGCACCAACCCTACGTCTTCCCTGCCGGCTGGATCCTGAGTTGACATGTCGGCGCCCGCGGACGACTGGATCCAATATGGGGTCCGGGAAGTTTGGCGAGACTTATTGGACGAGATATTTGATCGAGTAGTTCGGGGGCGGCGAGATGTCGGTGATGCAGGGCCGGGGGTAAGTATAGCGGAGTATGTGTGTGTGTGTGTATGTGTGCGGAGAAAGTGAGTGAAGTGCGGAGAAAGTGAGGTGTGGTGATGTGGCCCCTGGCCGGGTGCATCACACGGGTTATCAATGCAGGTCTGTGTTCACATGGGCCGGTTTTCCTGATTGTGTGTGGTGTGTGAAACCTGTCCGATGTACAGGGGGTTAACAGCTGAAGGGTTTTCATGAGCTGAGTAAAACAGCTGAGTGTGAGTGCTGAAGATCCGATACATTCATGAGCCTAATGAGCGGCTGAACCTGTGGGGATGAGTGCTTTGCTGTGCGGAGAAAGTGAGGTGTGGTGATGTGGCCCCTGGCCGAGTGCATCACACGGGTTATCAATGCAGGTCTGTGTTCACATGGGCCTGTTTTCCTGATTGTGTGTGGTGTGTGAAACCTGTCCGATGTACAGGGGTTAACAGCTGAAGGGTTTTCATGAGCTGAGTAAAACAGCTGAGTGTGAGTGCTGAAGATCCGATACATTCATGAGCCTAATGAGCGGCTGAACCTGTGGGGATGAGTGCTTTGCTGTGCGGAGAAAGTGAGGTGTGGTGATGTGGCCCCTGGCCGGGTGCATCACACGGGTTATCAATGCAGGTCTGTGTTCACATGGGCCGGTTTTCCTGATTGTGTGTGGTGTGTGAAACCTGTCCGATGTACAGGGGGTTAAGAGCTGAAGGGTTTTCATGAGCTGAGTAAAACAGCTGAGTGCTGAAGATCCGATACATTCATGAGCCTAATGAGCGGCTGAACCTGTGGGGATGAGTGCTTTATTGTGCGGAGAAAGTGAGGTGTGGTGATGTGGCCCCTGGCCGGATGCATCACACGGGTTATCAATGCAGGTCTGTGTTCACATGGGCCGGTTTTCCTGATTGTGTGTGGTGTGTGAAACCTGTCCGATGTACAGGGGGTTAACAGCTGAAGGGTTTTCATGAGCTGAGTAAAACAGCTGAGTGTGAGTGCTGAAGATCCGATACATTCATGAGCCTAATGAGCTGCTGAACCTGTGGGGATGAGTGCTTTGGTGTGCGGAGAAAGTGAGGTGTGGTGATGTGGCCCCTGGCCGGGTGCATCAAACGGGTTATCAATGCAGATCTGTGTTCACATGGGCCGGTTTTCCTGATTGTGTGTGGTGTGTGAAAGCTGTCCGATGTACAGGGGGTTAACAGCTGAAGGGTTTTCATGAGCTGAGTAAAACAGCTGAGTGTGAGTGCTGAAGATCCGATACATTCATGAGCCTAATGAGCGGCTGAACCTGTGGGGATGAGTGCTTTGCTGTGCGGAGAAAGTGAGGTGTGGTGATGTGGCCCCTGGCCGGGTGCATCACTCAGGTTATCAATGCAGGTCTGTGTTCACATGGGCCGGTTTTCCTGATTGTGTGTGGTGTGTGAAAGCTGTCCGATGTACAGGGGGTTAACAGCTGAAGGGTTTTCATGAGCTGAGTAAAACAGCTGAGTGTGAGTGCTGAAGATCCGATACATTCATGAGCCTAATGAGCGGCTGAACCTGTGGGGATGAGTGCTTTGCTGGGCTAAACCTGAATGGTGCACAGGGGGTTAATCACATCTCAGGTCTGTGTGTGAGTAAAGATGTGCTGATTGACTCACTGGGTTGCAGGTGTGAGTGAGCAGGCTGGATAGGAACCTGCCAGGTGTCTGAGTGAGGAGAGGACGATGAGATTCAGAAGTCCAGAGCACTGCCATGTGAGGAGGTGCTGGAAGTGATCCGTCCCCAGTGGGTAAGTGATGGGAGCTCCATGCTAGTGCACCTGATGTGTGCATGGCAGCCAGTGTCCAAGGGCCAGGCGGTCAGATGTGCGGTGTGAGAGACCGAGTACGGCTCCAGGGCCAGGTGGTCACAGCTGACTTTGGGACTGACTGTATTCTTGTTACTATGTGATGTCTTATGTAAACATGCCATGTGTCAGGACGGTGGTGGTCGTCCGCTCGTTTACTGCTCGCAATACCCGCTTCGCGGGCATTGCTTCGTGACTCCCCGACAGAGTCCTGGAGAAAGTTCCCAGCTACGCGAACAAAGCCACAGAAAGTAGCGCCGGTCTGACGGAAGTCAGCTACGGCAATTATATAATAGACTAGCTGTGAGCCTTCTAGAACGTGCATTAATTTGATTATAGTAGATAGCTATTTTTTATTTTATTATTTATTTTGTTTTGTTTTTTTACTATTTTTATTATTATTAAATGTATTTATTATTTGTTATTTTAAGTGAATTTATTTGTATTAAAATTAATTTATTTTATTTAAAAACCGCATCTGCGGCGCGGTTGCGGTAATCCCCATACAAAGTATAGGGGGACTTGCGGCAGGTGCGGCAAAACCGCACTTGCCGCACCTGCCGCAAGTCCCCCTATACTTTCTATGGGGATTACCGCAACCGCGCCGCAAGTGCTCGCACTCAGCCAGCGACTCGCAATGCGGCGCGGTTGCGGTAATCCTTATGGGGATTACCGCAACCGCGCCGCAAGTGCTCGCACTCAGCCAGCGACTCGCAATGCGGCGCGGTTGCGGTAATCCTTATGGGGATTACCGCAACCGCGCCGCAAGTGCTCGCACTCAGCCAGCGACTTGCAATGCGGCGCGGTTGCGGTAATCCTTATGGGGATTACCGCAGCCGCGCCGCAAGTGCTCGCACTCAGCCAGCGACTCGCAATGCGGCGCGGTTGCGGTAATCATTATGGGGATTACCGCAACCGCGCCGCAAGTGCTCGCACTCAGCCAGCGACTCGCTGCCGCACCTGCCGCAAGTCCCCCTATACTTTGTATGGGGATTACCGCAAGCGCGCCGCGGCTCAGGCAGCGACTCGCAATGGCCTCGCGACTTTTCGCGATTTTCGGCCAGCGAGTCGCAATGGCCTCGCGACTTTTCGCGATTTTCGGCCAGCGACTCGCAATGGCCGCTTCGCGGCCATTGCTCGTACTCAGCCTGCGCGAGCAATGGCCTCGCGGCCATTGCTCGCGCAGGCCAGCGACTCACATTGGCCTGCACAGTCACAGTGTGACATATCCACGGTCTACTCGGGGTCCGACACGGAAGTGCCTATGGCAATTATAGAGTAGATGTATGAGGGTTTGTATTGTGAAATCTGATGACAGATCTGCATTAATATAAAAAAAATTGTTTACTATTTATGTATTAGACTAGGTGTGGGCCTGATGATATCGCAACGGCAGGGCAGGGACATCATGATTGGAGCAGGCTCTGGGGCACTGGGGGGCAGCAGCCGTCTCTTCTCTGTGCAGTCTCTCCTCTGTCCGTTGTCTCTCTCCACCCTGTGCTCTCTTCCAATGTTTTTAGACACATTTATTTTTCCTTAAAAACTTGTTTCTGTTTTTTTGTTTTTTTTAATAAAGTGTTTAATTTCTTGGTAAAAAATGTGTAGGGATCGCTGTATTTTCTATTGCCAGCGCAGGTAAACCAAGCAGCTACTGGCTGCTAACTTCCGCTGCCTGGTGTTACCTTTGCTGGCAATGAAAAATTGAAAAAATGATTTCTTTCAGTTGCTTAACTAAATAATTAAAAAAAATTGGCGTGAGCTCCACCGTATTTTCTGTTGCTACCCAAGGTAACCATGGCAACTATGGGCTGGAATTCAGCATCGTGAGGCCCAAGCATTCTGGGCCCCATACACTGAAAATTAAATTGCAGCCAGCAGCCTCCCCACAATTGGTGCCTCCATGAGAGACCCAGCTGTGGTTACCCAGCTCCACCAGCTGCCACATAGCGGTTGACGACTGGGTAATAAAGAGGTTGATGTCCGCTTTTCTTGGCAGCTGGTATCAAGCCCTATTGGTAATTTCAGCCATCAGTATGACAGCCGGCCATTAGCAATACTTTCTGTAAAGAGAAAAAAAAGAACACACACAGAGAAAAATCCTTTATTGCATACAAAATAGACAGAGACACCTCGTTATCCATTTTATTAGCTCCCAGCAAGTTCCCCTCCAATGTAATTACTGTAATCGTGTGGAGGGGCCATATGGTGCATCATGCTGCCGCCATCTTTGTATATCCAAGTATCCAAAGATGGCGGCTGTGTGTGAGTAAGTGTTCTTGCACTCTCTCTGTTCTACATGTGCACTCTCACAGCCTGTCTGTGTCTCCCTGTGTCTGTCAGTGCCCCTCCACCTCCCTGTACCTGCCTGTGCTTCCCTGTGCCTGAATGTGCTCACCCTCCCTGTGCCTGTGTGTGCCCCCCTGCCTCCCTTAGCCTCTCTGTGCTTCTGTGTGCCTCCCTGCCTCCATGTGCCTATGTGTGCCCCCTGCCTCCCTGTGCCTGTAGGCACCCCTGCCTCCCCATGCCTGTGTGTATCTCCCTGTTCCAGTGTTTGGCCCCCTGCCTCCCTGTGCCTGTGTGTGCCCCCCACCTCCCTGTGCCTCCCTGTGCCTGTGTGCACCCCCACCTCCCTATGTCTGTGTGTGCCTCCTTGTACCTCTATATGGCCCTCACCTCCCTGTGCCTGTGTGTGCCCCACTACCTCCCTGTGCCTGTCTTTGACCCCCTGCCTCCCTGTGCTTGTATGTAGCTCCCTGCCTCCCTGTGCCTGTATGTGCCTCCCTGTGCTTATGTGTGGCCTCTGCCTCCCTGTGCCTGTCTGCACCCCCCCCCACCTCCCTGTGCATCCTGTGCATTTCTGTGCCCACCACTGTCCTGTGCCTGTGTGTGCCTCCTGCCTCCTTGTGCATGTCTGTGCCCCTCTGCCTCCCTGTGCCTTTGTGCCCTCAGCCTCCCTGTGCCTGTATATGCCCCTCTGCCTCCCTGTGCCTCCCTGTGTTTGCCCCCACCTCCCTGTGCCTGTGGGTGCCCCCAACAACACAAAGCAATCACTGATCTCAGGGAAATCAGTCCAAGAAAACACTGCAGGCAGCCGGCTAAAGCGTTCAACACAGTGAATTCCTAAGTGCATTGCCCCCTGGGAATGTCATATATGCATATTAGCATGTGTGTGCCCCCAGCCTTCCTATGCCCCCTTCCACCCTGTGCCTGTCTGGAACCCTTACCTCTCTGTGCCAGTGTGTTCCCCCCATGCCTTTCTGTGCCTCCCATCTCTGTGTCTGTCTGTACCCCCGTGCCTTCCTGTGCCCCCTGCCTCACTGTGCCTTCTGCCTCCCTTTTCCCCCCACCTCCCTGTGCCTGTCTGTGCCTATGTGTTCCCCCCCAGACTACCTCTCTTCCCTGTGCCTGTGTGTGCTCCTTGGTCTTCCTGTGTCTTTCTGGACCACCCCACCTTCCTGTGCAGAGGGGCAGAGAGAATGCAAAGGGGCAAACAAAGCACATGCGCACTTACTCATGTGGCCACTATCTTTGAGCACTTGGATATACAAAGATGGCAGCAGCATAATGCATCACACCGACCTACTGATTCCACCACAATATTACAGTAATTACAGGATTAAGTTGGATGGTACCTTGGTGGGAGCTAATGAAGAGAATAATGTGGTGTATTTTTCTATTTTATTTGCAATAAAGGAGTTCTGTCGATGTTTTGTTTTTTTGTCTCTCTACTAAAAGTAATGCTAATGGCCGGCTGTCATACTGACATAGGGCTTGACGTCAGCTGCCAAAAAAATCTGACATCAACCCCTTTACCCAGTCTGCCACCACTACATCGCGGCTGGAAGAGCAAAGTATCCGCCAGTTTTGGCGTCTCTCGTGGAGGCGCCAATATTGAGGCGGCAGTTTTCAGTATGGGGTGCCCAGAACACTTGGGCCTCACCACGCTGAGAATTCCAGCCCCCAGCTGCCTGGGTTACCTTGGTTAGCAAATGGCAGAGCCCACATTAATGTTTTTCAATTATTTAGTTAAATAATTGAAAAAAATTAGGGCTCCCCTGTATTTAACATTACCAGCAAAGGTAACAATAGGCAAAGGGGATTGGCACCCAGTAGCTGCTTGGTTTACCTGTGCTGGCAATAGAAAATACAGAGAAGCCCTACACATTATTTACCAGGAAATTAAACACTTTATTAAGAAATAAAATAACAGATTTTTAAGTAAAAATACATTTATTTACATACATTGGGAGTGAGCACAGGGGTAGAAAGACAGCGGATGGGTAGAGACTGCACAGGGAGGAAAAATAGCCACCACCCCCAGCGCCACAGTACCTCCTTATCTGATGTTACCACCCTCCCGATGCGCTAGCATTGGGCCAACATCTAGTATATATATGTTTGTGCAAAGGAACACTTTCTCTACTTACAAGGATTGTCCAGTCTAGAATGAAAAGTCTGCAGTCACCCTATGCAATTGCAGATTTGTCAATTCTCTGGACTAGTGGGCACGGCCTTGCTCAATACACTTGTACGAGGCAGTACCCACTAGTCTGGTTCTGGACGGATGTATGCATATTGCATACTTGACCCCCGTTCCCAAAGCGGACACTGTCGAATCGTTAAAGTCCACAGAATTGTCAATTCTCCAGACTATTGGGCATGGGCTCACTAAATACACTTGAATGAGGTCGCGCCCACTAGTCAGATTCTGGCCATGAGTGTATATATATCGTATACATGACCACCATTCCCAGAGCACACACTGGCGATTCGTGGCAGCACACACTGTATAAGGCTGTGGTCACAGTTTTTTTAGTGCCTTTTAAAAACGCATGCTTTTTTGCATGCGTTTTTCATGTCAGCATGAGTTTTTTAAGGTCTCTGATGGCTCCCTGCGTTTTTGGCTGCGTTTTTGAATCTGCACATAAAAATAGTGCTTGTAGTATTTTCTTGAGCGTTTTGAAAAACGCATGCGTTTTTGTAGAAAACGCATGCGTTTTTATAACATGGGTTCCTATGGGAAACGCATGCAAAAACGCATGTACAATTACCGTATATACTCGTGTATAAGCCGAGTTTTTCAGCCCAAAATTTGGGCTGAAAAGTCCCCCCCTCGGCTTATACACGGGTCTATACGGTAGACCCGTGTGGTGGGGGCTGTGTGGTGGGGGCTGTGGAGGCTTGAGGAGGCGGGGGGGCTGCTGTATGAGAGGCCCCGTCACGTGGGGCCGCTCATTAAATATGCACTGCATCCCCCTGTCAATCAGCGGCAGGGGGAAGCAGTGCATATGGCCCCCCCAAAAGCTGGCACTGTCCCCCCTTGTAAGGGCCCCCCCCCCCGGTGCTTATACATTACCATCCCGGTGTTCTGATCGGCGCCGCTCCTCGGTGCTTCTTCATCCTCCCGCGCTGGCTCCATCCGTGATCTCCGGCTGTCGCAGCGATGTGACGTCATCGCGCGACCGCTGGAGAACTCAGAACCCGGATGCAGCCAGCGCGGGAGGATGAAGACGCAGCACGGAGGAGCGGCGCCGATCAGAACACCGGGATGGTAATGTATAAGCAGCGGGGGGGGGGGCACTTACAAGGGGGGACAGTGCCAGCTTGTGGGGGCTGTTGGTACCCCCTGGGGGCTGTTGGTACCCCCAGGGGGCTGCTGGGTACCCTCTGGGGGCTGTTGGTACCCCCAGGGGGATGTTGATACCCCCAGGGGGCTGTGGGTACCCCCTGGGGGCTGCTGGGTACCCCCTGGGGGCTGTTGGTACCCCCAGGGGGATGTTGGTACCCCCAGGGGGCTGCTGGGTACCCCCTGGGGGCTGTTGGTACCCCCAGGGGTATGTTGGTACCCCCTGGGGGCTGCTGGGTACCCCCAGGGGGCCGCTGTATAACCCCTGGGGGGTGCTGTATAACCCCTGGGGGGTGCTGTATAACCTCTGGGGGCTGCTGTATATACTGCTGAGGCCTGTATACCACTGGGGCTGCTGTATATACCACTGGGGCTGCTGTATATACCACTGGGGCTGCTGGGGCTCCTGTATACTACCACTGGGGCTGCTGGGGCTCCTGTATACTACCACTGGGGCTGCTGTATACTACCACTGGGGCTGCTATATACTACCACTGGGGCTGCTATATACTACCACTGGGGCTGCTATATACTACCACTGGGGCTGCTATATACTACCACTGGGGCTGCTATATACTACCACTGGGGCTGCTATATACTACCACTGGGGCTGCTGTATACTACTGCTGGGGCTGCTATATACTACCACTGGGGCTGCTGGGGCTGCTATATACTACCACTGCGGCTGCTGTATACTACCACTGGGGCTGCTGGGGATGCTATATACTACCATTGGGGCTGCTGTATACTACCACTGGGGAGGCCTGTATACCACTGGGAGGGGACCTGTATACCACACTGCGGGGGGCTGTATACCTGTGCTGGGGTCCACCCTCGGCTTATACACGAGTCAATAGGTTTTTCCAGATTTTTGGGGCAAAAGTAGGGGGGTCGGCTTATACACGGGTCGGCTTATACACGAGTATATACGGTAGTACCTTTTAGTGCCATTCAAAAACGCATGCATTTCCCATAGGAGCCCATGTTAAAAAAAAACGCATGCGTTTCCGCAAACGCATGCGTTTTTTTAACATGGGCTCCTATGGGAAACGCATGCGTTTTTGAATGGCACTAATTGTACATGCGTTTTTGCATGCGTTTTCCATAAGGCCCCTTATTAAAAAACGCATGCGTTTTTGGATATGCTCCAAAAACGCATGGGACAGTCACACATGCTTTTTGGCTATTAGGGCATGCGTTTTTTAACATGGGGGCCTATGGGTGCGTTTTTTACATGCGTTTTTGAAAACGCAGGTCTCCAAAAATGCATGTGAAAAATGGTACTGTGACCACAGCCTAACTGCAGACTTTTCATTTCAGACTGGACAACCCCTTTAAGTCTCTCCATCTATATTTGATGCCATGCTATTGCTGTCTCCTCTTTCTGTTCTGTTTTTAATCAATAAAATGGTTTATATATTTTTCTAGGCATGGGATTCTTATCAGCATTTCTTTCTCTGAAATTTGTCAGCTTTTTTTGAGCATGATGATGCATCTCGTTGAATCAACAATGATAGCAAAACTGATGCAAAAAATCTATTAACTGTTTCATATCACTAATTCCATAAAATACTTTATTACCAAAAAAAATGTCTGCTCTCAGACAATATGCCTGTGAACATGTAAAAAAAAAAAAACTAAGAAAACCTTATTGATGTCACATACATAACAATTCAGTATGGTCTCATTGAAAAAGTCTATTTGGTGAATATTTTGATGAAGCAGAGCTTAATGAACATAGAAAATGTGACAATGTAACTGACCTGATGCTGTTCTCTTTTCAGATGGTACTGTAAGCGCAGAAGAAATAGAAAGAATAGCAAATGCAATTCTCGCTATTAAGCTTCCAGCTGCTCCTTATGATTTAATCAACATGCTAAACAAGATTAAGAAGCATTGTGATGATTACAAGACAAACAAAATAAATTTGCAAAAACAATTAGAAGAAGTGAAAAAACTCACTCAGAGAGCAAAAGATGCTAAGTAAGAATTAGGTTGCTAAATTCATGGTTAAATTGAATATAAAGATAATTAAAACAATCCTTTCACTTCCGGAAAAGCTATTTATGTTAAAATCCTGTTAGACTAACTTACCTGGAGCAGTGGCTAGAGGGAGAAAATGAACTTGCATGCACTGTGGAGCCACCTGCTTCCAGTCATTGGGGCAATACAGGGAGTGATTACTCTCATCACTCACAATATAGTTTAATACTGTAATCACCCCCATTTACTTTGATTGACATCCTCATCCCCATTGTGTAGATGTTGAGTAGGCTGCCAATCAAAGTGCAGGGGAGTAAGTCCAGTGTGCTAACCCTATTGTGAGTGATCACTGTAATCATTCTCTGCACTGTTACATGGAGGGTATACTCTAAGTACCTGTAAATTATCCATATATTCAGGTAAATACAAGCATTTCTGAATGTGATGGGTTCTTTTCAAAGGTTACCTATGAGTACAAATAAAAATCACATTTACTGTGTGAAAGTTTAGTGAGTTTTGGGTTAATTATTTATCCTTTGCATGCAATTTAGAAAGTAAAATACAGATTTCACATATATCACTTAGGCCCCATTCACACATCCATTGAAAAACTGTACATGTGGCATGTTCTGTTTTGAATATCCATGTGGCCATCCGTGTGTACGTGTTTGTCATCTGTGTGTCATTCATGTCCTATCCATTTGACCTCTGTGTGTACGTGTCTCCAGTACATATGCCATTCATGTGACTTCCGTGTGACATCCATGTGACACGTGCCAGAAAAAAACGCATGACACTCAAATTAATTATTTTTATATGGTAAACATATATACCGTAGATGGATAGAGATAACCAGAAAAAAATTCTCTGCAGCACTCAGCTACAACCAGTGATGTACATATGCTAACAAGCTGTATGTATATGAGGAAAAAATTTAAAAACTTACGTTTTTTTTTAAAAACTCAATATTCTTATTTTTTTATTTTCTGAGGTTCTTGGTACATACATTGGCCAATGTCTGTTTGCTCATCAACCACGACACGGTGACCTCAGGTTTGATGAGTCCTATACTGACATCCTTGTCCTCCTTGTCCTCCTTGTCCCACTTCTAAATGGGTGGTCACCATCTCAACCTCAGACCACCTGTGGGCGATGAGGGTGCTAAGTGCAGACATGGAGCCAGCAACTCCACATATTAGACATAAAAACAGAAAAAAGCTGCACAGCACTCAAAATATAGTGTGAACTGGTGCCAGAAGGGACGCTGGATCAAACAACCAGAAAAAAATTCTCTGTAGCACTCAGCTACTACCAATAATGCACACATGCTAACAAACGGTATACGAGGAAAAAATTTAAAAACTTACGTTTTTTTAAAAAAACTCAATATTGTTATTTTTTTATTTTCTGAGGTTCTTGGTACATACATTGGCCAATGTCTGTTTGCTCATCAACCAGACATGGAGCCAGCTTGTTAGCATGTGTGCATTATTGGTAGTAGCTGAGTGCTGCAGAGAAATTCTTTCTGGTTGTTTGATCCAGCGTCCCTGCTGGCACCAGTTCACATTATGTCTTAAGTGGTGTGCAGTTTTTTCTGTTTTTATGTCTAATATGTGGAGTTGCTGGCTCCATGTCTGCACTTAGCACCATCATCGCCCCCAGGTGGTCTGAGGTTGAGATGGTGTCCACCCACTTAGAAGTGGGATAGGGAGGACAAGGAGGACAGGGATGTCAGCGTAGGACTCATCAGACCTGAGGTCACCGTGTCGTGGTTGATGAGCAAACAGATATTGGCCAATGTATGTACCAAGAACCTCAGAAAATAAAAAAATAAGAATATTGAGGTTTTTTTAAAAAACGTAAGTTTTTAAATTTTTTCCTCATATATCGCTTGTTAGCATGTGTGCATTATTGGTAGTAGCTGAGTGCTGCAGAGAAATTTTTTCATAGATAGATAGATAGATAGATAGATACGATATAAAGAATTCAGCTGCAGCACTCCATTAAGATGTCATCCCTGGGCCTGTGCCCTGAACTTGAAGCCAAAATAAAGGCATAAGATGACATCTTAATGGAGTGCTGCAGCTGAATTCTTTATATAGTATGTATATTGTGGTGTGAATGGAGCCAAGCTGAACTGCACCCTCAGGCATTGCTGCTCAAAAAGCTTTGTGTGATAGATAGATAGATAGATAGATAGATAGATAGATAGATAGATAGATAGATAGATAGATAGATAGAAACAAATAGAGCAGCACTGCCCAGTGGGTGCTAATCAGCTCAGCTGTCTTCCCAGCACGTATATTTACTTGAAAAAAATGCTGCAGCACTCCGTCATTAGATGTATTTTATGCCTTTATTACGGCCTCAGGTACCATAGGGCAACGTATCGGGCACATCTAATGACGGAGTGCTCCAGCATTTTTTCAAGTATAGGCTGGATGAAGGGCACATGTGCCCGATACGTTGCCCTATGGTACCTGTGGCCGTAATAAAGGCATAAGATACATCTAATGATGGAGTGCTGCAGCATTTTTTCAGATAGATAGATAGATAGATAGATAGATAGATAGATAGATAGATAGATAAAAATACGGTAGAAAGAATCAACACATAAACAACAGATATTATGGTGCAAAAAATCCTGTATGAAGTGCTCCATTGCAGCATAGTAAGGTATCAAAAAACAGGCAGCACTCAATACTTATTCCAAGTGGACCCTTTTCTTCGGCCACAGGTGTGTGATGCAACGGTTTCAGTCCACAAAAGACTTTCCTCAGGCATCATGCCTGGGGAAAGTCTTTTGTGGACTGAAACGTTGCATCACACACCTGTGGCCGAAGAAAAGGGTCCACTTAGAATAAGTATTGAGTGCTGCCTGTTTTTTGAATAAGATAGATAGATAGATAGATATGATCAAAAACAGGCAGCACTCCCAGCTCAAAGATGAAACTGTGGATTCTTTATTGATCCATGTGGCAACGTTACGAAGTATGATCATATTGAAGAAGGATTGCTGGACACTTTCCTTTAAAGGTTTTTGCACCCATTAATGTGTAGTAGTGCTGCCCATGTTTTTTGATTAGATAGATAGATAGATAGATAGATAGATAGATAGATTAGATTCGCTAGATAATAGATTTTTCAGCTATTAACCAAACAAATAAATAATTAAAAAAAAATGACTTGGGTCTCCCCTATTTTTCACAACTAGCAAAGGGAAAGCAGACAGCAACTGCATGGTATTACCACACTGGGAATTATTGGCTCCTTCCTACAGTACAAATACAAATATGTTTTTGGGCTTGATGTAAGCTGTGTAGTGTCATCCTGGTGTTAGTATTGGAGATGTTCCTTTTACATACTCCCATTACTAACCCAGTAATAAAAAAATCACACACAAAGAAATAATTCATTTCAATACATTCTCCCTGAAACTTTCCCTCCTTTACCAATTTATTTAAAAAATAAGGAAATAAAAAAAATGTAACTTTGTCATTGTCCCAGGATTCCACCACTTACCACAATACATAGATAGAACCCACCCTCTTGTGCCCCCCTTATAACTGTAATATATATATATATATATATATATATATATATATATATATATATATATATTATGAAAAAGATCCTTGCAGCACACAGCTACTGGCCAATGTATGTACCAAGAACTTTAGAATTAAATAAAAAAATTGGAGATTTTTGAGTTTTTTGAAAAAAACGTAAGTTTTTAAACTTTTTCCTCAAATATATATAGCTAGTAGCTTATGTACATCATTGGTAGTAGCTGTGTGCTGCAAGGATCTTTTTCATATTATATAACCCTGCAGCTTTGCTAGCACCAGTTCACATTTGTCTTTGAGTGCTGTGCAGTTTTTTTCTTGTTATTTATCATATGGAGTTGCAGGATCCATGCTGCAATGTGCACCCTCATTACCTACAGGTGATGGAGGGTCTAGATGGTGTCTGCCCACTGAAAAGTGGGGGGTGGACAAGGAGGATAGGGATATCAGAGTAGGACTCATCAGACCCTGAAGTCACTTTGTCGCAGTTGATGAGCAAACAGACATTGGCCAATGTATGTACCAAGAACTTCAGAATTAAATAAAAAATTGGAGATTTTTGAGTTTTTTTGAAAAAAACGTAAGTTTTTAAACTTTTTCCTCAAATATATATAGCTAGTAGCTTATGTACATCATTGGTAGTAGCTGTGTGCTGCAAGGATCTTTTTCATATTATATAACCCTGCAGCTTTGCTAGCACCAGTTCACATTTGTCTTTGAGTGCTGTGCAGTTTTTTTCTTGATATATATATATATATATATATATATATATATATATATATATATATATATATATTATTCATTTATTACTGTTTTTTGGTAAAATGTGCTACGTTCTTTTTTTTATCTACACCTACCTTGTATTTTGTTTCCTTTTTCTGTAGAAAAGCAGTGGAAAATTTGCCAAATGGAGATGGAATCCGAAATAATTTAAAACAAGCTGAAAATGCTCAGAAGAAAACAAATACTTTATTAAAAACCGTGAATAAGAATATCCAAGATATCAGGAACAAGCTGTCTGAGGTATAAAAAAAATGTTCAAGATTATGCATTTCAGTATATACTCTTCAAAATTGAAATTGAAAAGCACCAAGAAAAGAAAGTCATAGAATTATGGAAATCACACTATGGGTGAAACAGGTTCATGATATGCAAATGATGAGAAAATGGAATCAAAGTTTTCAAGACATATTGATTTATTCAGTATTGAGCATGAGCGCCATGCACAGAAATACATGCCCTGGCATGCTATCAGTAAGGATATTACAAGTGTCTGAGTAATGTTCAGCCACACACTTGAGCTCATTTTGCGATTGTCAACCAATGATGTCCTTGATATGCTAGACAGGAGACATGTCCAGAGATGCTGCAGGCCATAGTTACATATTTAGGCCACAGAGGCTGCTCACAGTAGCATCAAACTGACACTTTGGCAATAAGGTCGTATTATCGATCCGATGAGCTCCATAAATCCATGAATTTTCCTTCATAGTGTTGCAATTTTAATGTTGAGGAGTGTATATAAAATTCGTAACAATGTTGAAATGCAAAACTAATAATTAGTTCAATAATATAAATCAACATTGCATATATTATAGTTTTTTATGAAACCTTTAGATAATATATTGTATATATTAATATAATTTTATATGACAGCTGACAGCTCTCAGAATATGGTGATACAAAAACAAATACATTTTTGTAAAATATAGTTTTTAGTGAGAAAATAGCAAAGCAAAAAAGTTTATAACTCAGATAAAAATAAGTATTTGATCCCTTGCTGATTTTGTAAGTTTGCCCACTGACAAAGACAAACAGTTTAGAATTTTAAGGGTAGGTTCATTTTAACAGTGAGAGATAGAATATCAAAAATAAAATCCAGAAAATCATATTCTCTAAACCTGAGGTCTAAAACACGCGGGCTGCATGCGGCCCTGGGGCTTCACAATGCAGCCGCGGCACCTTGGACAATGTAGGGAAGTCAGAGGTCCAGTGTGCAGGGGACCGCTGCTGTCCTCGCTTTATTATGACTTCTGGCCGCCGCTCCAACAAGGTCCTTCGCTCAGCTACATCAATTCAAGCTGATGGGCCAATCAGAGACCTGCAGGTGACTTCATTTGCGCATCTCTGATTGGCCTGCTGGCTTACATTGATGTAGCTGTGCAAAGAACCTTGTCAGAGTGGCAGCCAGAAAGCATAATAAAGCGGGGACCGCGGTGGCCCCCTGCACACTGAACCCCTGGCATCATTAAGGTGTATGTGAGAGAGAGACTGTGACTGTGTGTATGAGATTGTGTGTGTACAAGAGAGTGTATATGTGTCTGTGTGTCCATATGTATGAGAGTGTGTATGTGTGTGTATATGAGAGACTCTGTGGGTGTATGAGGTGTAAGAATGTATGTGTGTGTGTATGAGACAGTGTGTATGTGTGAATGAGAGTGTGAGTGTGTATGTGTATGTATGAGTGTGAGTGTGTGTGTATGAGAGCAGCAGCCAGAAGTCATAATAAAGTGGGGGCCCACTGCGATCCCCTGCACACTGAACCTCGGCATCATTAAGGTGTGTGTGAGAGAGTGTATATGAAAGTGTGTATGTGTGTGTATATGAGAGACTGTGTGTGTATGAGAGTGTAAGTGTATGTATGTGTTTATGAGAGAGTGTGTATGTGTGTGTATGAGAGTGTGAGTGTATGACGGGGTGTGCGACAGAGCAGGAAGGGACACCCGGCCGATGATCAATCCAAGGAGATTTATTAAACAAGAAAGCTGGAACTACACACATGAAGGTAAATCTGCAGATTCCGCAACGAGTCCAAACAAAAGAAACAGATACGGGGAACCTCCCAATAATCCTTGTGCCAGATAAATGAAAGCAATAGTCCTTGCAAGAGTCCAATGGATCCAACACAATCCCACGGACGACGAGATCTGGCCTCAGCTCAGGTCTCGCTCCGTTCACTTCCACAGTCAACTCACATCTGATCCTAAAAACATGAATGTATTGTCTGGGCTCCTGGGATCAGCCCATGTGAATGGGAGTAGGGGTTCACACCTACTATTGAATGGTTTGCTCCATCAGAAGATTCTGGAGACGTATGGCTCCAGTATGTCTGGTAGTATGTGGATTGGACCACCTGCTGGGAGGGAGAATGGCTAATCCTTCACTTGCTGTTGAGCAATGCTTAATTACATTACAGTCCAGGAACGCAATTCTTGTGGGAAGGAGACATGTTAAATTACAGCACAATAAATTGCATAGTATACAGCTAATAGAACATGGAGAAAGGTTACAACACATCAAATGGCATAGTATACAGAAATACAGGCCAGGGAAAAGGCATATATCCTGACAGAGTGTGTATGTGTGTGTATAAGAGAGTGTGTGTATGTGACTTGTCCCATGGGGGCCATGGGGTACTCGAAGCCTGGCCTCTCCCTCTGGGCGATGTCATCTGGGAGATCGGGAGTCTCTGAGATGGGATGTCATGGTGGCATGACCCGGTCCGTGGCCCCAGAGTGGTCAATACAAAGGGGAAGGTTATTTGGAAGGAGTTCTTGGAATAGGGGGATTTATAGGGATTAAGGAGTGGTTGTCGTTACGCCACCTGTGTTATGCAGTTGTTTGTGGCTGCTGCTGCAGACCAGGACCTCTGGAGATGATGGGATGGCAGCTGTGAAGGTGTCGCTCCCCACAGGTGGAGCAGGTCCCCAGGACATCCGGAGTAGGGGGTTATTAGAGTCTTGGAGGGCCAGCAGGGCTGAGCTGGCTACAGGCAAGCATCGGGGCATCTCACAGGCAGGCTCCTGCTGCCTGCGCGGCGTACCAGTCTATCTCTCCTCAGGCGGGAAATGAGCAGTCTGACACACAGTTCTGAGTTCCAAACCCAGTTTACTTAACTTTTCTCTGCACGTACCACAGGTCACAGTTCAAGTACGTTTGTGGTCCGGGTAGTCCTTAGCAACCAGGATGGCTTGTCCAGTACACCCCTTTCATGTTCCTTCCCTCTCGGGCCTCTCTTCATCAGTGCTGCCTGCTCGTCTCCTTCTTGCATGCACCTCCATGCACAGAGCCCCAATCCAGCAACCAAGAGCCTTGTTGGGTGATCGGCCATATCCCCTGACCCTAGCATGCCTGCCTTCTCGGTGGATGTGCCGGGAGTCGGCCACAGCTCCTCTAGATCTCGTGGACACTGGTTTCGTGGTTGGAGCTTGGAGTCTCCTCGAAACCTTCAGGGCCGGGTCCCTGGTGCTCGCCCTGCCCCTACACCCCACTGCAGACTTGGGCGCATGGGTGGATCGCTCACTGCCTGCGCCCCTCGGGCTCTCTGTCTCCTTGCAGTCTCTGGCCTCGGGAGGCGGGACGAGCCTCATCTCTTCTCCAGTCCTCCGGGCCCTTCCTCTCTGTCCTTCCTCGCTGACTGACCTCCTCCAACAGACTGACCTCCCACTTTTTGGTGTTTCCCTTTTGTTCCTTTCCTTTCCCAGACCGCTTCCTGCTAACTTCCCACCCACCACCTTCTCCCCCCACCATCCCATGGGCTGCCTGAGCCATCTCACTGACTGGTTTCACCCGCTCTCCCTGGGACCAGGTGTGTTCGGTGTGTTTGTGGGTGTCTGGACTTACCATCCTGTTTACTGCAGACAGGAATACCACACCCATGGATTGGGTGCAGTACCCCTCTGTGGCGACCAGACTGCAGGGGCGCCACATATGTGTGTGGGTGCAAAAAGAAGAGAGACCAGGTTGGGACATTACTACAAAAGGGGATCAGGATAGGGGACATCACTACAAAAGGGGATCAGGATGAGGGACATCACTACAAAAGGGGATCAGGATGAGGGACATCACTACAAAAGGGGACCCGGATGGGGGACATCACTACAAAAGGGGATTAGGATAGGTGACATACCCACAAAATGGGATCAGGAGGGAGACATCACTACAAAATGGGATCAGGAGGAGGACATTACTACAAAAGGGGACCAGGATGGGAGACATCACTACTAAAGGGGATCGGGATGGGGAACATCACTACAATAGGGGATCAGGATGGAGGACATCACTACAAAATGGGATCAGGATGGGGGGCATCACTACAAAAGGGGACCAGGTTGGGGGACTTTACTACAAAAGGGATCAGGATGGGGAACATGACTACAAAATGGGATCAGGAGTGAGACATCACTACAAAATGGGATCAGGAGGAGGACATTACTACAAAAGGGGACCAGGATGAGGGACATCACTACCAAAGGGGACCAGGATGGGAGACATCACTACTAAAGGGGATCGGGATGGGGAACATCACTACAATAGGGGATCAGGATGGAGGACATCACTACAAAATGGGATCAGGATGGGGGACATCACTACAAAAGGGGACCAGGTTGGGGGATTTTACTACAAAAGGGATCAGGATGGGGAACATGACTACAAAAGGGGATCAGGATGGGGGACATCACTGCAAAAGGGGATCAATATAGGAAATAACTGCACACATTGAGTTGTTTGCTTCTTTAGTTTTTATTTTTAGTGCATAGTCTTAAAGGTCAAGATAAGATTCGTTTCAGCTATTAGTTGAGCCTTCTTCAAATGTTACAAATATACTGAGACACACAAGCCAAATATACTTCTTTAACAACACCCTCATTTGCATGGGGTCACTACTTGCATGAACGGTGTTAATTGTACTAATTAGTAACACTCCAGATTGGGTATGTAGATATATTGCACCTAGCTTCTAAAAGCAGAAAAAAAAAATGATATATAAATCAAAAAAATCCAAGATCTAGGAAAAAATGTTTTAGATATTTAATACTTTTATAGATCATTGTTCTGTGCAATTAATTATATATATGAACAAATAGCGAAATAGATCCGTTTATGTTTACAATGCAGAATTTTTTATCTTTACAATGCAAAAAATAATTTTTTGTATAGTAATACAGCAAGATTCCATATATAACAAAATTAAATAAAAAATATTTTGAAAATGGAATACATATCACGATAATAGATCTGTAAGGGTTAAATTCCTATAGAAGACGACAAGCATTTGTAGTTCTCTGAGTTTTTTACATATGTATGGGTATTTCCTCAAAAGATTGAAAAACATGGAAAAAGTGGTGTTAGTTTACATAGTATAAAGAACTTATAACATCATTATTTGCTTATTCTTTTATAGAAATAAAATCATAAATTTATATCTGTACATCACTATCATTAACTAGATGGTGGCCCGATTCTAACGCATCGGGTAGTCTAGAATATATATGTAGTTTATTCATAAAGATTTAAAAATAATTCAATGAATACATAGGATTTTCCCCAATCAGTGACGCGGCTTTGTTCAATTTATCTGCACGTGTGACACCTCACCAGCAATCAGTAGGGTACCGTCACACTTGGCCACACTCCAGCAATCCCGACAAACAATGCAACCTGGTAGGGATCGCTGGAGCATCAGTACGTGGTCGCTGGTGAGATTGTCACACTAAGCGAGATCGCTAGCGCCCGTCGGGGTACTTCCACTGCGTCACCGCTGACCTCCGTGACAGGATGAGCAATCTCACATCGGGGGCCTGGTCGCTGTTGCGTGTCACAATGAGCTAGATCGCTAGAGCCAGTCGGGGTATTTCCGCTGCGAGCAGCCGGGAGATGAGACCTCCGTGCAGAAGGAGATGACCCGCTGCTACCGTCGGGAGATCAGCAGCTAGCACCACTGATCTCCCGACCGTAGCGGTGGCATGCGTGGTTCAAATCACGCACCAATTCACGGCTGGACTGTGCCTGTCGTTGACAATCAGAGACGCGGGATTTCCGTTTGCGACAGACAGAATTAGACGATCATATAGTAGGATAAACTAAATCAATTCCTATTTCTTTGTAAATAATAATGCAAAAGCACAATAAGTAAAACTTTTGAACCATATAATCCATTAAAGACATTTTTATACAATAAAAACAAGGGGAAATTTTTTTTAGAAAGAACAAGAGACGTCAAAGTCGTGGTTCATACCTCGCGGCTCTAGAGTTTGCAGTTTATCTATCCAGTACGTTGTTTAAAGGTAAAGACACGATTTCCACCATGTCTAGGCATTTTAATTTGTTCCAAGATTTGATATTTTAGTTGTGAAATCTTATGTTTCATTTTTTCAAAATGAGCAGGTACAGGCAGTAATGTTCAGAAGAAAAAAGGTATTTTCCAGGGCCACTGGACCATACTGACAGCGACTTTATTAGAACATATTAAAAACACTTACATCCCGCTGGACGCGTTTCGGACAAGGTCCTTACTCATCGGCGTATAAACAAATATAAAACCAATACATTTATAGACAAATAAAAAAAACTTTGCTGCAACATTCAAGGCCATAATAGCCAACATGTGTCAGATTAACCCCTTCAGGTTAGGTAGAATAAGAAAACCACTCACAGTTCATGTAGTTCAAATGTTATGAGGCCGAGAAAAAAAAAAAAAAACATATATATAATAACTTTTTTGCATAAATATGCATATCTTACCCTAACACAGATGATAATTGCAGTACATCGTTATAGGAACCACCATACTCATATGTACATGTAAACATACATTATAAATATTGATCATTATTATTATTTAGACTCCCTATAGATTTCTCTAAGAGGAAGACAAATAAATGGCATAATTCCGAGCACAGAGAAACGTATTTATAATAACACCCATCCGGCAAGACGGAGAGCAAAGACCAAATAGAAGAAACCTTCCCATGTTTCCATGTGAAATTTGCAAGAAAATGCCCAACTATTAACAATAAATTGAAAACCTCTCTCCCCATCGGGAGGTACAATGCCACTTAATGTGCATAATATTGCTTAAAAATGGAAAAAAAGCAACAACAATAAGCAGAGAAGGAAAACGAGAGGGTAGGTAGTAGGTAGTATAAAGATTAGTATCACACAAACAAAAAAAAAAATTATATCTATAACCTCGCTCCGTACACCAAAAATGTACCCACTATGACACCTATTTAAAAACCGGGAGGTGTAAAACAGAAGAAAGGAACCTTTCTAAACTTTTCTGAGCTTCTATACCATAAAATGGCCGAATATAGATAGTAAATTGAATTACCTCTCTCCCCATCGGGAGATATAACTAAATGCTAGAAGCATAACTCCAATATAGAAAGACACTTCATTTGAAGAATGAAATGGAAGCTGTAACGTAAAATAGAGATTAATGTAAAATAATATCAACGAAACAAACAAAGAAGGAAAAAAAAAAAAAATTAAATTTTGTTTTAAATAACCTTGCTCCGTACACCAAAAATGAACCCACTATGACACCTATTTAGAAAGACGAGAGGTGTAAAACGGAGGAGAGTGGCCTTTGTAAACTTATCTGAACTTCCATACCATAGAATGGCCAAATATAAATGGTGAATTGAATCACCTCTCTCCCCATCGGGAGATACAATCTAACTAAATGGTTGCAGTATAACTCCACCTGGACAAACACCACATATGGAGAATGAAATGGAAAGCTATGACGTAAAGGTAGACATAATGTAAAATAATATATTTTAAAAAAAAAGGAGTTATGGAGGACACCGAATATATGATCAAAGAAACTTGTGATCAGAAATCAATGTAAAGCAAGATTCAAAAACTCCAAGTTTAACCAAAATTAATAAAAGTACATCAGGTCGCTTTTCAAGTTCATGCCCTGTGGATAGCGGACATCGAGTCGCAAAATCCACATCTTTTCCCTGTCATGTAGTTTGTACTCCCAGTCCCCCCCCCCCCGAATGGGTTTCCACACCCTTTCGATGCCCTGTATTCTCAATGATGACATGGCACCCCCATGGATATCCCGAAAACGTCTAGAAAGACCCGATATACAGGCAGTAATGTCACAAGTATAATAGTCTTTAAAGAACACCTGTCACCCCCTGGTGCTTTGAAAAGTGAATGCACCAATGAATGCAGTGTGTATGCTGCATTCAGGGAAGGGGTCTCCCATGTCTCTACCCCCCAATAACCCCCCAAAAAAATCACTTTTGAAAGTTGTGAGTTAAGAGGTCCGGAGGTACTCAACTTATTTTGCAGTCCTCGCTGCTCACAGGTTCCTCCTTGCCTCCTGCCTCTTTGTTCCACCTCCTGCATCTATGTGCCACCTCCTGCCTGTGTGGGTCTACCCTCCTCGCCTACGCATGCCTTAGCGTGTCAATTCATGCAGGCGCACAGTGAGGAATTGGTAGGAGCAGGTCCCGGTTGCTGGAACGGCGCATGTGCAGGAACGTCAGCACCAGATTGCCGCCCTGCTGGATGCATACAGTATAATCTTTAGCAAGGCGGGCTCTGGTTCTGATGTTCCCATGCATGCGCCATTTCAGCTGCCAGGACCCAGTCCTGTCAATTCCTTGCTGTGTGTCTGCGTGAATTGATACGCTGAGGTGCAGATGTAGGCGAGGAGGGGAGACCACACAGGCAGGAAAGAACCTGTGAACAGTGAGGAATGAAAAATTATTAAGTCCTTCTGGACCTCAACTCACAACTTTCAAAAGTGATTTTTTTTCGGGTTACAGGGGGGTAGAGACATGGGAGACACCTTCTCTGAATGCAGCATACACACTGCATTCAGTGGTGCATTCACTTTGCAAAGCACCAGGATGGTGATAGGTCCTCTTTAATCTTAAAAGGCTGCCCAGTGTGTGGGTGATAAAAAGAATCTCCAATGATCATATTACTACAATGGGTGCAGTTTCTGCAGGGAAAAGTGCCTATCTTTTGTGTTTATAAATGTGTCTGATATTAATTTTTTTACCACCAACATCAGCTTTGATTAACATATTTTGCAGGTCTTTTGATCTGCGATAGCAGAACATGGGTAAACACTGAAATTCCTCGATTTCTGGATAGGCTTGTTGAAAAACCTTCCAATGTTTATTAATAGTCTTATAAATGAAGTAAGACCAAGGGTAATATTTAATGGAAAAAAATTATTCTTTTCTTTCTATTTTTTGGTTTTAAATTTATTTTAGCAAGGGATGAAATAATTATTTCCTTCACTGTATATGTGTATATTGTGAGGTGTAGCGGTGTCGGGGAGGCAGGGAACCAGGCACGGACAGTTCTCAACTCACGATTTATTGATCTCCGTCCGGTTACAGTCACCAAAACACAGATCCGGAGCGCAGCCGGCACACTTCACACCGCTTGGTGTATCTCCCGACCGCTGACAGGCTCTATCAGCCCCACCGGAGATAATCCCTCCCCGGGACCACTTCAACTTTCCTTCAGAGCTCCTCAATCAGGCTCTGCACTGGAGAAAATCTCACTCCAGACTCAAGGAACCACACCCAGGGTTCCTATGTCCTCTTAACCCCTTCTGCTCTGAGAAGAGGAATCCCATCTAATACCTGGGATGGAGTACATCCTGCGGCACTGGAGCACGCACCCAAAGAGGCACATACCGGTCGCAGCATACCGACCCGGCCGGTGCCTCACATATCCCCCCCCTATGTTCAAGCGTATGGGTTTGAACACCAGGCCATAACCCTGGGCCCTGTGAGGGGACCACGTCACGGCGCGGAGCACTGGCGGAGCCAAGCAGGGGCACCCGGGGGTACCAGCGGTGCCAGACCCCACGAGCAACCAACCCGTTCGGGCTCCCGGCACCCACCAACCCCAGACGGGTACCAACGACAGAGCCCTCGGGCCCTACGAGGAAAACGGGGTCGGCGCGCGGCACTGTTGCACCCTTCCGGACGGGGAGTCGGCGCGGCCGGCGCACGGGGCTCTGCACCCGGGGGTTAGTCACATCAAGTCCTCTGGGTATCCCGGGGGCGGGATACTCGGGCTCCGGGCCCTGTCTATCCTTTATCCGAAGGGCCATATACCCGTTCCACAATACCCGGAACAAGGGCATATCCCTCCCCAGCACAACATCATAAGGGAGATCCTTTACCACCCCAACCACATGTTGAACCCGCCTGGCTGGGGTAGCAAACGTGACACGCTTCATTGGATACCTGCGATGATCCCCATGGACACTCATCCCCCTGACCGTACAGCCGGTGGATTTGGTCCTGGAGACCAAGGAGGCACACACGAGGGTCACGTTGCTCCCTGAGTCCAGTAGGGCCGTCACCTCATGACCGTTAAGCCGTACGCGGCACAGTACATTCTCAGTATCCCGGGGGGCCGAGCCCCGTTTTCCGACGAGGTGGGCGAACATGGACCGCCTCCGGGAATAGTCACAGTCCATTGGTTCCCCGTTGAGGGGACACTGCGCCATCATATGTCCCACCTCCCGGCATCTTCTACATCGGGGTGGTTCCCCGCTATACCAGTGGCCAAACCGCGGCTGTCCGGATCGCTGCTTTGCTGCATGGGGAGGCCCGTTTTCAGCCTGAGCCGGGCGCTCGCCCGCCCGGGGGCCGGGTTGGGGGTCCCTACTGTCTGGTGTGGTGGGCGCGGCCTTGCGGGTAGCCCGCATTGTCCCAGTGTCCCGGATCAGTTCCTGTGTGGCCACATGGCGCTCCACCACGTTCATCAACTGGTCTAGGGAACCCGGGTCACTGTGTCCCACCCACTTTTGTATGGGGACGGGCAGCATATGCACGAAGCGATCCACCACCACCCGCTCTACCATCTGAGCCGGACTCAGGGCTTCAGGCTGCAGCCATTTTTTAACCAGATGCAAAAAATCATAGGCCTGTGAGCGCACGGGTTTGCCTTCCTCGTAGGCCCATTGGCTCACCCGTTGGGCCCTCACATATGTATTGACCCCGGTACGGGCCAATATCTCCCCCTTCAGGGCTCCATAGTCCAGGGCATCCTCAGTACACAGGTCTATGTATGCCTTTTGGGGATCACCAGTCAAATAGGGCACCAGCACCTCGGCCCACTGGGCGACCGGCAGTCTCTCCCGTTCAGCCACCCGCTCAAACACGGCCAGGAATGCCTCCACATCATCCCCCGGGTCATCTTTTGCAACGCTTGTCTTACCGCTTTCCGGACGCTGCAGTCGTCACCTGGTCCTCGAGGCGGATCCCCCGGTATGGTCCGCACAGCCTCGATCAACAGGGCCATCTGCTCCTGGTGCCTCCTCTCCTGCTGCTGCTGAGCTTCCTGTTGCTGCTGCTGGGCCAGCACCAGGTGCTTGAGCACCTCCTCCATGCTGGCTGCTGGTTTGTGTTGTAAAATAGCCGGCCGAATCCAGGACATGCGATGCCGGGCACCACGCAAGAGACTGGCCGCAATGATGACTGCTGCTCTTCTTACTTAGCAGCCGCTCATTAGCCTCATGAAAAGTCACTTCCCCACCGGAACAGAGGGCAACGGTAGTGCCGGCTACACCTCACCGGGCCGGCAATGCCCGCATTCTCCACCAAATGTGAGGTGTAGCGGTGTCGGGGAGGCAGGGAACCAGGCACGGACAGTTCTCAACTCACGATTTATTGATCTCTGTCCGGTTACAGTCACCAAAACACAGATCCGGAGCGCAGCCGGCACACTTCACACCGCTTGGTGTATCTCCCGACCGCTGACAGGCTCTATCAGCCCCACCGGAGATAATCCCTCCCCGGGACCACTTCAACTTTCCTTCAGAGCTCCTCAATCAGGCTCTGCACTGGAGAAAATCTCACTCCAGACTCAAGGAACCACACCCAGGGTTCCTATGTCCTCTTAACCCCTTCTGCTCTGAGAAGAGGAATCCCATCTAATACCTGGGATGGAGTACATCCTGCGGCACTGGAGCACGCACCCAAAGAGGCACATACCGGTCGCAGCATACCGACCCGGCCGGTGCCTCACAATATATACATTGTGTACACATACAGGTGCATCTGAATGAATTAGAATATCAACAAAAAGTTATTTTATTTCAGTAATTCAATAAAAAAAAGTGAAATGCATATATTATATAGAATCTTTAGAGTGATCTATTTCAAGAGTTTATTCCTGTTTATTTCTGTTAATGTTGATGATTATGGCTTGCAGTCAATGAAAACCTTAAGGTCATTATTTCAAAAAATTAAACTAGGGAGGATGAAGCGTTAAAAACTGCACTGCCGTATTCCACGAGACATCAAAGGGTGAATATAATATTGATTTATTAGTCAACATGTTTCAGGACTCCCCAGAAAGGCCCTGAAACATGGCACTATTAGGGTGTGTGCCCACATGCCGGGTTAGGATCGGTTCAGCAGTGTAAACCGCCGATCGGTTTACATAAGGTTTATGTAAATTTATGTTAATCCAAACCGGCATTTGGATTAACATTAAAACCTATGTAAACCGACACCCGCTGTGCACACAGCGGCGGTTTACACATGCTCATCTGTTGCTAACCCGCTGGGTTCCCAGCGGGTTAGCAACGAATGTGCATGTCCTATAAACCGGCCGGTTCTGCAGCGGCTGCAAGCAGAATCATGTGCTGCTTCCAGCCGCTGCAGAACCGCCGCCGCTAACCCGCTGTGCACCCGCCCGGCACCCGCTCTGCACCCTCCCGTCACCCGCCGCACATACCCGCCAGGAAGGCGGTGGACGCCTGCAGAGCTTCCTGGCGGGTCTGCCCAGCCGCCCACCGGCACAAACCCGGCATGTGGGCACACACCCTTACATTGATTTCTGATGATATTCTAATTCATTGAAATTCACTAGTATATACATCGTTGGCCAAAAGTATTGACACCCCTGCAATTCTGTCAGATAATACTCATTTTGTTCCTGAAAATGATTGCAATCACAAATTCTTTAATATTATTTTCTTCATTTAATTTGTCTTCAATGAAAAAACACAAAAGAGAATGAAGCAAAAAGCAAAACATTGATCATTTCACACAAAACTCCAAAAATGGGCCAGACAAAAGTTTTGGTACCCTCAGCCTAATACTTGGTTGCACAACCTTTAGCCAAAATAACTGCGATCAACCGCTTCCGGTAACCATTAATGAGTTTCTTACAATGCTCTGCTGGAATTTTAGACCATTCTTCTTTGGCAAACTGCTCCAGGTCCTTGATATTTGAAGGGTGCCTTCTCCAAACTGCCATTTTTAGAACTCTCCACAGGTGTTCTATGGGATTCAAGTCTGGACTCAATGCTGGCCACCTTAGAAGTCTCCAGTGCTTTCTCTCAAACCATTTTCTAGTGCTTTTTGAAGTGTGTTTTGGGTCATTATCCTGCTGGAAGACCCATGACCTCTGAGGGAGACCCAGCTTTCTCACACTGGGCCCTGCATTATGCTGCAAAATTTGTTGGTAGTCTTCAGACTTCATAATGCCATGCATACGGTCAAGCACTCCAGTGCCAGAGGCAGCAAAGCAACCCCAAAACATCAGGGAACCTCCACCATGTTTGACTGTAGGGACTGTGTTCTTTTCTTTGAATGCCTCTTTTTTTCTCCTGTAAACTCTATGTTGATGCCTTTGCCCAAAAAGAGAGAACATTCTTCCAAAACGTTTTAGGCTTTCTCAGGTAAGTTTTGGCAAACTCCAGCCTGGCTTTTTTATGTCTCGGGGTAAGAAGTGGGGTCTTCCTGGGTCTCCTACCATACAGTCCCTTTTCATTCAGACGCCGACGGATAGTACGGGTTGACACTATTGTACCCTCGGACTGCAGGGCAGCTTGAACTTGTTTGGATGTTAGTTGAGGTTCTTTATCCACCATCCGCACACTCTTGCATTTAAATCTCTCGTCAATTTTTCTTTTCCACATCTAGGGAGGTTAGCCACAGTGCCATGGGCTTTAAACTTCTTGATGACACTGCGCACCGTAGCCACAGGGATATTCAGGTCTTTGGAGATGGACTTGTAGCCTTGAGATTTCTCATGCTTCCTCACAATTTGGTTTCTCAAGTCCTCAGACAGTTCTTTGGTCTTCTTTCTTTTCTCCATGCTCAATGTGGTACACACAAGGACACAGGACAGAGGTTGAGTCAACTTTAATCCATGTCAACAGGCTGCAAGTGTGATTTAGCTATTGCCAACACCTGTTAGGTGGCACAGGTAAGTTACAGGTGCTGTTAATTACACAAATTAGAGAAGCATCACATGATTTTTCTAACAGTGCAATACTTTTGTCCACCCCCCTTTTTTATGTTTGGTGTGGAATTATATCCAATTTGTCTTTAGGACAATTCTTTTTGTGTTTTTTTCATTGAAGACAAATTAAATGAAGATAATAATACCAAAGAATTTGTGATTGCAATCATTTTCAGGAAGAAACTGAGTATTATCTGACAGAATTGCAGGGATGTCAATACTTTTGGCCAACACTGTACATATACTGTATATATATATAGAGAGAGAGAGAGAGTAGAGAGTAGAGAGAGAGAACAATAAACAATAAGACAATTGTTGTTTTTTGTTATTTCTCCACCAGAAAAATCTGATAAAATGCAATAAAAATTGATTACACACCCCAAAATAATACCCAAAAAATCTCCAAGTTGTTACTCAAAAAATAAGCCCTCAAACAGCTCTGTTCACCAAAAAATAAAAAAGTTAAAGCTCTCAGATCGTCAAAACAAAAAAAAATATGTATAATATAAAACATTTTTACTGGTTTAAGGATACGAAAATTGAAAGTTTGAGAATTGTGAAATTTTAAACATTTTCACAAAAATTGTGATATTTTCACAAATTAATGCAAAAATTATCAATCTAAATTTACCACTAACATAAAGTACAATGTGTCACAAAACACTCTCCTACAATATATAATAACTGAGATTTGTTGAAGGGTTCCAGAGTCATTACCACAAGTGGTCAGATTTCTAAAATTTGGCCTGGTCATTAAGGTCAAAATTGGTTAGTCAGGTTAAAAATGTTGGCAATAGTTTATTTTTCATATCACCAACCATCTTTAAAAATAAAATAAACCTAGTAATCTACACCATGGCCACTAGGGCTTTTGTAGACTGATACTTCCTATTTTAACATCAAAAGGCCACATTGGGCACATAACTACCTGCATAGATAATTTAAGAAATCAGGAGCAGTGCACTGTAATAACACTTGACCTTAAATAAATATCTTAAAAGGATTAAACATACAGACACAAAACACATACACATAGAGTACCCTCAGTTAAAGGTATAGGGAATTTGCCTGATGGGAGCAATGCCACACATAGACTTGATGCCGGCTCTCATTCAAGTCAATGCCATCAATATTGTGTGCACGTTTTAGTGCAGAGAAACACTATGCGAGAAGCATGCAAATGTGGCACCCCTGTGCACCAGTCGCCATTAGATGGCGCAGCAGCCGGGATTGGTAAGTCGGTCTCCGCACACAAACACCCAACACACTCCCGATCCTAAGTCTAGGGACTCTATGCCCAGCAATGGGATAACGGGAAGAGCCAGGTGGTGGGTGGAAAGTTGGAAAAAGACCCGGTTATGGGAACAGACACACAGAAAGAGAAGGAGTCAGTTCAGAGAGAAGTCAGCCAAGGGAAGTCAAGAACTGAAGACCAGTCAGTAGAAGGAGAGGAGAGAGCACCACTGTACACGACTGAGAATACATGGACCCGGTAGCCTGAGTCACCATGAGGCTTGTCCGGGTCCCGGGTTGCAGACCGAGGGAAAGAAAGAGGGAGTCCAGGTGTGCTTGAATTAGCGAGGACACTGGTGGACTGGGCCAGAACCAGAGTGTCGGCTCTGCTGAAGTGGCCAGGACGCTGTAAGCTCCAACCCCGAATCCTGGCTGGGTGAAGTGTCTTTATGTCCCGAGAACCAACCTCCAGTGCAGTGAAGAGAAGGCCGTTGTATTACGACTAGGGGATCCGGAAAGTCACCTACTGAAAGTCTGTGACCACTGGATCGTAGCTAGCATGCGAACAGACGGAAAGGGCACAAAAGAGACACAAAAGGGGGTGACACAGATGAACCATCCCAGCTGCTTAGATCACACCGGAGCCACTACTGAACTGTTGTAAGCTGTATCATCTGTCGAGAAAAGAGAGTAAACCTGGTTAAAGCTTGTTGCTTTCTGAGACTGTATTTCTTGTGCCTGAGAGGAGGTAGATTGATTTGGGAATCCGGCAGCTGGAGGCTGCCTGTGACTGTGAACACTGCACCCCTGCTTATCTATTGACATTATGGTTGCGCTGGGGACCAGCTCTACACGTGGAGGGCTCAACATTCTTGCTGATACTCCCATCATTCCCAGAAGTCCCGACTACAGTGGCTGCTACCCATACCTGCGCATCACGGGTGGCGTCACATTAATTCTTAATTATTTTATCTCCTTTTATTGACCTCCCAGGGCCACGGAACCAGGTCTTCAACCCATGACTACCCCAGCAGAAGCTGCCACCCGGTTCCGAGTACCCCATGGCCCTGGTGGGCGAGTAACAAGATACTCATGAGTCTCGCATGAGTCACACAGTCCATCCACTACCTCTCTGAATGGGAGTGCATATGCTCCATAGAAACACAAACAGAAGACACGCTCCTGTTCAGAGAGGTGGTGGCTGAGCCGGTTAACTCATAGTGTGTTTCTACCCTTACTCTCAAAGTCTGCCATTAGTAGTAAAAACCAAAGCAAAAATTGAGACACTCAACAATTTGCTGTGGTTGTTCTGACAGCTTGGTTCTACCAGGTGAGGAGGTGTTCTGCCATGTCATATATAGTCCTCATCCCTCACTTTCCATCAACCACAGGCTAAAATATAGGTATGTGGGCCATAATTGACCATCTCTCCCCTGATGATAATGAATTAACCGAAATGCGTTGTGAGCATTTTGGAAACCTGTTGGATAGAGCTGTTCCCGGTTGAGGAATACTGTATATATGACATGGCCGAACACCTCCTCACATCATAGGACCAAGGGATCATCTTGCATGGAACAGCCACAGCAAATTGGTGAGACTGTTCAATTTTTTGCTTTTTTTCTATTACTAATTGCAGACTTTGAGGGTGAAACGTGCACACAATATTGATACCCTTGACTTTGAATGAGAATCGGCATCTAGTCTATGTGTGGCATTGCTACCATCAGGCAAATTCCCTGTGCCTTTTATTGAAGGTACTCTATATGTATGTGTTTTGCAGCTTTATGTTTGATCCTTTTAAGACATTTATTAAATGTTAAGTTTTATTAAAGTGCCCTGATCCTGCTTTCTTAAATAATGCTTCCTATTTTTTAGAAAAACTTTACAGCAAAACTTTATATTTTCAGAAGCAGGATTATGATGATAGATAACACTTATATTTACAGCTGATAACTCAAAATCCACCATTAACATTAGGAGATGTCACAGCTGACCCTTCTTCCACTCCCTTCCTTTGCATATGCGCATAAGGCCCGGTTCACATCACGATTTTGGAGCTTCCGAGTGTATCCGTTTCAAAACGGATACACTCGGATCCAAAATCGGCTCCCATGTATCCCTATGGGGCTCGGATCGGATCGGATGTGTGCCTTTTGACATCCGATTTTGGCACCATCCGATCCTGTCCGATTTCATCACGGACACAAAAACGCAGCCTGCTGCGTTTTTGTGTCCGTGAGTGTCCGAGAATAATATCGAACAGCCTCAGATCAGATCTGATCCGAGCCCCGATAGTATAGGAGCCTATGGACATCGGATCCGAGCTGAACTCAGATCCGATGTCAGCTCCGTGTTTTATGTACTGAGCATGCCCAGAGGCAGTGCTCAGTACATATAATTAACCCTATCTGTCCCTGTCTGTCCCTATCTGTCCCTCCTCTATCTCTGCTCTCCCTCTTCATTATGCTCCCCCTGTCCTTTCCCCTCGTCCTCCCCCTGTGCTCTCCCCTCCGGAATGTAAATAAAATAAAAAAATCCTCTCTGAGGAAACTTTACATTCCGGCGACTGCAGGGCTATGACACAGTGTCTTCTGCTGGGTGAAGGACCTCTCCTGATGTCAGAGTCGGTCACCTGACACATCAGGTGACCGGCTCTGTGACATCACCACAGGATCTTCATTCAGCAGAAGACACTGTGTCACAGCCCTGCAGTCGCCGGAATGTAAAGTATCCTCAGAGAGGATTTTTTTATTTTATTTACATTCCGGAGGGGAGAGCACAAGGGGGAGGACGAGGGGAAAAGACAGGGGGAGCATAAAGAAGAGGGAGAGCAGAGATAGAGGAGGGACAGATAGGGACAGATAGAGAAGAAGCACGGACAGACAGGGATAGGCAGGGAGAAGAGGATCCACACGGATCCTGCACAGACACGGATCGGATGGCTATTTGCCATCCGACTGCAGGGATCCGTGTGGATCCGTGCCTGTCCATGGGATCTTCCTTTCAACCCGGATCCCACGGACAGGAACAAAATCGTGATGTGAACCGGGCCTAAGGCAGCAGGCTGCGTTTTTGTGTCCGTGATGATCGGACAGGATCGGATGGTGCCAAAATCGGATGTCAAAAGGCACACATCCGATCCGATCCGAGCCCCATAGGGATACATGGGAGCCGATTTTGGATCCGAGTGTATCCGTTTTGAAACGGATACACTCGGAAGCTCCAAAATCGTGATGTGAACCGGGCCTTAGACATTTCAATACAAATGATAGGGTTGGGATCCTCCCAATATGGCTCAATTATGTGCATTATTTCCTTAAATAAAATGAAGTATAAATTATAAATGCTCCTTTGCCAGTGTGATTTCTATTTTTTATGTTTAGCACAGATTGTGCTGTTAAAAAATTCCAATATTTTTCAAAAAATACATGGAAAACAAAAACCTTGATATAATCAATTGGCAATTGCCTGCTGTTACCAGCTTAGTTGAGGCTGCAGCAGTTCTGATATAATTCAAAGCATGAAATCTCGTTATAATATGTGAGCTCTTGTGCTTTCTCAATGAAGGGGAGACTCATGGGGGTAGTGGGATCCAACTATGCATGTCAGGATTCCACAGCCCAGGGATTTAGATATGGCTTTGCTAGAAGGACACAAGGGACACTTAGGGGACATTAGGAAAATTTATTGGCATTTTTGATAATAGGTGATCCATAGAAACATCACTTGTCTGTGACTGTCAGCTGTTTTATTACATAAAAAGCATAGCCCCAGTTGGGTAATACTGGTACTTCTCAGTCTAGTTAAAGTGTTACTTTATATCAGTACTCAGAGTATGTAGCCTTCGCCCTTGTTACACAACTAGTAGACTTTGTGCGACTATTATAACAATACATTAATTGAATTAGATAATTTCATGAATGTGATTAATATGTAAAATAACTATGCTATATATTGTGCTTCCCAGTAAATGATGTAGACTGTATCAACCAGTACAGACATGAAAAAATAGCCACCTACAAAGACAACTTACCAGGTCAGTCTCATTAAAGGGTCAAAATTGACTTGTAGATTTGCTACATCGAATGGGTTGGTGTTAGGCTAGTTTCAGATTAGCGTTTCTGAGTGCAGCGGATGATCTGCATGCGAAAGCACATTCCAAAATGCATTGTTAATTCTGTCAACGCAGCATTGATTATCTGCATGCATTCACAGAATTATAGAATGAGAGAGAGAAAGGCCCCTTTCACATCTCTGCGTTTGCTGCGTTTTGCTGCGTTTTGCTTCATTTGCGTTTTTTCCGCGTTTTTACCGCAAAAAACGCATGAAAACGCATGCGTTTTTGTCCCCATTGATTTTAATGGGAACGCATGAAAAACGCATGCAAAAACGCATATGACAAAATGCATGTGCGTTTGAAAAAACGCATAACGCATGCGTTTTTGCAAACGCAGCTCAAAACGTGGCAAACAACGTTTTGGGCTGCGTTTGCAAAAACGCATGCGTTTTGCGGTTTTGCAAACGCACATGCGTTTTGACATGCGTTTTTGCATGCGTTTTTCATGCGTTCCATTAAAATCAATGGGGACAAACGCGGAAAAAACGCAAATGAAGCAAAACGCAGCAAAACGCAGCAAACGCAGAGATGTGAAAGGGGCCAAAGAGGACCCGGAACAGACATTGTGCTTGGAGGAGGAGACAAAGTGAAAAAACCTAAAAACCGCTGTGGTGACTGCGGTGTCATGCAGATGGCATTGCAGATACATTAAATTGTATGCATTGTTTGTGCGCTTCAGGATGCTTGTGTACGAAGCAAGCATCCTCAGACGCATGAGAAATGCAACAAGTTGCATTCGGAGGGTACTAAGGATGGCTTCACACTACGACTGGGATCCGATCTGTGGCTGTCCGCTTAAGGTAGACAGCTGCGGACCGGATCAGCACACAGAACTGGAGGGCTAATTTGCCCTCTGGTCCGGTGTGCAGCCGCACGCAGCTGCCGCTGCTGATAGGTCTGGACCGCGGCTCGCGGGGAGTTAGCCGCGGTCCTGAATTGTCAGGAGGGGCCGGCGCTGAGCTTCAGCACCATGGGGCTGTCCCCTCTGACAGATCAGGAATGCGGCTCGCTCCTTGCTAGTCGCGGTCCCGAGTTATCAGCGGCGGCGGCTGCACACCAGCCCTCCAGTTCTGTGTGCTGATCCGGTTCGCGGCTGTCTGCCTCAAGCGTACAGCCACAGATCGGATCCCAGCCGTAGTGTGAAGCCGGCCTTAGAAAAAATGCATGTGAACACAAACAAATGCGAACATTAAACATAAGAATGCAGTACGCATGTGTTTGCCTGCATTCGCAAACGCTGCTTTATGAACGCAAATGTGAAACCAGCCTTAGAAATCCTGCCCTTTCATGAGACTGTTTGTGTAGGTAATAATGCACACTGATATAGAGAAAACAAAAACAGACTAAACATAATTGCTACGTGGTTAATGACATCGTTAATAACCTATTTGCACTATATCATTTTTTTATGTTTTAACTAGGCTCAAGCCAGAGCAGATAAGGTCGACAGCAAATTAAAATCTATAAAGGATATGCACTCACAACTGGAGTCAAGAATTGCAGAACTTCAAGAAAAAATGTTAAAAAACAGGATTGTAGCTGATAAAGCACAGAAAGGGGCAAACAAAGCATTAAAAGAGGCAACTGAAAGTGAAAATGTGTGTAACTGTTTTTCTAGCATAAACTATTATAATATCTATACTCAACTTTAATGTATATTAATTAATGCATATTTTTTCCCAAAATTAGAAGAAACCTAATGTAGCTGATTTGTTATGACAGAATACCGGTTGTTTTTTACGAATATACAGTGGTTTGAAAAAGTATCCATACTCCATGAACTTTTCCAGATATTTTCACATTACACCCGCAAATGCATAAATGTATTATATAGCGATTTAATGTGATATACCAACAATATGGTACAAGTATTTGTAAAGTGTAAAGAAATGATACATGGTTTCACTTCGGTCTCATCTGACCAGAGCACCTTCTCACCTATATCATGTAGGGCACACATTTGGAAGAGGGTGCTCAGGTCACATTCGAGATTTTAGTGATTCCTCACACTTCCCAATGGTGTCAGTGCCAGGAACTGTGTTCATGTGCGAGTATGAGCTGTGCAGACTCTCAGCTACAATCCATATAGAAAGGCGCGACCTCGCTGTATACACTTGCATTAAGTGAAGCAGCAACAATGTAGGCAGATTATGGCCAGGAGTATGCACGTCAAAAACTCACAGTCACAAGTCTGCGTTCCCGGCTCTAAGGCTAGGGTCACTCAGGCTGACGATTCTGCTTAAAACTTAGTTTCTACCAGGCTGAGCACATAGTGTTAATAGAATGTAGCGCTGTGCTCAGGCTGCTTATTGATCCCTATGGTTACCAGACGCCTCGCACAGTTGCCGGCTCCACACAGTAGTCTCGGATATACGGTTTTGCTGAGCACACAGGGAACACGGTTTGCAGCATTTTCCTGTGTGCTCAGCAATAGCACATATCCGGTCCATCTGGGTGAAGCTGCCGGCTCCGTGAGGCGTTCGGTAACCATAGGGATCAATAAGCAGCCTGAGCACAGCGCTACATTCCATTAATGCTATGTGCTCAGACTGATGAATTCTAAAGGCCACGTCACACCTGTCGACATCGGCTGACAGTGCTTTTTTTGCAGCCGCATCTGCCACAAGTGCCGAAACCGTAACTGTACCGCACCTGCCGCAAGCCCCATAGACATTGCATGGGGCTCGCCGCCGCGTTTTTGGAGCATATACAAAAACGCATGCGTTTTTATAACATGGGTTCCTATGGAAAACGCATGCAAAAACGCATGTAC
>JARQOC010000004.1:287149489-287161446 GCA_033576535.1 Allobates femoralis | reverse complement strand
TGTTTTTGTGTTGCGCGACATAGCGGACATTCCCTCTTCCAAGTGTGACACAATTATAGGTGAATACTGTTTGGCCATTACTTTTATAGGGAAACATTACACCACATCGTGTTGTAAGAGCATTGTGTGGCTGGTGTCAGTTTTGGAAGAATTGTGTGGTTTGTGCTGTATAATGGAAAGTTTTAAAAAACTTAAAATGAATCTGCGAGCTCAAAATGATTGTTAAAATCAGGGATAGCACCAAGTAGGGTCCTCAGAGCTCCTTAGATATGTCCATGCCAGTTATTTTTTTCCATCTGAATCCGCAGTCAAGGAAGAAGGGAACTGAACTGCCCCGAAACGTCAGCGGTACAAAAGTATTCCTTGCAAACACAACATCAGATTTGGAGACTGTTATTTTATTATTAGGGCTATGTTCCCTACAAAGTGCTGTGCTTGGTTTGAATGGTCATTTTGTATTGTCAGACACCCTTAAAAGGGATTTTCAACTTATAATTTTTAAATACTTATCAACCTGTTTGCTTTAAAAAATAATAAACTAACTATAAATCACATTCTTCTGCTTTATGACCATATCTCCACTGATGCTCTTAGTCTTTGTTGACAAGCTACGGTGACATATGTCTGTATGTAATTTGATGAACAGTAGAGAGTAGGGGGCAAGGAGACAAACAATTGGCCACACTTCATGTAATAGGTCTCTATATAAAGATGAAGTTCACTTGACATCAGGCACTTGATAGCATATTCAAAAGAGACACCTAGTGCCCATTGTAGTGACATGTCAGACTAAAAATATTAAAAACATCATTTTGGATAATGTTTTAACACTTTTTCAATTTAAAAACTATTCTTTAATCTTCAGGAGATTTTAATAGTGCATAGTGCATAGTAAATCTGTGCACTTTGGTCCTTTTTTCACTAATGCTTAGCATAAGAGCAGCCAGGATGCATCCATCCATCCTCAGCAACTCCTGCTCATTGCTGCTGACTGTTAAAGGAAACCTGTCATGTCATTTTGTGATATTAAACCACCCCAATGTGCTTTAAATGATGCAATGTGTATCACTAATATGGTTTTCTAAAAACAAAATTCCATGATTTTATCTTAAAAAAAGACGTTATATGCTGGGGTGACTGCACACACATACCTGGCTTTAGTCATAGGAGGGGCACTTTTTGCTTGCTTTCACTCAAGTTCCTTCATGATATATTTTGAATTTTTTCGTGCCCCCCGCATTGTAATTGATTGACATCACTATAGGAACTATGGTGATGCCTCAACCATGTGACCCATAATCGGTGGGGATAAGCCCAAAGGGTCTTTCACTTCAGGCCTGCTGAGCTCTGCACATTACCATCACATAGTTGTGACATCACCACAGGTCGTTCACCACCAGCAAGACCTTCAGTGATCAATGTTAATGTATTACACTGCTTTATTTAAAATACTGTATGACAGAAGTGGATTGACGTGATTGAATCCAGATGAAGTATTCACCCTGAATACTGAATGTGCAGGTACATAATGCAAAAAAAAGTGCTTTCTTAAAGTGACACTGTCAGTTCATTTTTCAGTGTGATACTAATATTACCTTTGAATAGTGCCTGGGCAGACCTTTTAAAAACATGTAAAATCATTATTGTACTGTTTGTAGTTTCCATGTTATCAGCATTGTGAGACATTGCAGTGAGCTACTGGATTAGTCCTCTCCATTATAAGCAAACAGGAATAGTCCGGGTGCTGTTTAAACTGTCATGTAATTATGCACTCCCTCTCAGCAGCTCTCTCCTGCCTCATACCTTTTCTCTCAGACAGTGTAATGTCAGCTTTTAGTAGCTTCAGTTATGATGAGGACAAGGAGGGAAAAAGCTATTGCCGATCTGACTTATCTAGACTCCATCTGTTTCTGAAAGCAGGAATCCCTGCTGCGCTGTGACAGTTTCTGTGTTGTATTTAACCTCTTTCTTGGCTGCAGACACAGAAAGCAGAGAGGAGAATGCAGCCCCTCCCCCCAGTGATCTTCTGTGCAGTGATGTAGTGTGAGTATGTGACATGCATATTCATGTATGGGGAGTGGACAGCAGAGAAGTGGTTCATTCACTGTGAGTGACAGATTAAATGAATCTCTTTATTTGAAGTTTACAAAAGATAGGAGGGAAATATAAATAAAAGAAATACATCAATAGATTGAGTTTAGAGCGAGGAATTAGAAAATGATAGCAGTTACATATGGATTTTTGACCTGACAGTTTTCCTTTAAGATAAATACATGTATTTTTTTAAACCAGGCTACTGATGCATAATGCTTGATCTAAGTAACATTAGCAGAAGTTTAAAAACAAAAAAAGACATGACAGGTTTCCTTAAAGCTCAGGTAAAAGGATGCTTTGTAGTTCCTGACAACAATAACACACAAAGCCAGACAATATGATAGCTTTCAGTAACTGGGATAAAAGATCATTGTGGCTGAGGGTGGTGGTACTGAAATTCACATAATTAAGGATTATGTGACAGGGATAGTAGTGGGCTAGCACAATCAAAAAGCACTATGATTGCTAAATTAATGGGACATTTTGGCTAGTATAGTCTGGGGGCACTGTGACTGATGTGGTGATGGGTATTGTCGCAGAGTTTTGTGACTAGCTTAAGCAGGAAGCACTGTAGTAGGCAATATAATGGTGCACACTGTGAGGCTAGTAGATTGTCTTTCATATATTACTATGTCAATTATAGGATATCTACAGTAAAAAAATGGCTTTACTATTTTAGTGCTTCTAATCTCACTTGTCTCTTATGGACAATTGCATCTTACAGTCCAAAAAGCACAATACTAGACAATTTTGTCATTGCATTGGCCATCAGATGAGGCTACAGTTATTAAAGCATTAATGATCATTCAAAGTTTCGGTTAGAAGAAAAATAGATACCTTCCTTAGAAACATTATACTTCTTTGCAATGAGTATTCTTTGCTCTTGCTTTCTATTTTCCGCAAAAGTATTATTTGTCCAAGAATTTTTATTCTAATGAAATTCATTGACTTTTAAATGATGGAAAACAGTATTATGACTGGCATAGAAAAATCATGTTATTTCTAAATAAACTATGAATAGATTTAGGGAATCTGTCAGCAGGTTTTTGCAATTTAATCTGAGAGTAGCATAATGTAGAAGCAAAGAGGCATTCTATCAAAACTGCACATGCAGGCAAGTAAGTGATACATCTTTGGAATTGGGCTACCTGCCCCTATATCATGCTGCTCTCAGACTACATAGTAAAATCCTGCTGACAGATTCTGTTTAAAAACTTGCTGAATATATAGTAGGAGCAAATCAGGATATAAAATCCCAAAGTAAGTGTGGCCAAACCAGAAGAGGTCGCCATAAACAGCAGCTTGTATTCTGTTGATGAACAGAATACCCAAATCTGACAACAAACTAATGAGCCATGCAAACAGTGAACAAATCTCTAAGACATTGTTCACACCACCAAAAGAGTGAATCACAAAAAAAGTAGTCAAACAAATGTGTAAAAATACTCTGTTGTTATAAAAAGCAGTAAAAAGAAAGTGCTGCTAAAAAAAAGTAGTAAAATATATGATCAGCTTTTTAATACATCAGCTAGGGACTGCTCTGATAAGGGTTACCTTGGCAAGGTAGAGCAGCTTAGTGTACACTTTTTGCAAAAACGTATCAACTACATACCCTCTTTTTTACTACTTTTTTTTAACAGCACTTGCTTTTTACTGCATTTTATAACAACAGGGTATTTTTTCATGTTTGTTTGACTACTTTTTTCTTTTGGTGGTGGTGGTGTGAACAATGTCTTACAGATTTGTTCACTGTATGCATGGCTCATTAGTTTGTTGTCTAATTTGTTTCTTGTTCCTGCAAGAGACGGGAGACTCCCATCTCTCCCTTTGAGCCCTGCACATAAAAAGTCGCCTTGTACTGCCAGTCCATGTCAGACAGTAGACCTGTCTGACTCCTGCTCATATAGGTACCAATACACATGATCAGGTTTTTAATACATCAGCTAGGGACTGCTCTGATACGGGTTACCTTGGCGAGGTAGAGGGGCTTAGTATGCACTTTTTGCAAAAAACATATCAACTCAATACCCTGTCTTTTACTACTTTTTTTAGCAGCACTTGCTTTTTACTGCTTTTTATAACAACAGAGTATTTTACACGTTTTACTACTTTTTTGGGGATTCAGAATACCCAAATCTGACTGGTTGTAAAGGCAGAGATCACAATAATTTTGTGGTAGATGTCCAATTTAAGCACAATCGTTCAGCTTTTAATCCCTATTCTTTTCCAGCCTGTCTGCAAATAATTCTTAAAGCAGCCACGCATCTACTACATCACAGATGGTTATAAGGAAAAAAAGCACTTTTTCTTGACAGTTAGTTTTAACTAATAGCTCAACGGATATACTCAGCCCTGCCAAGGCTAGAATTTATTTAACTACAAGCTTATCTTAACTGTATTAATACCTACCTTGTAAAAGCACAAGTAATGCCTAAAACAAGTAGATACGCATTCTGCAGAACTAAACCACAGACCTTTATGCTGGGAAATTCCCATAATATAGGATGTGAGTGGTGGGTGAATGAACAATGAGAATACAATATTCAGCAGAAGAGGCTGATTATTCCAATTACATGCAGACATCTGTTTCCCATAACGTAGACATATTTGATGTGAACCAGTTTCTCATAACTAAAAGCGTAACTTGGATGAGATTTAGTTTTACAAGAATTTGAGGGTCACAAGAGGGAGTGTGTTCTAAGTAGTCTTTTCTTTTTCTTACCCACCTGCTGCTCAACTTTGTTTTAATTTTTGTTTGCCTGAAATACGATGGAATTAAACTGCATAGATGCCTAAGGGGTAATGCCTCTTCCTGTGGAGAATGTCTACTTGGTGTAAGAAGACTTCTATGCCATGCAATGCTCCTGTGGGAATTTAAACATGCATATAGCTGCTTCAGAGGAAAGAGAATGGAAAGCTAGTGCCATATACTGGATGTAGCAATCCTAAAAATCAATATCAATCCATTAGTGAGGCTTCTCACATTACTTAGAATAAGAAGACAAACTGGAAATTCCATTTGCAGACATGTGCCCCTCATCAGTGCAATGCAAGTCTGATTTGGCTTTTAGGATGCAATACTCATGATCTGGAATAGCAGCGTTTTTGGTGCAGTGTATTGCTGCTGCATCCAAAAAGCTGTGTTGTACAATACAAGCACAGTGGATGGATTTCAAGAAATCCCATGCCCACTATGCTTCTTTCCACCGCAGCGTGTTTTCAGTTGCGGTGCGGGTTGCCGTGCTCCCATATCTCTGCAGCATGTTCTTTTCATGCTGCGGAGTTGGAAGCAAGCTCCAGTGGGTGAATTCAGGGAGAGCCCACCCTGCACTCAATGTTGATTGTGAGTACAGGGTGGCTGCAGTCTCTCTGCGTTCACCCTCGGGTTCCCGCAGGTCCAGAGCCAGTAGGTCCAACACACAGTGCCTCCAGATAGTGTGCACATACCCTTAGGATTGCTGCATCTAATAGATGGCATTAAAGGTCCTCTCCTCTTCCTTTCTGAAGCTGTTATTGCCATAATTAAACTTCCTAATTTTTATTTGCATAGTATATAGCTATAGATGCAAAATTAACACTATTTTTCACAATTTCTACTGTGTGTGTCACTACAAGATAAATAACGTCCTGAGATAAGACATTGATGTGAAAGAATTCCAACAATTCACCCTCATTCTTTGCTTTGCTGATAATGTTCACTTTTGTATACATATCTGGATTTGTTATCATAGTCATTAACTGCTTCACAGCTAGCAAAATCCTTGCAATAAGCCCAGATTAATTTTCATCAGTGCAGCTTTTTTTTATATTTTTATCATAATTTTACATATTTTAGACACAGGAGCAGATTTTCCAATACTATCTGAAATACGCTGTGTAGCATTTGCCTTGGCATACAAGACTTTTGCAGAATGTAATGCACAATACTGAGCCATGTCAGGTGTAGTCCTTAATAATTTTAATAAAATTGTTGCTGCACCTTTCCATTTTTTTCATATACCGGTTTGTAAGGCACCATCAATGCCAAGCTTTGGGGTGTGTAGACATAGCTAGAAGTGACTGGGTCCCAAAGATACATTTTAAATTGGCCTCCCAGAACATATATTCCTTATGAGTTGCACTAAAAAAAATTGTAACCAGGATGCCAATTTGAAGTAAAATGTTAACATTGTTATCATTTATCATTTAACCCCAAACCATAATAATTGCCTTGTCTTAAACATTAATACAGTTGAAACCAGAAGTTTACATGCACTATATAAAAAGACACATATGCATATTTTTTCTCACTATCTGACATGAAATCAGAATAAACGTTTCCCATTTTAGGTCAATTAGGATTACCATAATTATTAATATTTGCCAAATGTCAGCATAATGAGAGAGAGAGAGAGAGAGAGAGAGAGAGAGAATGTTTTAAGGCATTTTTGTTACTTTCTTCAAAGTCACAAGTTTACATACATTTCATTAGTATTTGGTACCATTGCCCTTATCTATATGACTTGGGTGAAACCTTTTGGATATCCTTCCACAAGCTTCTCACAATAGTTGGCAGGAATTGGGGCCCATTCCTCCTGGCAGAACTGATGTGACTGAGCCATGTTTGTAGGTTGTCTTGCTCGCACCTGCTTTTTTTAGTTTTGCCCATAAATTTTCAGTAGGACTGAGACCAGGGCTTTGTGATGTCCACTCTAAAACATTGATTTTGTTATCCTTAAGCCACTTTGTAACCATTTTGTCATTATGCTTTGCGTCATTGTACATTTGGAAGACCTATTTCAGATCAAACTTCCTCACTGATGTCTTGAGATCTTGCTTCAGTATTGTTACATAATCTTCTTTCTTCATGATGTGATCTATTTTATGAAGTGCACCAGTCCCTCCTGCAGCAAAACAACCCAACAACATGATGCAGCCACCCCAGTACTTCACAGTTGGGATGGTGTTCCTAGGCTTCAAAGCGTCTCCCTCTTTCCTCCAAACTTAATGATTGTCATTATGATCAAATAGTTCAATTTTAGTTTTGTCAGACCACAGGACATGTCTTTAAAAATGTAGGTCTTTGTTCCTGTGTGCATTTGCAAAAATTAATCTGGCTTTTTTATTTTTCTTTTGGAGTAATGGCTTCTTCTTTGCAGAGTGGCCTTTCAGCCCATGTTGATACTCTTTTCATTGTGGATAATAACACAATCCTACCAGCTTCCTCCATCATCTTCACAAGGTCTTTTGCTTTTGTTCTTGGGTTGAAATGCACAAGTCAGATCAAAGCACATTAATCTTTGGGATATAGAACCCATCTCTTTCCTGAGCAGTATGATGACTGGACATTCCCATCTTGTTTGTGCTTGCAAAATAAATATTTGGACAGCTGAACAAGGCACCTTCAGGTATCTGGAAATTGCACCCAAGGATTAACCACACTTATGCAAATCTAATTCTCTTCCTAATATCTTGGCTGCTTTCTCTAGAGTTTGTTATGATGCTACATAAAGAAGCAGTGTGTTTCAGTTGTACATTTAAATACCTCCACATGTGTGTTTCTAATAGAGATGAGCAAACCTTTTTGAAGTTCAGGTTCGGCATGGTTCACCGAACTGGTCTATGTTCGCCGAATAGATCGATGAACAGTTCGCCGAACTTCCGAACCCCATTCAAAATAATAGGAAGCTAAATCCCCTCCAAAGGGCCCAAAAGCTGCCAAATACAGCTTCACTGTTTTACAGTGGAGCCCCACTCTTTTGTCACAGACATTATCTTACTACACTATTACTTAGCTAGCTTCAATGCTGCTGTCACCATGCTTCTGGGCCTGCTTATGAACCTCAGACATCCTCATGACTTCCCTGAAGTTGTCTCAGGTTATAAAGCAGGTATCATGCATCAGGGAATCCTGCTGTGTGAACTGAGAATCTCCGTGGCCAAGCTGTACCCCAAGCTGTCTCATGAGAGCCACAATATTACATGAGATGTAGCAGATGTATCTCAGTGGTATCGTGAGACAGTGCGTGTGAGGAGCGGTGATGTCAAGCAGTGCAACATAGTTCAAAGGATAGCCCCTGTGTGACCCCTCGATCCTGAAATTAAGTAATGTTTGTGATGGCACTGCTTCTCACACTCTCACACGAACCTGTGTGCCTGCACTCACAGTGTATGGGGGATGTTTTCTGTGAGAGTGACCGCACCATATTGTTGTAAAGCCCTGTGCCCATGGTGCAATTTTTAGGGTTCTTTTGAAGCAGATTCTTTAAATCTGCATCTAAATCTTCATGTCTATTCTGAAGGCAGCAAAGTCTGAGAGTTCAGAAGTGCTGTGCCAACATGTTTTTTTTTTTTTCTTGCAAATTTGGAGCATGTTTTGGACCACAAAAGAAATCTGAACCACTTTTTCTAGGAGAAAAAAAGAGCAACATGGGCACAGCAGTTCTGACCTGTCACAGAGTTTGCTGGGCTCAGGATAGACATGCAGATTTTGATTCAAATTCTCAAAATGTGAAAACATTCATATCAGTGAGGGCAGCACAGTGCCACGGTGGCTCAAACAATTAATTTGCACCCTTAGAACTCTGTGCACAAATTATGCCCTCTTAGTGCCCACAGTATTGATACTCTTTTAGTGCCTCCCTCATAGTAAATGTGAGGAGATCAGATGACCACAGATTAAAGACTAATGGGCCAATGGATATAGAGCGAACTTTAAAGAGCACTGGTTATGTTGATATTATTGATGTGTTTTTATTAGAGATTTGCATGCTTTATCTTCACTTTAAAGTACACAATTTGAAGAGGGAAGGGGTTGAGACAATGTGTTATCCTAGTTGGCCCCTGGAATCTAATGTAAATCAGGCCTGCAGTAAAGGGGAGTCACACGCGTCAATATCACCTGCACGATCTCGGCTGCACGTGACGTTGCAGCGATATTGACGCGTGTGACATGCTGAATCAACCAGCGATAAATCGCTGGTTGATGATCGCCAGGTTTTAGAACCTGCTCTAAAACCTGGCGATTGTCCCCGGTGGACACGCAGCATCGCTGCGTGTGACACCGGGTGTAGCGATATTCCAGCTCCAGCGCCTCTCACAAGCGCTGGGAGCTGGTATCCAAGGTAAACTGCGGGTATCTAGGCAGCGCGCGCTGCATAGATACCCGACGTGAACCTTAGTTACCAGCCTCCTCCGCTCACCGGCTGGTATCTAAGGTACACAGCGGGTAACTAGGGTCCCTAGTTACCCGCTGTGTACCTTAGATACCAGCCGGTGAGCGGAGGAGGCTGGTAACTAAGGTACATGTCGGGTATCTAGGCAGCGCGCGCTGCCTAGATACCCGCAGTTTACCTTGGAGACCAGCCTGCTCCCGCTTCCAGCAGGCTGGCAGCGGGAGCAAGACATCGTGGAAACGATATTTAAATCGTTTCCATGATGTCTCTGGTCAATTGATCGCTGGGGAGTCTGTGTGACAGCTCACCAGCAATCAGCCGTCAATGTCGTCAGCAATCATCTCACTGACGACATTGACGCGTGTGACTCCCCCTTAAGATTCATTATCTTGCACCTGGTGGGGTTGTGCATCTTTGTTTCTCTCAGTAGGGCGCTTTTCCAATACACAATCCTGCAGACAGGGCTGCAGACTTGGCTTCTGGAATAATGAGCCATGTTTAAATTGTTGATGTGGATTGATTGTTAACCTGCCAGGTGTTTAATACAACCCACAAACTCAGATCTTCACATTAATGATGCCCACTTAGTGCCCCCTCTAAGATAAAATAACTCCTTAGCACCTTCCGCACAATATTGAAGCTCCCCTTAGTTCCCTCAAACAATAACTATGCCTCTTTAGCACCCCGCACTGTTTCAATGCTTCCATATTGTAGTGACACCCCCTTATTGCCTCCACATACTGTGAAGCCTTCTTAAGCCCCCATCAAACTAAACGAGATTGCTAGCTAGATCGCTGCTGAGTCACAAATTTTGTGACGCAACAGCGATCTCAACAGCGATCTTGCTTCGTGTGACACTTAGCAGCGATCAGGCCCCTGCTGTGGGATCCCTGCTCGTTATAAACTGTTCTGGACCATTTTTTGATCATTGGGGTCCCGCTGGGCAGCATGCATCGCTGTGTTTGACACAGGGACAACAACTAACGATCTCAATAATACAGGTTTAGAAACAGGGTCCCAATGACCTCTGTATCATTCCGGATCGTTGACTAATTCACATGGATGCTATCCTTAATAATGTTATATCCATGGATGGAATGCTTTTATTTCCCATGAAATGTTGCCAATAAGTCTTCCACTTTCCTAACTGCAAAGTTGTGGCTATAGTTCACATCTCATATGTCCATTGTTACATCTACAAGTAAAAATCGAATTTAAAAAATCCACAAGGATTTTAAATAATTTCCCAATCTTCACCCTGCTGTTATTATGCTCCAGCTCTTTTAATTGTTGACACAGCTAAAACTGTAGACAGAAGAGGGGCCAGAGGGTCTTCCATGCGTCTACATACTTTGTTTATCAGCATATCCAGAGTGCTAGGACATAAAAGTATCCTCTTAGGCTGCTTTCACATAACGATTTTCGGTCATCCGATTGTATCTGTTTCAAAACGGATACAATCGGATCCGAAATCGGACCCCATGTTCCCCTATGGGAATCGGATGGGATCGGATGTGCCACTATTGGCATCCGATTTTGGCACCATCCGATCCCATCCGATGTAATCACGGGCACAAAATCGTAGCCTGCTACGATTTTGTGTCCGTGACTCACATCGGACATCCTCGGATCACTGCTGATCCGAGGCTGATCCTAGTGCCCACATCATAGGAGCCTATGGACATCGGATCTGAGTTCACCTCGGATCCGATGTCGGCTGCGTACTGCCTGTCTTTCCCTGGTTCTTCTCCTGCATCTTCTTCCCTCTCCTATGCTATTCTGTTCTCTCTCCCCGCTATTCTTTGCTGTGCCCCCTCTTCTCTATCCTCATCTATCCCTATCCTGTCCCCTGTCCTCTCCCTGTGTGTAAAAAAAAAAAAAACTCCTCCGGGAGCATACATCACCTGTCACCGGCTCCAACGCTGCAGCATGATCAGGGCAGAAGAGCCTGTGATGATGTAAGAGACCCGGTCAGCTGACGAGTCATGTGACCGGGCTCTTACATCATCACAGGTCCTTCAGTCCTGATCGTGCTGCAGCGTTGGAGCCGGTGACAGGTGATGTATGCTCCCGAAGGAGTTTTTTTATTTTTTTACACACAGGGAGAGGACAGGGGACAGGATAGGGATAGATGAGGATAGAGAAGAGGGGGCACAGCAAAGAATAGCGGGGGCACAGCATACAGAATAGGAGAGGGCAGAAGATGGAGTAGGCAGGAGTAGGGAAAGACAGGGGACCGCAGGATCCACATGGATCCTGCAGATCGGATGGCTATTTGCCATCCGATTGCAGGGATCCGTATGGATCCGTGCCTGTCCGTTGGATCCCCCTTCAAAGTCGGATCCCACGGACAGGCACAAAAACGTTATGTGAAACCAGCCTTACAAATAAGCTTTTTTGTCATGAGCTTCTATCTCTTAAGGACAAAATACTGAAGAAACCTAAATATTTTCCATGATTGCATCTATAAATACTTATTTGATCCCAGCCCAGCGAGCGATGGCTCCACCCACATTGCTGCGGCGTCACTGGCAACATCCTGCCGTGTGACATCAAGGCTGCAATGTCGGAAGCGAGCGCTCACCTGCGCATCGCTTCCGACATCGCAACTTTGGTTGCTGCGTGTGACGCCGGCTTTACAGTGGCCATAAATTACCTCTGGTGATCTCGGTGAAAGACTGACTGACTGCATGCCATGACTGCAATGCA
>JARQOC010000004.1:287060962-287144428 GCA_033576535.1 Allobates femoralis | reverse complement strand
AAGATAATGGATTGTTGTCTACTGCTAGGGCATGGGAAAGAGTCTCTAAGGCTGGCTTCAGACTTGCAGATGCATCTGCAGCGTTTTGCAGATGCATCTGCAAGCATCTGCATGCAGACCGCGGCCCCTATGTTTATAATGGAGCACACGGCGGTCTGCAGATGCTTGCAGACCGCCGTGCGCTCTCATTGCCCGCCATTAGTGATCTGTGCGCACGCGGATGCCTGCACACAAATCACACACTCCCGCCCGCACCATGGACGCGAGATGTTGCGTCCCTGGTGCGGGCGGGAGTGTGTGATTTGTGCGCAGGCATCCGCTTGCGCACAGATCACTAATGGCGGGCAATGAGAGCGCACGGCGGTCTGCAAGCATCTGCAGACCGCCGTGAGCTACATTATAAACATAGGGGCCGCGGTCTGCATGCAGATGCTTGCAGATGCATCTGCAAAACGCTGCAGATGCATCTACAAGTCTGAAGGCAGCCTAAATGTTTGTAAAGAGAAAATTGAGTAGAAGAGAAAAGTAAAAAGGACAGAGTTTTGAGTTATGTGTATTACAAAAATGTATCCTGTGAGCGGCCACCGCCGTATAATGGTGGTGATATTGACAAATTGCCATATGCCACTTCTGGCGGTGACCATTTTGATGATGGGCCGTGTGCTCTTTCTGGTGGCAGCCATTTTGTGGATGGCAATACTTCCGACGGCCATATTGCGGATAGCAAATGTGTTACCTCTGATGGTCATTTTGTGGTTGGCAATACTTCTGGCGGCCATTTTGCGGATGGCAAATGTGTTACCTTTGGTGGCCATTTTCTGAATGGACCATGTGCTGCCTCCGGTGGTGGCCATCTTGGAACATCACCCGAGATCATACAAACTGAATCATATCATCATATGACTGACATAAATCTGTCTAAATCAAGAGATGCACAATCCAAGGAGATACACACATGGTGAACGTCCTAGACAAATGCTACTTACACATGACCAGACCCTTTTATACCCAGTGATGACCACTAGCAGTCAGTACTATAATCCTTCGGGAAGTGAGCAGACTTTACCCATGTTTCCGGTGGTCCACTGACCCTTTCCCCTATCACTCCCGTCGTGAATCCAGCAATCCTCCCACCTGGATCACCCCCAGCACCGACCTTTTCCACTGTCATTCTACTGATAATTCAGCTGTACACCCACATGAGTTACTTCAAGCTGTGACCTCTCCTCCCAACACTTCCGCTGCAATAGCACACTCACGCAGTCTACCTAACTCTATTCCCGGTACCTCACAGGCTCTCTCGCAGCCAAGCACACTCCTGTACAGAACGGTGTTCACTGAATCAAGGGAGGGCTCAATCTGGGAGGGGGGACACCAACATCACAGGAAGCACAAAGGGGAGGGAATGTTGGCAACCCATTCTTGAAAAAGAACTTCCTGAGAGACCCTTGCTAGTGGTGGGTAAGGGTGACATTACAACAATGGAAATGGACACTATTTTTAATGCTGCCAACCCTCAGTTAGAGCACAACAGAGGTGTGACTAGAGCTATAGTGGAAGCATGAGGGGCGACTATTCAAGCTGACAGTCGAATCATTGTTGAGTCACGTGGTCAAATAGCTGCTGGGGACATAGCAGTGACTAAATCTGGCAATCTTCCTTGTAGAATGATCATACACACTGTGATCCCTACGTTTGACCCCTCATATCCAGATGTCAGTGCTCAACAACTTCGCTCTTAGATCTTACATCTTAGAGTATGTGAATATTAGTGAGCAGATGGAGACTTTGACAATTCCCGCTATTGGTGTTGGCATTTTCAGGTTCCCTGTTCATACATGTGCAAGAGAGATTGTTGGAATTATAATGAACAAGTGTAACCCCCCAATCATTTGCTGCCTGTCCGAAATCTTGTTAATTAGTAATGAGGACCGGACTGTTAAAGCTTTTAAGACTGCTTGCGTCACCTGGACTCCACCCCATGATATTGGAGCTACCCAAATAGAGCCCCTAATTCCAGGACTGTTACCTCCCCCTGTTCCTCATACACAAGTGATTACATGTGTACTCCCAGTGCCACCTCTACTCCCACCTCAGGTGCCACCACCGACACTGCCAAGGCCCATGTCTGAGGAGCCCACCCTATACGTCAAGTTTACACCACAGCAAGTACATATTCTGTAGAACTACCTGCCAGATCCAGAAAAACAACCGATGCCTTTCTACAGAAGCATGCTTCAAATACAAAGGAATTACTCTGCCACATGACAAGATCTCATTTCTCTGGCTAATCTTAAAGCAGGCGACACATATTATATTGGCCTGTTATGGAAACCGCGTTTGATGACGCCTCACTTGTCAGTGACACCAAATGGGACTCTGGTGTTCTGTTCTGCCAACAACTTAAGATCTGGGTCACGGATAAGTTGGCTGATCAGTCAACATCTTTCAAGGACGTAACGCAAGAACCAGGGGATTCGGTGGAGAGATATAATGCTCATCGAAATCAAATGTTTAATGAGCTTGGTTTCAGAAACTAAATCAAAGTTCAACCAACACAGCTCGTCCCCTCTTTTGTTGAAGACCTTTGGGAAGTTCTGAGGAAGCAGTTTCAAGCAATAAGACCTGAATACGCTATGCTGGATCCTAAGGATGTCTTAACTATAGCTAAGGGATTCGAAAAAACACTCCCTGAAAAATCTACAACAAACTCAAACAAAAAGAGCCATATTCTATGGACTGACGTGCAACATAAAAACCAGAGACCTTCATCACCTCGTACAAAAAAGGTTTGCTTCAATTGTGGTAATCTGGGTCACCGCAAACGGGACTGTAGGGTCCCTTTTTCAGAACGCAGATTCAGGAACCACAACGAGGATAATCGAAGGTTCAACTATCCTCGTCACAATGACCAATACTACGGACAACCACCACAAGCTCAGATCCAGATGTCAATCACACCGCTGCTCTGATGGATCAAAGTATCCGATAGGACAAGGCAAGCCCGTGTCCACTACTTTGGCTTCTATGTCTGGTCCAATAGCCAAAGTAACTATCAATGTTCAGGGCAAAACCTTACGTTCCTTGTGGATACAGGTGCAGCCAGAAGTGTTATCAGATTACAGGACCTGCCTTTTCCTGATCTGAAATCCTCTGAATACGTGACATATGTGGGAGTGGATGGCAGGCCTACTTCTAACAAGCTCACTTGCAAAGTACAAATTGGACCATACGAAGATGTGTTTATGCGTCTAGTAGTGTCCCCCACTTGTCCTACTAACCTTCTGGGAGCAGACCTTCTTCAAAAGCTGAGCGCAACCATTGGTTATTCATCAGATGGTCTCACCATCACCATCACTAACACGCTCGATCCGAGCAAAGAGTGTCAACTGCAAGCCGCACCTCTGCTTATGATGATGGATAAAGCTGCTAACACTGCCTCAAGTGTTCTGCCAGCAGTGATGTCACAGGTCCCATCTACTCTATGGTCTACTGACCCTGAAGATATTGGACATCTTGCTGTGCCTCCGGTATGGGTCACTCTTAAACCTGGAGCTCAACTCCCTAGGGTGCCCCAATACTCACTCAAATCTGCCCAGGAAGAGTCTTTGGGAACTCAAATCAAGACTCTCTTGGAGAATGGGGCGCTATACAAATGTAACTCTCTCTGTAACACACCCTTGTTCCCAGTAAAGAAGAGGACATTAAAAGGAGAAGCTCCGAAGTACCGTATGGTTCAAGGTCTCTAGGCTGTTAATGCGGCAACTGTATTAGAAAGTCCCATTGTGCCCAATCCACATACATTGTTGTCAGAAATACCATCAGATGCTAAATGTTTCACTGTCATCAATCTAGCCAATGCTTTCTTCAGCGAACCACTACATCCAGAAGATTGGCACCTGTTTGCCTTCACTTACAGAGGATCACAATACACCTGGATGGTCTTACCACAAAGAGCATAGAACTCACCAATTACTTTTCTCTCAGGCCCTTGCCTCTCGTTTACAGCCGTGGAGAGAGAGATTAACCATCAAGTTGTCCTCCTTCAGTATGTGGATAATCTCCTACTATGTTGTCTTGATCAGGCGACAGCTGAAGAGTTGAGTCTCAGTCTTTTTCTTCATCTTGCACAACAAAACTGCAAAGTGTCCCTCAACAAAGTCCAGTGGTGTCAGCCCAAAGTTGTGTTTTTGGGCCACGGTCTCTCCAAACCTGAAACAGCTAATGTCACGCTTCCGGGGGAAGGCGCCCTAGAGTGGACCCACTGGGCCGTGGTACCGAACTCCCCTGGGTGAGCTGATTCTAGTTGAACCAAGCCCTATACAGGGATTGTCAGGGGCAAGCCCAGGGGGTCTAAATACTACGGCTGCTAGTACCAGGGAAGCGGTTCATAAGGTTAGCCTATGCTACGGCACAGCTAAGGATTCCGGGTAACGGTAAAAACTGGGAGAGCAGGAATGGTACTACCGGGGAAGAGCACAGCTAGGGTTCCAGGTAACAGGGTACAAGGCTAGGAGAGCAGGAATGGCTCTACCAGAGGAGAGTACAAGGAAGGCCTGACCAACAGTCAGCAAGGCAGAAGCAAGCTAACTTAATAATCAGGCACCTCCCATCAGTGGAGGTGGCCTGATATACCAGAGGAAGAGCAGCTATTGGTCAAGGGGAGTGTCAGGTTGGACTGTGCCGGCCCCTAGATTCACATGGGAGGAGTGCACCTAGTGCACCACTGATTGGTGACATGAATACGACCATTGTAATGTGCTCATGTGTGAGCCCGGTGGTCAGCTGACAGGAAGGGAACCCGGCTCCGAGACACAGTACGCCTGGACGCCAGATGCCCGGTCAGCAGAGGAGCAGAGGATGCCGAGACGGGAGAGGTGAGCTGGGGAGTGGTGCCAGGGGACCTAACAGTACCCCCTTCCCCACACCCCCTCCTCCAAATGCACGCTAAGAACCTTGCCAGAATGCGTGGCGCATCAATGTTCTCCCGTGGCTCCCAGGTCCTCTCCTCAGGAACGAAGCCAACCCAGTCAATCAAGAAGAGGGTCTTGCCTCTACTCTTCTTCATGACAAGGATGTCCCTGACTTCATAGACATTCTCGGAGCTGGGAGGACGTGGCACGGAGGATGGATGGTGTCAGAGTTGGGAGACGATTCAGCACTACCGGTTTCAACAACAAGACATGAAAGGAATTGGGGATGCGAAGTGAGGCAGGCAGTTTCAACTTGTAGGCAACGTTGTTGATGCGTCCAAGGACTTCCAAAGGACCAATATAACGTGTCCCTAACTTGTAGGACGGCAACTTCAGCCTGATGTATCTGAAAGAAAGCCACACTTTATTGCCTGGGAGTTAAGACGGTGCATGTAAGCGTCTCTTATCGGCACGTCTCCTCATCCTGCCGGAGGCTTGTGTAAGGGCGTCTCTGGTCTCACTCCAGATCTTGGAAGAGTCCACGGACAATGCATCAGCCGCCGGGTTACCGGACGCTGAGGAGAACGGAAAAGGTAAACCAGGATGTTGCCCGAATACCATGACAAAGGGAGATTTAGCTGACGACTCCCTAGAGTGATTGTTGTAAGCGAATTCCGCCCAAGGAAGGAGACTGGTCCAGTTATCGTGATGAGCATTGGCGAAGTGCCGGAGGTAGGTGGTGAGGACTTCGTTAATACGCTCCACCTGCCCGTTGGACTGCGGATGATAAGCCGAGGAGAAGTCCAACGTGATGTCCATATGCTTGCACAGCGCCCTCCAGAAACGGGAAGTGAGCTGAACTCCCCTATCGGACACGATATGACGAGGAAATCCGTGGAGCCGGAAGATCTGTTCGATGAATATCTTGGCTAACTCAGGAGCGGATGGTAGACCGGGCAAATGAACGAAGTGAGCCATTTTAGAGAAGCGATTCACGACTACCCATATGACCGTAAAGCCAGAGGAGCAGGGTAGATCCGTAATGAAATCCATAGCTATGTGTTGCCAAGAAGCCCATGGGACCGGGGGGCCAGTAGACATCCAGCCGGTAACTCTCTGGACACCTTATTTCTATCACAGGACGGACATGAAGCAATGAAGTTGTGGACGTCTTGACGGATTGTAGGCCACCAATAGTGACGAGAGATCAAAGAGAGAGACTTCTTAACTCTAACCTGACCGGCAATTCTCGACCAGTGTCCCCATGCCAGGACCGCCCTCTTGTGATCCTGTGCTACGAAGGTCTTCCCTGGTGGACGTCCAACTACACATAAGGGAGCCACAGTGATTATCTTGGTAGGATTGACGATATGGAAGGTCTCCTCTTCCACATACGACTGCTGGAAGGACCTTGACAGAGCATCAGCCTTGACGTTTTTACTGCCAGGCCAGAAGTGCAGTTCAAAGTTGAAACGGGCAAAGAACAGGGACCACCAAAACTGCCTGGGTTAAGCTTCTGGGCGGACTGAAGATAAGCCAGGTTCTTGTGGTCTGTGAAGATAATGAACGGATCAACGGCACCCTCGAGGAGGTGTCGACACTTCCCCAATGCCAATTTGATGGCCAGCAATTCGCGATTCCCAATAGAGGAGTTGCGCTTCTATGAGGTAAATGCTTTGAAGAAAAACCCGCAGGTGACTAACCGACCCGAAGAAGTTTTCTGGGAGAGGACATCCCCCGCTCCTATGGAGGAGGCGTCTACCTCTACAATGAATTGTCTGTTTGCCTCTGGTCGTTGCAAGGCAGGAGCCTCCGAGAAAGAGCGCTTTAAGGTGGAAAAGGCATTCTCGGCCTCTGGGGTCCAGTCGCAGGCTTTTGCTCCCTTACAGATGAGAGCCGTCATGGGCTTGATCAAGGACGAGAAATGGGTAATGAGTTGCCTGCAATAATTTGCAAAACCAAGGAACCACTGAATAGCCTTAGTCCCCACAGGACAGGGCCACTTCAGCACGGCAAGGGCTTCTCAGGATCCATCCGTAATCCAGAGTCAGAGATGATGTATCCAAGAAAGGCAAAGAGGTCTGCTCAAAGACACATTTTTCCATCTTGCCATACAACCGATTCCTCCTCAGTCTCAGGAGGACTTGCCGCACGTCCTGTCTATGAGAGGACAAATCCGGGGAGAAGATGAGGATATCGTCCAGATATACCACCACACACGTGTACAACAGATCACGGAAGATGTCATTGACGAACTCCTGAAACACTGCGAGAGCGTTACACAACCCGTACGGCATGACCAAATACTCATAATGGCCGTCCCTGGTGTTGAAAGCTGTCTTCCATTCGTCTCCGGCACGTATGCAAACCAGGTTGTATGGTCCTCGGAGGTCTAGTTTTGTGAAGATGCAAGCCCCTTTGAGCCAGTCAAAGAACTCTGGAATCAGCGGCAGGGGGTATTTGTTCTTGACAGTGATGGCATTCAAGCATCTGTAATCTATGCAGGGTAGAAGGGTGCCCTCCTTCTTCTTCACAAAGAAAAACCCAGCGCCAGCAGGGGACGTGGATTTTCGAATGAAGCCCCTAGCCAAGCTGTCCGTGATGTACTCAGATAAGGCTTGTGACTCGGTTGGAGACAATGGGTAGATTCGTCCCCGGGGTGGTGTAGCACCAGGAACCAGATCAATAGGGCAATCATACGGCCGATGAGGCGTGAGGACCTCTGCCTCCGTTTTGTTGAAGACATTCGCGTACTGCCAATACGCAGTTGGTAAACCAGGAAGAACAGAAGCCGGCTGCGGAGAACTGGGTGGCAGAACAGACTTCAGGCATCTCTCATGGCAGAGAGGACCCCACCGCAACACGTCACCTGAGCGCCAGTCCAGGGCAGGTTCATGAACCCGAAGCCAGAGAAGCCCGAGGAGCAGAGCATGGGAGAGACCAGGCATGACGTAGAAGGCAATCTTTACACGGTGTAGAGCCCCGATCTGCACTTTGGTGACGATCTCCTGCAGCGGTCTGCCATCCACCGATGCAATCACACGAGGCGTCACCAGAGGTATTACAGAGATTCCAAGTTGAGTCACCACCTTTTGCCGAATGAAATTTCCTGCTGCCCCAGAATCCACTTAGGATAGTTCAGAAAAGCGTCTCTGTGGACGTATCACCTGCATGGGCATAGTGAGGGGTTGAGAGGCATAGCTCTCACCTAGGACAGTCTCTCTTACTTGACCTAGGTGGAGGACTTCTCCTGGTCTTTCAGGACAGTATTGGCACCGGATGGATCTCCCTTCCCTGGCAGTTTCACGGGAGCGCTCTTGGAAACGCAAGTCGATGCGAGTGGCTAGTGAGATCAAGTCCTCCAGCTCGTCAGGGATATCCCGACCCGCGAGTTCGTCCTTTATCCTGCCAGACAGGCCATGCCATAAAGCTCCGGTCAGCATTTCGTTATTCTATCTCACCTCGGAGGAGAGGATGCGCAAACGAATGGCGTATTGCCCAACGGTGAGCGTCTCTTGACGGAGGTTGAAGAGTGACTCTGTAGCAGATGCAACCCGACTGGGTTTATCGAAGACCCTCCGGAATGTCTCCAAAAAGGTCGACAAGTGGGAGACCGCTGGGTCATCACAGTCCCATATAGGGTTAACCCACGCCTCGCCCTCCAGGTGGGACACCACGAAAGCCACCTTGGCCCGATCGGTGGGGTACTGCTGTGGCAGTAGTTCAAAGTGTAAGCGACACTGGTTGAGAAAGCCGCGGCACATCTTGGGGTCTCCACTGTATCTAGGTAGTCTCCCAAGGTGAAGTGGAGGGTTCGGGATGCCACCCGGGGACCGGTCACAGGATGTGGCCTGAGCCGAGGCCGTTGTTGCAGACTGCACAGAGTCCAGATGATTGTCCACAGAGGATATGTATGACAGCCTGCAAGACTGCATTTCTCGTTGTGCTGCCAGCTCCTGCTGTAGGCTCGCAGGCTGGGTGGCGAATGCCGGGTTGGAGGTTTGAGGGAAGCTAACCGGGTATCCATGGACTGAAGACAAGCCGCTATATGGCTCTGACTCTCCTGAATATAAGCCAGCTCCTTTTGCGCTGAGAACGAGGTACCAGCGGGGTCCATGGCCTGATTATTCTGTCATGCTTCCGGGGGAAGGCGCCATAGAGTGGACCCACTGGGCCGTGATACCGAACTCCCCTGGGTGAGCTGATCCTAGTTGAACCAACCCCTATACAGGGATTGTCAGGGGCAAGCCCAGGGGGTCTAAATACCACGGCTGCTAGTACCAGGGGAGTGGCTCGTAAGGTTACCTTATGCTACGACACAGCTAAGGATTCCGGGTAACGGTACAAGGCTGGGAGAGCAGGGATGGTGCTACCGGGGAAGAGCACAGCTAGGGCTCCAGGTAACAGGGTACAGGCTAGGAGAGCAGGAATGGCTCTACCGGAGGAGAGTACAAGGAAGGCCTGACCAACAGTCAGCAAGGCAGAAGCAAACTAACTTAATAATCAGGCACCTCCCATCAGTGGAGGTGGCCTGATATACCAGAGAAAGAGCAGCTATTGGTCAAGGGGAGTGTCAGGTTGGACCGTGCCGGCCCCTAGAGTCACAGCGGAGGAGTGCACCTAGTGCAACGCTGATTGGTGACATGAATACGACCATTGTAATGTGCTCATGTGTGAGCCCGGTGGTCAGCTGACAGGAAGGGAACCCGGCGACGGCTCCAAGTCACAGTTCGCCTGGACACTGGATGTCCGGTTGGCAGAGGAGCAGAGGATGCCGACCCGGGATATGTGAGCTGGGGAGCGGTGTCAGGGGACCGAACACCTAACGGATGAAAGGAAACTTGCTATTGAGACCGTTCCTCTGCCAAAAATACCTAAGCAGTTACAAGCTTTCTTGCAAAGAAAATGTGTTAGAGTGGCACTAGAGGGCGATCCACCAGTCACATGCTATACACCAATAATGAAAAGGAGGAAAGAACCAGAAAGCATGTACAAATGACCGGGATCAGAGAAACAGACCAATAATTCAAAAAAATTTTTTTGTAAATCTTTATTAACAATAATACAGAGAAATATGAGCAAAAAACAAAAACAGAATAAAAACACTTAAAATGTGTGATGGGAAACCACCAACACAGCAATAACTATGGCCCCAGATGTCATCAGAATAGCTGTATCATGAGACCCAAACATGGGTTTAAATATTTGATTAGGACCTGCTGGTGACTAGACTCACAGGAAGGCAAGCCTGCTGACATGAAAGAATGAAAAAAACAAGAGATTCCAGGACAATATAGGTGGCATTGATCAAAAAACAAGAAAATCATGAATAGCAATCATCAAACCCAGTTGAAAGATAATGCAGCTCAGCTAATAATGAATCAGAATATATTGCACCAATGTACAAAACAGTGAGATGCGACTCATAGACTCCTGTGATAAAGTATAGTACAGGGACCTAATGTCCCTTATGGAGTAACAAGAATGAAAGTCACAAATGCTATAATGTCAGTCCTGCCTAGGAGCTAATTAAGGACAAAGTTCTGAGCTCAAAAACACAGGTCTAGGAGAGCACACCATAAACTGGAATGGTCAGTTCAGTTAATGCTGAGGCATCAAAAATCATTCACCTGTGAGCAGGGTGAGAAAACATGAAGGATAAACAAAAGTCAGGACAATGCAATACCAGTGCCTGGAAAAGAAATCAAAAATAAGTTATAGTCACCATAGCAGGTCAGGAGACCAGGGGCACATAGCAGCAGGGACCGACGCGTATCGCCGCTCTAACACAACGGCTTCATCCTCGGGAAGCTGTGGGAGGAAGTGTTAGTTCTGCCCATATATATAATGCTATCTGTAATCATGATAAGAGTCACCTGTGTCTGCATGTGTGCAGTCTCTGGCCGTCAGGCTGGATGTGACGTATCGTAACTTAGAAGGAGGTGGGCGGGTAAATAGTGCTGAGGTTTGAGAGTGCAGATTTTCCCCGCATGGGAGGTGGATGCAGGCTTTAAGCAAGTGTGGGAGTCTGGTCTATCCAAATGTTCTACCATCATCATTCAGATGCTGATCGAACATGACCAGGCACTACTGGCTAAGCTGAAGATTGAGATTAAGAGTCTTGAGACAAAACTTAAAGATTTCGATCAGACCAAACAAATTGCTCCATTTAAAACCAAGTTGAAAGATATTATAGATCGCTTTGAGGACGATATAATCAGAGGCAAGCAACAGAAGATTAATCGTGACAAAAAAGACCTTGATGACAATAGGGTGTATAGGTGGACACACAGGGATAACCCACGGCCAAACAAACCCAATCGACCCAATCGTCCGAGGAGACCGAGACAACCTAACCAACCACCTAGACCTGATAAACCCGATAAACCTACGGGATCCGACAGACCATTTGGTGACAGAAGAGATTCCTCTTCCGTTATATCAGCACCATCCACCTCAGATACTGACGGTTTTTTTATCCGAGGAGTCAGATCTGGACAACCCACCAGGAGGGGGAGACGCAAGTCCTCCAAATTTGCGCAATCGGAACCCACGGACCGGCAAGTGGTCTCCCATTTTACCACTGGGCGCCAGGTTGGGCAAAAGATGGTGAATCCTACGGAGAACAGCAGTGATGTGAGTATGAACCTTCAAATTATCAACTTAACTAATTATCAACTATCAGATGTCGAACATCGACTTTTGCAAAAAGGTCTCTCTTTCTCGCCTATGCATAGACTCGACAAGTTTGAGCTAACGAAAGATATTTACCTCTTTTGCCGACAGCTTACCTTTAAATTATTGTATCAGCGTCCCTCCACCCTGGATTCACTGCCTTCCTTGGATAAAGCGACCTTTAAGGATCTACTAGAACTTCTTCAGGATCAGGATACCCCAGGTATGAACCAATCTAAGAAACCCTTTACTAATCGGGTTCCTTCACAAGCCACTCCTCCCTTTTCAGCTTTTCCCCCTGTACAGCTGTTCTTTGAAGTAATGTTACAGGAGGTCAGACGTTTAAAGATCAATAACTTCCAGTCCAACAACATGACTCACGATGAAAGAGTGGCCTTGTCCAAATTACAAGGGCACAGGGATTTTTTAATCAAGGAAGCTGATAAAGGGGGAATGTGGTACTTTGGCCTATTGAGTTTTATCTGGAGGAGGTCCATCGACAATTGAATAATACATCCTGTTACCTGAAGTTACCATCTGATCCTACTGATTTTTTCAAAAGCAAATTGGATGGTCTGGTCTCACATGGTTTTGATCTGGGGGTTATAAATAAAAAAGAAAAAGAGTTTTTAGTCAACAAAAACCCGATTGTACCAACTTTGTATATGCTCCCCAAAGTTCACAAATCTCTCACCAGACCACCCGGTAGACCCATTGTGGCTGGTATAGGGGGTCTCTTTGAAAGGCCGTGCACATATATAGATTTTTATCTACAACCTTATGTATTTAAGTTAGATTCATATGTGCGAGACTCCTCCTATTTAATTTGTGAACTACGTGAGTTACCGGAATTTGAAACCGATGTCTTAATGGTCACCATGGATGTAGAGAGTCTCTACACATGTATCAATCATGACCAGGGCATCTCTGCCGTCTCTTATTTCCTAGATCGGTGTTCCACTGGAGATAGACTCCATGACTCCTTCCTTCTTGACCTACTGAGGATGGTCTTGGAGAATAATTTCTTTACGTTCGACCGGATCTTTTACAGGCAGGTATCCGGTACCGCTATGGGGGCTAAGTGTGCACCATCTTATGCAAATCTCTTTTTAGGATGGTGGGAGGAGACTTATGTCTATGCTTTACCGGATTTTTGTACCTATATCATTAAATGGTATAGATACATAGATGACATCTTGTTTTTCTGGACAGGTTCTTTGGATGGTTGCCTCTCCTTCATCTCACAGTTAAACATCAATACGTGGAACATCGCTCTCACTTCTCAACAGTCGTTGACAGATGTGACATTTTTGGATCTAAGGATCAGCCAGGAAGGAGGTAAGATCAAGACCTCCCTGTATAGGAAGGACACAGCAACCAACAGCTTATTACATTATCAAAGTTTCCACCCGCAACACATGCGGGATGCAATTCCGAAGGGGCAGTTTTTTCGGCTCAAACGTAATTGCTCTGAAGAAACAACCTTCCGTGTGGAGGCGAAAGAGCTTTCCTTACGTTTTCAGAAAAGGGGTTACCCAAGAAAAGTTATTTCTCAGGCTTTTAAGTCTACAGTGGATACAGACAGAGAGGTCCTTTTGAGGACAAAGCGTAAACTAGCACCCGAGTTTTTGAGTGTCATTACGACATTCAATAACCACTGGGGAGACATATACAAGACCCTCAATCGGAACTGGCCAATTTTGACCAGCGATCCAAAGATTGAGCTCCTTGTGGGATCTAAGCCCAAACTGGTGGCCAGGAGAGCCAGAAATCTTAAGGACACACTGACGACCAGCCATTTCTGCAGACCAGTCACCCCTCTGGGTAGGGGCACTAGACTCATTGGCACCTACCCTTGTGGGGAGTGTAACATCTGCCAGCTTACTGTGGCATCCAGGGAAATGGTCACGGGTACCCCAGCAGGACGAATCTTGACCAACCACTACGCTAATTGTAAAACTCGTAATGTTGTATATGTCTTACTCTGCAGTTGTCCGAAAGTCTACGTTGGCATTACTACGCAAGAGCTTAGAAAGAGAATCCAGCATCACATCTCGAACATTACGTGTGCTTCTGCACACCTAGAACGAGGTAAGTCCATCAGCTCCGTAGCTAAGCACTTCCTCTACCATCATGATTGCTCACCTCGTGGGATAAAGGTTATTGTCGTTGATAGGGTACTAACTAATATCAGGAGACCTTCGGTCATGGATGCATTACTGAGAAAGGAAACACGATGGATTTATACGCTTCAGAGTTTGGCCCCCAAAGGACTAAATGAGGAGATGCTCTTCACGGGCTTTTATAAGAAGTAATGAGATGCATTTCTCTTCCTGCCTTACATCGTACTTTGTGTTCCACAGAAACTGAAATCCTGAATATACTCCATCACTGCCTTTCTTGTAATTGGATGAATAACGAGGATTCCCCTTTTCTGCCACACTGACCCTGGACCCTCAGGTGTTCCTTGGATGAGCCGATTTGACTTTTCTACTCAGTATGGAAATGGGCCATTCTGGATTATCTATCAGTCGATCAGTCTGGACTTCTGTATCCAAGGGCGACATGGACTATTCTGTGCTGATATTATCCTCTGCGGGTCTGCTTTGCACTAGTACACTATTGCTTCCAGGTCTATTTACTGCGCAGCATCCTTGTTGAGCTTTTCTCCAAGGTTTACTGCTTCGCAATTTATTTTCTACATGCTTATCAATTTGGATTTCTAATGTTGTTTCTGACATGTTTTGTCCTACTTTTGCCTCCTTTTAGGTTATTACAGGTAGTTTGTCCTTTTGGCTTGCTTTCTGTGGGCCTTACAGACTCTAGTTTCACTACAATCAGTGCATCCCCATGTACAGTCTGCTTCTCAACCCCTTTAGTGGGGGGTTTTTCATACACAATGTCCAAAAGACCGGCCGGTCTTGTGACATAGTGGTTTGCTTTGCAATCCACCACGTCACTAATCTCTCCCCTCGGAGCTGCTCCCCCCTCCTCTTACATAGATCTTGATTGCAGTCTCAACTGTGCAGTTGCCTGATGTATCTAGGCAACTAGACGCTGTGTCCTGAGCTAAGCCTCTGTTTACTTTCAGCACTATTTACCCGCCCACCTCCTTCTAAGTTACGATACGTCACATCCAGCCTGACGGCCAGAGACTGCACACATGCAGACACAGGTGACTCTTATCATGATTACAGATAGCATTATATATATGGGCAGAACTAACACTTCCTCCCACAGCTTCCCGAGGATGAAGCCGTTGTGTTAGAGCGGCGATACGCGTCGGTCCCTGCTGCTATGTGCCCCTGGTCTCCTGACCTGCTATGGTGACTATAACTTATTTTTGATTTCTTTTCCAGGCACTGGTATTGCATTGTCCTGACTTTTGTTTATCCTTCATGTTTTCTCACCCTGCTCACAGGTGAATGATTTTTGATGCCTCAGCATTAACTGAACTGACCATTCCAGTTTATGGTGTGCTCTCCTAGACCTGTGTTTTTGAGCTCAGAACTTTGTCCTTAATTAGCTCCTAGGCAGGACTGACATTATAGCATTTGTGACTTTCATTCTTGTTACTCCATAAGGGACATTAGGTCCCTGTACTATACTTTATCACAGGAGTCTATGAGTCGCATCTCACTGTTTTGTACATTGGTGCAATATATTCTGATTCATTATTAGCTGAGCTGCATTATCTTTCAACTGGGTTTGATGATTGCTATTCATGATTTTCTTGTTTTTTGATCAATGCCACCTATATTGTCCTGGAATCTCTTGTTTTTTTCATTCTTTCATGTCAGCAGGCTTGCCTTCCTGTGAGTCTAGTCACCAGCAGGTCCTAATCAAATATTTAAACCCATGTTTGGGTCTCATGATACAGCTATTCTGATGACATCTGGGGCCATAGTTATTGCTGTGTTGGTGGTTTCCCATCACACATTTTAAGTGTTTTTATTCTGTTTTTGTTTTTTGCTCATATTTCTCTGTATTATTGTTAATAAAGATTTACAAAAAAATTTTTTTGAATTATTGGTCTGTTTCTCTGATCCCGGTCATTTGTACATGCTTTCTGGTTCTTTCCTCCTTTTCGTTACAAGCTTTCTTAGGACTTATCACATATTGTCGCCAGTGGATTCCAAATGCCTCCAAGCTGATGCAACTGTTGTATGATGACCTCAAGACGTCAGCTTTTCCACTATGTCCCAAATCTGTGGAAGCCTTCTACGCTCTTAAACAGGCCATGCAGTCTGCACCATTCTTGGAATCCCAAATTACTAACTATCTTTCAACTTGTTTGTCAGTGAAGTAGCAAGATATGCTTCCTGAGTTCTAGCACAGAAACATGGGTGAAAAGACCCATCGGCTATTACTCTGCCCGCCGGACTCTGTGTCTCAAGTCTCCCCGACTTGCCTCAGAGCCTTACATGCTGCACATGTGCTTTTGGACAAAACTTCTGATATCATCCTAAGACATCCATTTTTTTTTTTGGCTCCACACGACACAAAAGCTATTCTTGACCAAACTCAATCTAAATCTGCATGTTGTACATATATCCCAGCTAATACAGGTCCCACCGGGAAAGTTACAGTAGCTATAAAGAAACTCAATTGTCTACAAAAAGAAATTAAGGTGTAGAAGATCCCTGGGACCAATACTTTATGTGGATGAAGGGGTGGCAGAGATGGCTAGCTCAGATAGGCGTTGTTATCCTTGTCGTCTTAATTATTGTAGCTATTATTATATATGTTGTGTCCTTCCTTTTGTAAAGAAGATGATTGAGAAAGGCGTAGAAGCATCAGTTCCCATTTTCCTGGCTCAAGAGATTAGTTATTCTACAGTATAGATAAAGAACAGCTAGCACCCTTCAGTCTTTTTCAGTCCCCAACTAGGCAGTCCTCCACCCCTCTGAGTTATGATAGGTAGGACAGATACATCTGAAAATCACGTGTGAAGTCTGTACCAAGGGAGATCAAATGGTTAGCATTTCTCGACTAACGAGCAGCATAAAAGAGTTGGAGGCACATTAGACATATGTGATAGGCTCTTGTAGGGACAGGTTAACAAAGTATTTACGGGGACTGTTCAGGAAAGCCATAGGATCAAATACTTAATTAACCTAAAGACGTAATGGGTTGAGAGAAACAACCCATAGAGTGTATAATTCCACGTTACATAAGCTTGTTTAGACCTAAACATGGCTGCCATTTTCTGTTTCATCACACCATGCCCTGCTCTGAAGGGAAGCTGAATTCCATAGAAGGCCTGACCAATCACAGAATGACACGTCGCCTGGACACTCGATCAAGACCAACCCATCCTGATGACCTCATGGACGAACTCACCCTGATGACCTCATGGATCCACCCATGGACTAGCCCATTTCCTAATCCATTAACTAATGAATACATTCAATTATTCCCATTCTCTGGCTAACCAAGACCCTTATTCAGTTTGTATAAGTCCATGTCTGATTAAATAAAGGATACTTGGAGCTGTGCCATAGCTGACTGAGGAGAGCTTACATCTGTCTGTGTGCTCGGTGTATTTCTTTCATGCATGCACCCGGTCCATATCTATTGGGCCAGGATTAGGCAACTAGTGAATATTTCCTAACTAACAGTTACAGCAGCTACCTATCTTTGCAGATACGATGACCTCAAGACTTGTACAAGATGTGTACAAGACATAGACTTTTCATTCTATATTTTCCACATTATGCTGACATCTTACAATCCACTAGTGTTACAGGGTTCCAAACTAATTGCTACCCTTTTCCTTCCCCAAATTCCTTCAGCTAGTATTAATTTTCATAGTACACTTAATCAAACAATACTACAATTGAAAATTGTATTAACATGACACATATACATGACATATATGACACTTCATAGCATGTTGTTCGCCATTCCACTCTCTTACACAGTCAACATTCACAGCATTATTAGGTGGTTTTAAGCAAGTAGGGTGTTAAGCATGCTTAAGCTCTGATGCAGCCAGGTCAATGGCGACGCGGGGCAAGCATCCAAGATGGAAATAGAATGTGGACCCCACTGGACCATAGGGGGGACCCAGGCCTGCGCAGACTACTGAAGGACAGCAACCAAGGTCTGTGGCAGCTGAGCAAATGGGCAAGGTTGTAAATGTCTGGACTTTAAGACATCACACAACTATAGGTAAAGTACACAAAGTTTACCTAACACAAGGTTCACAGTACAGAGTAAGAGACGAAAATAGACAATGCCAGGCTCCCGATTCTGAACATCAGGAAAGGATGACATCTGGGGTTGGCAGACATCAGGCAGAATCGGGTTGATGTAGTCCAGAGTCATCTGGCAGGCGCATATCAGGAGGACCTCTGACACAGGCCTCAGGCATAGCACTAGCAGAGCAGGAGAACATCAGACACCAACCTACAGCAGACATCATCACTGGATGGACATTAAAAATTTCAAAATGGCCGCCATGGTCACCACCTATGTGGAAAAGTTTTCCCCCTTCCATATACTAATGTGCCACAAGCAGGAGGTTGATATCACCAACCATTCCCATTTTATTTAGGTGATCCATATAAATTGCCCACCCTGTAGTGATGAGCAAATTTTGCTTGAAAACATTCGCCAATTTCAAATTCAGCAAGAACCTGGCCTATTCAGTTTGGTAACTGTGAACACGATCACATCCACAAAAAGTCGACAAACACGAATTTGTTGAACAAAAATTTGAAATTTGAAAAGGCCCTAAAACTTTACCTGTTTATTTGGGGCCAAAATACTCGCTGGAAGACGCACTGACTGGGGACAACAACTAACCTATGGTTAGGAGTGTCCCCAGCCATAGGGTGTACTGGCTTTTATTATGCTGTAGAATTTTGGCAAATTTTTTTAACCTTCTTGGAGTTTGCAGGTGTTTTTACACCTGCAGGGTCTGAATTTTGGAAACAGTGCCAGGTGTGGCAGCAACTGAGAATTCCAGGAAGCTTACAATTTCTTTGATACATCAGTTTCAGAGAGCTTTATATTTTTAAGGGAATTTTTTGTGAATATTTTTTTTTTGGGGGGGGACGGGAAGCAAAACTTTATTGTTGCAGATGGTCACCAGCATGCGAGTCCATCTGCAGTACACTTATAGATAGAATAGCTTTGCACAGCCACCCCAAAAATTGGCACATTCATAAGAAGCTCCAACTCCTGGCGCTGTATCTGCCTCTTCCAGGTGCCATATAGCGGTGGCAAACTGGATAATAAGGTGTTAATGGCAGCTTTGTATTGCCAGCTGGCATTAAGGCCGAAATTCTTGATGTCAGGCCAATGTTATAACCAGCCATTACGAAGTTCAATAATTAGTAAAGAAGGCACAACACAGAGGGCCATAAACAGTCTATAACTTGAAGGGTAGGTTAACTTTAACAATGAGAGATAAAATATAAAAAAATCCAGAAAATCACATCTAAATTATATAAATGTATTTGCATTTTGAAGAGAGAAATATGTATTTGATCCCTCTGGCAAACAAGATATAATACTTGGTGGCAAAACCCCTGTTGGCAAGCACAGCAGTCAGATGATTTTGTAGTTGTGAGGTTTGCGCATGTGTCAGGAGGAATTATGGTCCACTCCTCTTTGCAGATCATCTCTAAATCATTAAGATTTTGAGGATGCTGCTTGGCAACTTTGAGATTCAGCTCCCTCCATAGGTTTTCTATGGATTAAGGTCTGGAGACTACCCAGGCCACTCCATGATCTTAATGTGCTTCTTTTTGAGTCACTTCTTTGTTTCCTTTGCTGTATGTTTTGGGTAATTGTCATGCTGGAAGAGCCAGCCACAACCTATTTCCATGTCCTAGCAGAGTGAAGGGGTTGACGGTTACCTGGATCCGTCTGTCTGTGTTTTCCCTGGTGCCAACTTCCCTACCTTGTCACTGGAATCCTCCTGTACTTTGTACCTAGAACCTAAAGACTGTGAGCTTTCTGCATCTTGTGTCTTGTAAATAAACCTCTGTTCATCTCTTGAAGTTGGAGTCTGGTGTTCACATACCGTGTTTCCCCGAATATAAGCCAGTGTCTTATATTCTTCTTACCCCCAAAAGTCCCACTATGGCTTATTTTCGGGGTATGGCTTATATTAGAAAAAAAAAAATGACGATATGGTATCAGCATTGTTTATGGTTCTGTATCTGTTTTACAGTACCGTACAGTACAGTATCCCACACAGACTCACCATAAGCTTACAGCCCCATACAGTATCCCATACAGCCTAGAGGGTCACAGGCCCTTACAGTACAGTATTCCACACAGCCCAGAGGGCAACAGCCCCCAGTACAGTATCCCACACAGCCCAGAGGGTAACAGCCCCCAGTACAGTATCCCACACAGCCCAGAGGGTAACAGCCCCCAGTACAGTATCCCACACAGCCCAGAGGGTAACAGCCCCCAGTACAGTATCCCACACAGCCCAGAGGGTAACAGCCCCCAATACAGTATCCCACATAGCCCAGAGAGTAACAGCCCCCAGTACAGTATCCCACACAGCCCAGAGGGTAACAGCCCCAAGTACAGTATCCCACACAGCCCGAAGGGTAACATTTTGTGATTTCCTTACTTTGTACCGTAATGGTGGCTTCCCCTAATGGATTCCTCCGCGGTGCAGGGTGCAGGTGTGGCTGTTTCGCCTTGCAGGAGCGTCTGGGCCAATCAGTACTCGAGCTGCTGAGCCAATCAGCACTCAGATGCTGGGGAGCCGCTTGGCCAATGCTCCTGCAGGGGCAGCGGTGACGTCAGGCCGGGCGGGCACACAGAACATTAACCCCATGCACTCGGGGCCACCAGCGGCTGCATATGAGGACAGAGGAGGACAACACAGACCCCGGAGGATAGCGGGGACAGCAGGGACAGAGGGAACCAGGCAGCGCCGATGCATATACAGTAAAAAGGTACCATGGCTTATATTTTTACCATGAACGCGTTACTACGGCTTATTTTCGGGGTATGGCTTATATTAGCCGCCCCTCCTCTACCACCCACTATGGTTTATTATCGGGGGTGGCTTATTATCGGGGAAACATGGTAGTACTCATGCTATTGTACTGTGCTTGCACCATCCAGCTCCGGTCTGCATAGTTGGTGCCTGTGTCTCCCTGCTCCGGTCGATGCTTGATGTGTTTGCACTGTTCTGCTGTTTTTACGCTACCTAGCTCCGGTCCGCTCCTGTGGTGCATATGTCATCCAGTTCTGATCCACTCCTGCGCTGGTTGCACCATCTTGCTTGGGTCCTTTGCAGCCAGTGTCGGATATCTGGAGTCTGATGACCGCAGGCTGGTGCCTGGAGTCATGTCTAATGTCCGCAGCCTGATGACTGTTGACTGGAGCCATATCTGATGTCGGGTATCTGATGACTGCTGCCTGGTGTCTGGAGCCATTTCCAATGTTGAGAGCCTGACGACCACTGCCTGGTGCCTGAAGCCATAGTCCGGGTAGGCCCGGGTCCTCCCAGTGGTCCAGTGGGTCCACATACTAGTACCAACTTGGATGCATACCCCACATCACCATTGGCCTGGCATCGTGTAAGCATAAACAAGCCTCCTGTAACATATTCTCAGCGGGGTGAGGGCCCATCGTTATTGGGCCCCACCACACTATACAATAGCAACACGCAGCCGCCCCATAAATTGGCACATTTATAAGAAGCTTCAATTCCTTGCACTTTATCTGCCTTTTTCAGTTGCCATGTAGTGGCGCCAAACTGGTTAATAAGGGGTTAATGCCAGCTTTGTATTGCCAGCTGGCATTAAGCCCAAAATTCGTAATGTCAGTCCAATGTTATAATTATAAACAATAATGCCATTTTATTGTGAGAGAAGCATCCTGCACTTTTGTGAAAGCTGTTACATTATCAGACATTGCTTCCTCTTGCAGTATTCGATATTCTGACTGTTCTAACTGTAAAGAACACTTTCCTAGTTAACTGACAAAATTGCTTTTCTTCCACATGGAATGAGTGCCCCCTGGTCTTTACTACCGTCTTTGCAAGGAACAAGTCATGTGCAAGGCCTTTGTATTGAATGGGCGCCTGTCATTGGCTGTTTGATTAACCTGAAAACAGCCAATACATTCTAGCATCTATATACTAGAAAGTATTGTCTGTTCCCAGATTACGCAATTAGCCAAGCACAGATGCCCATTCTCTGTGACAGCGTCTGTGATTGGCAGTCGTGTCCTTCTACAGTGAATACTCAGGAAATTAATGAGCAGTCCCGGACAAACAAGCTGACGGATGCCGGTAAGTATAACACTTATGTTTAATCACTATTTTCTTTCTTTTTACAGCTCCCCAGCCCCCATCTCATAACTTTAAAGTTCATGTTCAGGGTTCCGACTCAAGTTTGAGTCATGTCTGGTCCCAAACTCGAACTTTAAAAAAAATCTGGTCAGGTCCACCAAACCTGAACTTCGACGGGTTCCCCCGTTACTAATCATCACATCTGTTTCCATTCATCATTAGGTTTTACAATCTACAGTGGATATGGAAAGTATTCAGACCCCTTTAAATTTTTCACTTTATGTTTCATTGCAGCCATTTGTTAAATTTGAAAAAGTTCATTTTTTTCTAATTAATGTACACTCTGCAACACATCTCGACTGAAAAAAAATAATTTTTGCAAATATATTAGAAAATAAAAATTGAAATATAACATAGTCATAAGTATTTAGACCCTTTGCTCAGATACTCATATTTAAGTCACATGCTGTCCATTTCCTTGCGATCATCAATCAGATCGTTGTACTCCTTCATTGGAGTCCAGCTGTGTTTAATTAAACTGATGGGACTTGATTTGGAAAGGCACACAACTGTCTATATAAGACCTCACAGCTCACAGTGCATGTTAGACCAAATAAGAATCATGAGTTCAAAGGAACTGCCCAAGGAGCTCAGAAAACAGAATTGTGGCAAGGCACAGATCTTGCAAAGGTTACAAAAGAATTTCTGCAGTACTAAAGATTCTTAAGAGCACAGTGGCCTCCATAATCTTTTAACGGAAGACGTTTTGGACCACCAGAAGGCTTCCTAGACCTGTCCGTCCAGCCAAACTGAGCAATCGTGGGAGAAGAGTCTTGGTGAGTGAGGTAAAGAAGAACTCCAAGATCATAGTGGCTGAGTCTAGAGATGAAGTAGGGAGATGGGAGGAGAAAGTTCCACAAAGTCAACTATCACAGCCGCCCTCCACCAGTTGGGCCTTTATGGCAGAGTGTCCCGATGGAAGCCTCTCCTCAGTGCAAGACATATATATGAAAGCCCGCATAGAGTTTGCTAACACAGGAGGAGTCCCAGACATTGAGAAATAAGATTCTTTGGTCTGACAAATAATTCTAAGCGATATGTGTGGGAAAACTAGGCACTGCTTATCACCTGACCAATATAATCCCAACAGTGAAAAATGGTGGTGGCAGCATCATGCTATGGGGGTGTTTTTCAGCTGTTGGGACAGGACAACTGGTTGCAATTGAAGGAAACATGAATGTGACCAAGTACAGAGATATCCTGGATGAAAACCTATTCCAGAGTGCTCTCGACCTAACACATGGGTGAAGGTTCACCTTCCAACAAGGCAATAACCAGAGAGCTAACTAGAATCGGCAGGGCCCCATAGAAAACTTTTGAACGGGGCCCCCTCCAAGACACGCCCCCAATGACACCCCCCTTCAAGACACACACCCCTTACCGAATCGGTGTTAACAGTCTGACGCCACCCAAGTTTACCGTATATACTCGTGTATAAGCCGACCCGTGTATAAGCCAAGCCCCCTAATTTTGCCCCCAAATCTGGGAAAACCTATTGACTCGTGTATAAGTCGACCCCCCTACTTTTGCCCCCAAAACCTGGGAAAACCTATTGACTCGTGTATAAGCCGAGGGTGGACCGCAGCACAGGTATACAGCCCCCAGTAGTGTGGTATACAGGCCTCCCCAGTGGTAGTATACAGCAGCTTCCCCAGTGGTAGTATATAGCAGCCTCATTTCCCTAGTGGTAGTATACAGCAGCCTCCCCAGTGGTATATACAGGCCCCAGCAGTATATACAGCAGCCCCAGTGGTATACAGCAGCCTCCCCAGTGGTATATACAGCAAGCCTCCCAAGTGGTAGTATACAGCAGCCTCCCCAGTGGTATATACAGGCCCCAGCAGTATATACAGCAGCCCCAGTGGTATACAGTAGCTTCCCCAGTGGTATACAGCAGCCATTCCACCCCAGTGGTATATACAGGCCCCAGCAGTATATACAGCAGCCCCAGTGGTATATACAGGCCCCAGTGGTGGTATATACAGGCCCCAGTGGTGGTATATACAGGCCCCAGTGGTGGTATATACAGGCCCCAGTGGTGGTATACAGGGACCCCCCCCTTGCTGCTGCACACCTGTAAAGGAATACATCCATGCATCATTATACTTACTTATCCCTGCCGGCTGCCGCTGTCTGCCGCTCTGCACCGGCTCCGGCTTCATCCGGCTTCTTCCTGCTTCCTCCTCCGGCGCACAGGTAATGACGTCATTGCCTGCGCCCGCCGGTCACAACCAGGAAGAAGCCGGATGAAGCTGGAGCGCGGTGCAGAGCGGCGACAGCGGCAGCCGGCAGGGATAAGTAATCGCAGGCGCAGCTGACCGGATAGCAGCGTAGCGGCGCTGGGTCCGGGCCCCCCACAAGCGCGGGCCCCAAAGCGACCGCTACGTCTGCTATGCCGGTAGTTACGCCCTGGCAATAACCCAAAGCATAGAGCTAAAATAACAAAGGAGTGGTTTCAGAACAACTCTGTGACCATTCTTGACTGGCCCATCAGAGCCCTGACCTAAACCCTATCGAGCATCTCTGGAGAGACCTGAAAATGGCTGTCCACAACATTCACCATCCAACCTGACAGAACTGGAGAGGATCTGCAAGGAAGAATGGCAGAGGATCCCCAAATCCAGGTGTAGAAAAACTTGTTGCATCATTGCCAAGAAGACTCATGACTGTACTAGCTCAAAAGGTGCTTCTACTCAATACTAAGCAAAGGGTCTGAATACTTATAACCATGTGACATTTCATAAATTAGCAAAAACTTCTACATTTCAGTTTTTTTTCAGTCAAGATGGGTGCAGAGTATACAATAATGAGAAAAAAAATGAACTTTTTTGAATTTACCAATTGGCTGCAATGAAACAAAGAGTGAAAAAATTAAAGGGGTCTGAATACTTTCTGTACCCGCTGTAAAGTCCCTATCAGTACGTCATATGGAGTGAGATGAAACTGGAGGAAACCCACACAAACACGTGGAGAACATACAAACTCCTTGCTGATGTTCTCCTTGGTGGGATTTGAATCCCAGGGCTACGAGGCTACAATCATGCTGTCATCTCCAATACTATTCTTTTATTACAGGTATTTGTTTTATCTCATGTTTAGAAATGTACTAACTTACCACAAGATGTAAAAGACCTTCTACTTAAAGCATAAGTTATGGTCATTGAGAATCCACATCAAAGAAAAAAACTGTCTCATTGCTTTGAGGAATTTCTAAGTAGTAAATAAAACTCTGACTCATGCTACATCTGTCTGGGAATCATCTCCTCAAATAGTTTCTTTTGACAAGAAATGAAGCTTTATTACAGGTAGGAGGTTGACCATTGGAAGACATAACATTTACACCAAACTGCTGTAAAGTAAAGGATGCCTTTATAACCTGCACCACTCTGATCTTCTCTAGACGGCAGGGCCATCATATCAGACACATTTCCGCCTAGATCCCAGTCTAGTATTTGACTGTGCAGTGAATACCCTCAGGTCAAGATTTGTGATAAGTGCAGGATGTTAACAGTGAATGACATATAGCAGAAAAGACAGTAAAGCTAGACAATACAAAAAAACAACAACTGCTATATAACTATATGAATCACAGCACATAGTCATTGTGTAGGACCAACTTTCTCAGTTAGGCTGCTTACATATTAGCCTATTTTTCAATCTGAGGACAGGCAGGAAAAGTCTGCATGCCCTCAGATTCCCATGCAATGACAAACTGGATGCACTCGCACCATGTGCGGGTGCATTCGTTTGAAGATTTTACAGGGATCAGGCGGATGGTAAATGACACACCCCCTAGAGAGTTCTGCGCATGCGCAGTTCAAAGATCACGGACCGGAAGTCTGGATCTACTGTGATACCAACGTTCATTTGATTCCATGTTCTATAGGCCCTCATTGTGATTTCACAAGTGGTGCCCTGGATCCATGTGGATCCGCAGCTTGCCTTTTTTTTTCATAGAGAACAAAATCGCACAAAGATGCAGATTTTGTCTCCATGAAAAATATGTGAACACCTGGCTCCACATGGATCCAGAGCAAACTGGACACAACTGCATGCACCCGCAAGTGTATCTGGCCCCATTGAAAGTCAGTGAGGCTGAATACAGATGCAGGTGCATCAACCCTGTGATGGATTCACACTGATGGCAAAAAAGACTTAAAAAAAGCAGTCTTCAGCCGCCCCAGAATTGTGGCATTCATTAGATGGCTTGACATCCTGTATATATAATTGTTCACTTTGGTACTGCCTGCATGTGCACTTCATGAATTGTTGTAGATCTACATATTATGATCATATATTTATGGCTATACTACTGTACATCACCATAGGCTGATAAAAGTTTAGATATATCTCTGTATCTGCACACTTAATTGTTATTTGGGCCTTTATTGCAAAATATTTGTAAACCCATGTTTTTCTAGTCATATAGGTAGACCCTATTACATCCTATTGGGCTAAGTATTTACCTTAGCAGTATCTCTGTCTTTTTAATTGCTTTTAATCCTGAGTGTTTTTGTATGTTTTTGGTCCTTTTTTAATTAATTAATAAAATTGTTATAGGTATTTCCCTTGATCAATTGCATACCTTCTTTCTTTGTCTATCTTATGATAAGTGTTAACTTGATACAACAATATTTACTTACTGTCACGCAGTTGTTGTTAGAAAAGGCTCATTTGAACTGAAATATCACCATTGCCACGGCTATTAAAGTCCCCCACTTTGCTGCAAGTATATTGGAGTGCTGCCCCTTTTTTTGCCATATATCTATGACTATGTCTAGATATATGACAGGCAAAAATAGATTATTTGAATATAGTCTTCCCCACACTTTCCTTCGTTTACCAATTTATGTGGAAAAAAATGCCATGAAGATCCAATATACTCTATGGTGTACTGGCCCTCAAATCTGTATGTGACGAAATGGACCCCTTTAATATATAATGTAGGAGGATTTCCCAACAATATAGTATTTTGGTTTGCAAACTTGTAATATGCCACTCATCGGTTACACAAGATTTCTAGGAGCCTGCTACTATTTAAAGTGGGTAATGTAATTATCTACCATGTGATGGCTCACTCATTGTTCCTACAAGTCTTGTAGATGACTGGCAGTGTTTTAAGTGGGTAATGTAATCATCTACCTAGTGATAAGCAACTCATTGTTCCTAGAGTCTTGTAGATGCTTGGTAATGTTGACCGTGTGTAATGTAATTATGTCATCTCTTTCTCATAGAGGGAAAGAGGCTCAGAAAACCTAATTATGCTAACCAACCTTGTATTACTAGGTATCTTGCTGATTCTATGTAAATTACCTCAGCCACCATTGTTTGTGGTCAGGATGTTACACTAAATGTCTATACTAAACCATCCTTGACCCCTCTTTGTCATTCATCATTTAAATGAACATTATCCAGGCAGCTTGAAAGCGAGCCAATGAGAGAAACAGTGTTATTCCACCAATCATGAAGTCCCTAATATCCTGCGATGAGGGCTGAAGAATTATAAGGAGACCTGTTCATTAACCAGTGTGATTTTGATTCTGTCTAGTGAACTCAGTCTAGGGATTTCGGTCCTGGGTAGAGGTGCACTAGATTGGATACAGGCAGCTAATCTAGGATCTTCAGGTCTGATTCCAAGCCATAACCCCAGGCCTAGGCATTTTGATGCCAACCAAGGAGATCAGAACCTGGATTATAAAACCACAAGGACTTCAGCATCGAATGATCGAATTCAGACTGCATAAGGACGCAACCCAGGTTGGGATGATCCAGTCACCTGGCTACAGACTTTGCTGTGCTATATTCTAATCCCTGGTGAGCCTGTTACATTTTGTGTTTTGCTGGTAATGTGTTATATGCTGTTAACTGTTTGGGGATTCAATAAAGCCTTAATATTGTGATTCCCTCACCCTGTGTTGTCTGAGTAGTGTTCCGCCCACGGTTAAGGAGCTTGGGCGTTCAGTTTGGGGATAAGCCTGGTCCACATTGTCTTTTCAAAGTCGGCTGGGCCAGCGGACGAGAGCACCCACTGACCCCCGTGTCTCCACAATTGGTGGCAGCGGTGGGATACTACTCAGACTGGTTTATCCAGGGGAGCTGCAGGGGACTGGTGTTCGTGGAGACCGTCCAATGTCTCAACAACCAGGGAGGCATATAAGCATACCCAGCAGGCCATAGTTGAGGCATTCAGGTTTCCGACACTGCCATGTCCAACCCCACCAGCTCAGCCATGGGACGAGGACTGGAGTGGAGGTACAGCTGCTATAAGAAACTGCAACTACAGGTGGCATGTCAGTTCCGAGAAATCGAATTCAGAGACACTGACACACGATCGGATTTGATCCAGAAATTGGTCCAGTGGCATGGCCAGAAGGATGTGGAGAATATTGGGGACCCCGCCGAGATTGACCCAAAGGAATTAAACTGTATGCCACATCATGGATCCAGTGACAATCTGGAAGGACACCAGTTCCAAGCCCCGGGACTACAAGAATCTGATCCTGTCAACACCCTGCCTGAGCAAGGAGAGGACAAGTTGGAGTTTATGGACAACATCCCTATCCCTGTTGCTTTGGGAACTGACCAGGAAGAGGTTGATGTGGAGCTTACAGACTGTGTTCCCACACATGCTTTTGTGGAGACTGCCCAGGAAGAGGTTGATGTGGGATCTGTGAGCAGCCTTCCCACAACTGTTGTTTCAGGGGCTAACCTGGAAGAGGATAAAGTGAGGCTCATGGATGGCCTCCCCACATCTGTTGTTTTGCGTGCTGACCCAGGACAAGGACTATCCAGCCAGTTTTTCACAGCCATCCCCCACATCCAAGAAGCCAAGCAGCACCCTGATGTGGATCTTGCTACGACACCTTCAGAGGATAATCCATGCTCCCAGCCCCCATCATTCTCTTCTGAGCCATCAACAGTGAGTGAACCTAACCAGACTGTGGACATTGACTGGGGGAAAATTGATAGCAAGAGGTTTATGGGAGCCCAACTCCTAAATCCCATTTTAGTGCTGGTCCACAATATGTCTGCCCATCCTGGGGGAGGTAATCTGGGGGAGGTGTATAGATGGAAGCCTCGATTTCTGACTTCAGCATTAAAAAAGACAATGCCGCCAAGAGGAGAAGGATGACCAGAGACTTATCACATTTGACTGCCCTCTATGGATAAATAAGAAGGGGGAGGAATGTGACGAAATGGACCCCTTTATATTGTGTTTTGGTTTGCAAACTTGTAATATGCCACTCATGGGTTAAGTAGATGCTTGATAATATTGACCGTGTGTAATGTAATTATGTAATACCTTTCTCATAGAGGGAAAGAGGCTCAGAAAACATAAATATGCTAACCACCCTTGTATTACTAGGTATCTTGCTGATTCTATGTAAATTACCTCAGCCACCATTGTTTGTGGTCAGGATGTTACACTAAATGTCTAAAATGTCTATACTAAACGCTCCTTGACCCCTCTTTGTCAATCATCATTTAAATGAACATTATCCAGCACTTGAAAGCGAGCCAATGAGAGAACAGTCTTATTTCACCAATCATGAAGTCCCTAATATCCTGCAATGAGGGCTGAAGGTATATAAGGAGACCTGTTCATTAACCAGGTGATTTTGATTCTGTCTAGAGACCTCAGTCTAGGTATTTTTGTCCCGGCTAGAGGTGAACTAGATTTGACACAGACAACTAATCTAGGATCTACGGACCCGATTAGCCGGCCATAACCCCAGGCCCCAGGCATTACGGTGACGACCGAGGGGATCAGAAAATGGACTATAAGACTACAAGGACTTCAGCATTAAATGATCAGATTCGATTGGGGATAACAAAGACTGCATAAGGAAGCAACCCAGGTTGGGATGATCCAGTCACCTGGCTACAGACTTTGCTGTGCTATATTAATCTAATCCCTGGTGAGCCAGCGGAAGGGTGAGACTCTGTTGCCTGTTACATTGTTGTGTTTTGCTGGTTATGTGCTATATGGTGTTAACTGTTTGTGGATCCAATAAAGCCTTAATATTGTGATTCCCTCACCCTGTGTTGTCTGAGTAGTGTTCCGCCCACGGTTAAGGAGCTCAGGTGTTCAGTTTGGGGATGAGCGGACGAGAGCACCCACTGACCCCCGTGTCTCCACACTGTACTCCAACCTATGGAGTACATGAGCACTTTAATGATCAAACATCACTAGTGGGTACTTTTCTCATAACAAATGGCATTGTGGGTTCATAAATAAGATAGTGATAGAGAATGTAGAATGTGTAGCTTTATATTTTCAGTTTTTCTACAGATACGCTTTTGGAAAAACACATAAAAAGACTTTACGTAGAACCTACTGCGTATGATGGTAAGGACCTAAAAACACATAAAGTGATAAGAAAGCCCCAAAACTGTGCTGTATTTTATAATTCCTTTTAATTTACAACTGGTAACGGGCTGCAAACTTTCTTCTTACTAAAAGAAAAAAAACTGCTCTAGAAATGTGGCAAATATCTGCATTTGTAATATTCGCATAAGTAGATTTTTTTAACTGTATTAACTAACATAAAACATTTCCTACATCATGTCACTTATTTCAAGCTCTTACGTGATTAAGTGCCTGGAATGTAACTGTTATAATCACTGATCTCTAGGAATGTGCTTGTCTTACAACACCCATGACTCCATTGAAAAGGGAGCACTTAATACATTGAGTGACATATCAGATATAAAATAAACATTCAAATTAAAATAAATAACCATCTCAGAGTAAGTGAACAAAAATGAATTTCCAGACTGAAACAAGGCATAAAAGGTAATCTGTCATCAGGTTTTTGCCACCTAATCTCAGAACAGCATTATGTAATAGCAGAGATTCTGATTTGAGCGATGTGGCACTTACTGGGCTGCTCAGTGTAGTTTTACTAAAATAATTTTTTTATCAACAGGAGATTATCATTAGAGATCTAGTAAACCCGCTGTCAGGTAGTCAAGCATATTCGTGAGCTCTGTATAACCTACCTCCACCACCACCACTGATTGGCAGCTTTATGTGTACACTGTACATGGGCAAAAAGCTGCCAATCAGTGGGGGGGGGGAGACTGGGGAGAAAGCCATATTATACAGAATTCAACATTCATATAAATGCTAGATCGTGCAAGAAGTGACACTTGAGGATTGACATAGACTTTGCTGGCATCAGGATTTCCTTCAGGTTTTGTGACAAATTAGCAATCAAAAATGCATAAAAAATTCTAGGAAAATCACAATTGTGCAATTTGCGTAATTTGTGGAGACATTTAGCTACATGAAAGCCTAAACACTGATCATGAGCACACACCCGAATTGACATGAAACAATTGACATAAAACAATTGACATGCCGCAGATTTTTTTTTCTGCAACAAATCTGCAAGCCAGAAATAAGCAATGTGTGCATGATGCTTCAGGATTCTCATGGACTTTGCTGGCATCAGGTTTCATTTCAGGTTTTGTGACAAATCAGCAATCAAAAAGGAAAAGAAGGTGACGTGTGCACACAAGGATAGAATAGATAGAGATCCTGCAGCTATATACTGTCCATTCCCCCTACATTTTATTAACTTGCACTCTTAAGTGCCTTTCATGTGACACTAAATGGTGTTTAATCTGCTTTATTTTAAAAATAAATAATAATAATAATAATAATTTTAATAACCAGCCAAGGTAAAGCAGGCAGCTGGGGGCTGATATTATTAGGCTGGGAAGGTCCATGGTTTTTTGGCCCATTCAATCCTAAAAATATCCAGAATTGGTGCATCCTAGGCTCTTCCCAATGGCCCTGGCAGGGTGGAAATCAGAGTAATATTTTAGAGGGTATGATGTCAGCTGTGAATCGTCAGCTGGCATCAAGCTCTGGTGTTGGTAATGTTATCAGACACCCTTATTATTAACCCTTTAAGTATAAAGAGAGAAACACACACAAACATTTTTTAAAAGACACTCCCTGATTCTCTTATTCAACAATTTATTTATTTTAAGTTTTTTAATAAAAAAGGCATGAAGATTCCGAAGTAATCCACCGAATGCAAAGTAGTCCAAAAATGGGAACCTGAAGGACATAAAAATAGAGAATTAAAGAAGTAAAAACAAGAGATAGTCTCTCATTCTCCACTTTATTAGCTCCCCAAAAACCCCACAGTTATGACATAATCCATGGCAATCCCAAAATGTTCACTGATTCTGTTGTATAACCTATTGAGCCTCATTCAGAGAATGAAGCTTCATAGGTCACTCCCAGTCATTTCTCATGACATAAGTAACTCTCCATGAGACCCTGTAAGGGCAGTGAGAGACTAGTAATGTCTCATGAGTGGTGACGTTACTGAGTTACTGACGTCACCACTAGTGAGAAAAGACTGGGAGTGAACTTTGAAAGTTCACTCTCTGAATTAGACTCCATAGGTTGTACAACAGAATCGTTGGAAGTCAAAGGATCGCCATGGATTACATCGGAGCTGTGGGGGTTTTCTTATGAAGAAGATAATAAAATGTTAAATGAGGGAGCCTCTTGTATTTATTTACTTGATCCTCTCTTTTTATGTCTTACAAATTCATATGCTTGGACTAAGTCGGATGCAGTGGATTTTTAAAAAAAAACTAATTGGAATGAGGGATAGTGTGGAGGAGTCTTTATTCCAATAAAATATTTTTTCCTATGTGTGCGTGTGTTTTTTAATTTTTACATTTACTGGGTTGGTAATAGGGGTGTCTGATAAACACTCTATAGTACTAATACCAGACAATGATGCCAGCTGACAAATCACAGCTGACAATAACTCCCCAAAATATTACTTCTATTTCCACGCACCAGGGCAATCAGGAAGAGACGGACGAAACGTCTAAATCGGGGCAGCTGCGCGCAGGTATATTTAGGCTGGAAAGAGCCAAATAACCATGCACCTTCACAGCCTAAGAATACCAGCCCACAGCTGTCTGCTTTACATGTACTGGTTATCAAAACCAGGTGGGACCTCAAGTCATTTATTTTTATTTTTATTTATTTTGTTTCCAGCAGCAGCTTGGGAGTCAGACATGTGTCCAGGTATCTTTCCCATGCTGTTACCATTCTATTTCAGCGCTGTTTCTATCCATTTCAGAGATTTTCCTGCCTCCCTCAGACCTCTTGGGAGGGTCTGTCGGAAAATTGCTTGAGTTTTCCATCAACTTCCATTTTGCTGATTACTTGAGTCAAGCATTCCTATGTTCTCAATTCGAGTAATCAGCACCCGAGCATTTTAGCGCTCGCTCATCACTATTTATGAGTCCATTGCAGTCTGGTTGCTCAACTCACTCTTTGACTCTCTTCACCCTCTTTATATTGATTGACAGACAGCTACATATACAGATGCACAGCAGCTGACAGCAATTACCTCAAACCAGTTTAACATTTTATCCTAGGAGGAAAGAGGGTTCGTAGGTTCGGACAACTTATATGAAATTACTTTAATATATGTTAATACTTATTTAGACTCCACATTAATATATAGCAATGCTGGTATGCTACACTAAAAATACTCCACGTGTTCCCCTTGCTAGCACCTGCTACAGAATGGTAAGCATTCTTTTAGAACATTTTGACTTCAATAATATGTTAATTTATTTTAAACAATAGCTCCACTTAGAGTCAATGCAACTTCATTAACTATTGGGTGAAAATAATATTACGTAAAACAAAAATAATGCAGTAGAAATACTTAAATGGATATAGAAATGACAGCAAGGGATTAGCATAACATCCCTCTCCTGATATCTCTCTGTCATTTAGGAACAGAGTTAAAATAATTAATTAAAGAAAAATGGATGAGTAGTCATCTCATAAGAATTTTTTATTATTTATTAATTTTATCACCCTTCAACTCGATCTCGAGCAATGATGAATAGATGAATGAATGCTCTGTCCACCAGGATCTTCTTCGCCGTTATCTTGACAGTATCAAGCCATTGGGTTGTTGTCCTCCTCTTTACCTTGTACCTTCTATTCTTCCTACCATAATGTCCTTCTCTAGTTATTTTTCTCTTTTTGGATGATGTGTCCAAAGCTGGCAAGTCGTAGTTTGGTGATCCTTGCTTCTAGTGACATGTCTGGTTTAATTTGTTCCAAAATGGATTTGTTTGTTCTTCTTGTTATCCATGGTATTGATAAGATCATCCTTTTCCTGCAACACATTTACACACGTTGATTCTTCTTCTGTCATATTTCTTTATCATCTATGTTTCACTTTCATATGTTACTACAGAAAAGACCAGACTATGTAAGATCCATTTTACCAAAACCAATCTAGAATCCATCTAAGGCTAGGGTCACACTTGGCTGCGTTTTTTAAGGTTGTTTTTGACAGCCTGCGAAAAATTCTTGCGCCTCCTGGGACTGTCACCATCTGTGCAGTAGGGCCTGTGGTGATGTCAGAGAGCCGGTCAGCTGACGTGTCAGGTGACTGTGTCTGTGACATCATCACAGGTCCTTCAGCCACCAGATGGTGACTGTCGCATGAAGCCGTTGGAAGGTAATGTATCCTAAGGGAGGATTTTCTTTATTTTTTACATAGTGGAGGGGGAGAGGACAGGGGGAGGACAGGGGGGAGGGGATAGAGGAGAGGGAGAGCAGAGATAGAAGAGGGACAGACAGGGTCAGATAGAGAAGAAGCAGGGGCAGACAGGGACAGGCAGGGAGAACAGGATCCACATGGATCCTGCATGGAATCGGATCGGATGGCTATTTGCCATCCGATTGCAGGGATCCGTGTGGATCCATGCCTGTCCGTGGGATCCTCCTTCAAACTCGGATCCCACGGACAGGCACTAAATCGCGATGTGAAACCGGCCTAACATATATGGACACAGGATAACCTCTTGAGGAGGTTATCTTTTTCCAACCAGGCAGAGATTGCTAATGAATAACACCTTTCCTTGCCCCTATAGGCCTACGTTCTCTATTGCTTACAGGTATCAGATAGCCTATAAAAATGAATCAAAGATGTGGCAGAAAATAGGTAGGAAGTCAGGGACCCAGTTGAAAAGACACACCTCAACGTAGTAACTGGGTGATTCAGGCCACTTGAACACGCTGAGTATTTGATGAGTTTTTTACCTCAAGATTTGTAGCCAAAACCAGGAGTGGATAATTAAATACTGAAGTGATGCAGGTGTTTCTATTAGACTTTTCCTCTGATTGCTCCACTGCTGGTTTTGTCTACAAATCCTGAGGTAAAAACTCATCAAATACTCGTGTTCACGTAGCCTTATGGGTACCTTTATATGTCGCAACATTGCATGCAATTTCACTTGCAACTTACTGGTTGCAGTGAAATCATGGACACATTGTTCCATTTTGTTGCTGTGTACAAATGTAACAATGTGTCCATGATTTCACTGCAACCAGTAAGTTGCAAGTGAAACTGCATGCAATGTTGCAATGTGTAAAGGTACCTTATGAATGTGCATTGATAAAGCTAAAGGCCCAGTTACACACACAGATAATTGTGCAGATTGTTCACAGATCTCTGGTTGCAGTGAAATCATGGACACACTAAAATACTCGTACTCGCTAGACTCGTAACGAGTAGGTCCCGATACTCGGTACTCGTTGCGAGTCTAGGAGTCTAGCGAGTCAAATGTAAGTCATTGGGGAAGCGGGTAATTGCGAGTAATTCCTCTGCTGCTGGACCCTATAAAGAGGTCTTGCAGCAGAGGAAAAACCTGCAATTCCCCATTTCATTGTTTAAAAGCCAGCGGTAAAAAGCCGCTGGCTTTTAAACAATGCTGACAGCTGCCTGACAGCTGGATCTTCCGCTCCCCATACCGCCTCCCCACCCTATCCTAGCTTAGGATCGGGGGGGGGAGCGGAGGATCCTGCTTTCAGAAGTGGCTGACTGTCACTATTGTGTAGGGATGGGGGGTGCCGGTTCACTCACCATCCTCCGTGGCCGCCGTCTTCTTCTGTGTCTTCTTTGCTTTGCGATACAAAAAATTACGGCAAAGCCCACGTCAAATTTTTTCTGAAAAAGCCAAAAAGCAATATGAATAAAAGGGACTGCATCTTTATTACCCCTTGACCATGGTCGATGGGTTAATAAAGATGCAGTCCCTTTTTAGAGGTTTGTTTAATGGAGTTTTCAGAAAAATGTTGACGTGGGCTTCGCCGTATTTTTGTATGCCAGCCGGATACAGCAGGCGCCAACCCCCAGCTGACTATTTGGACCTGCCTGGACACAGAACTATCAGGAAGCCCTTATTTTTTTATTATTTCATGAATTTCATGAAATAATTGAAAAAAAATGCGTGGGGCTCCTCGCGATTTCTATGTCCAGCCAGGTCCAGCCAGGTCCAGCTAGGCAGCTGGGGGCTGGAATCCGCAGCGCAGGGAGGCCCAAGCTTTCTGGGCACCCCCCGCTGCGAATGGCAGCCCGCAGCCGCCCCAGAAAATGGCGCGTTCATTGAAGCGCCATTTTCTGGAGCTGAACCCAACTCCTCCAGGGCCCTGGTGCCGTGGCTCACTAGGTAATAAAGGGGTTAGGGCCAGCTTTGTATTATCAGGAGGGGTGGGGGGGTGCTGTCGGAAATTTTCGTTGGCCCGTTTCATTCCCGCCAGCACTTAGGTGAGTACCGGGGTGGGGTTGGGTGCTGTCGGAAATTTTCGGCGGTCCGTCTCGGTCCCTCCAGCCCTTAGGTGAGGACCGGGGGGGGGGGTGTGCTGGCGGAATTTTTTGGCGGCCCATCTCAGAGCCGCCAGCCCTTAGCTGAGGTCCGGGGGGGGTGCCGGCCCGATTCTGTGGGTGGGCAGCCCTAGGTGGGGCCTGAGTCAGCTGTTCATTTGAAAATCCAGACGGGAAGGTCAAAAATAGAAAACTGGATTGAAAACCGGATTGCCCTGGTCCAGAGCAATCCGGGACCATAGAGCCGCATGTTATGGGCGCCGGATTGCATCGGACCGGTACAATCCGGGAGAATCCAGTTTTGAAAACTGTATAGCTTTGGCAAAACTGAGGTGTATTTGGTCCTGCCAATAAAGCTTCTTTGAATCTTGAATCTTCATATGTCCAGATAGGCAGTGTATAGCAGTATACCCTGTTTATGTACAGATAGGCAGTGTATAGCAGTATACCCTGTATATGTACAGATAGGCAGTGTGTAGCATTATACCCTGTATATGTACAGATAGGCAGGGTATAGCAGTATAGCCTGTATATGTCCAGATAGGCAGTGTATAGCACTATACCCTGTATATGTCTTAAGCCATGGACTATAGCCCCCACCCTGGACTTGCCCCATCCACCTTCCCTATGCCATGGACTATAGCCCCCACCCTGGACTTGCTCCATCTACCTTGCCTATGCCATGGACTATAGCCCCCCATCCTGGATCCGCCCCATCCACCTTCCCTACAACTCCTACCCAACATTGCCCACAGTCAATATCCCTATTCCCTTTATATAATTGCATTGGCAAAACTGAGGTGTATTTGGTCCTGCCAATAAAGCTTGAATCTTCAGATGTCAAGATAGATAGTGTATAGCAGTATACCCTGTATATGTACAGATAGGCAGTGTGTATCAGTATACCCTGTATATGTACACATAGGCAGTGTGTAGCATTATACCCTGTATATGTACAGATAGGCAGTGTATAGCATTATACCCTGTATATGTCCAGATAGGCAGTGTATAGCATTATATCCTGTATATGTACAGATAGGCAGTGTATAGCAGTATACCCTGTATATGTACAGATGGGCAGTGTATAGCAGTATAGCATTATGCCCTGTATATGTCCAGATAGGCAGTGTATAGCATTATACCCTGTATATATACACATAGGCAGTGTGTAGCATTATACCCTGTATATGTACAGATAGGCAGGGTATAGCAGTATACCCTGTATATGTCCAGATAGGCAGTGTGTAGCATTATACCCTGTACATGTACAGATAGGCAGTGTATAGCAGTATACCCTGTATATGTACAGATAGGCAGTGTATAGTATTATACCCTGTATATGTACAGATAGGCAGTGTGTAGCATTATACCCTGTATATGAACAGATAGGCAGGGTGTAGCATTATACCCTATATATGTACAGATAGGCAGTGTGTAGCATTATACCCTGTGTATGTACAGATAGGCAGGGTATAGCATTATACCCTGTATATGTACAGATAGGCAGTGTGTAGCATTATACCCTGTATATGTCCAGATAGGCAGTGTATAGCAGTATACCCTGTATATGTACAGATAGGCAGTGTGTAGCATTATACCCTGTATATGTCCAGATAGGCAGTGTGTAGCAGTATACCCTGTATATGTCCAGATAGGCAGTGTGCAGCATTATACCCTGTATATGTCCAGATAGGCAGTGTATAGCAGTATACCCTGTATATGTACAGATAGGCAGTGTGTAGCATTATACCCTGTATATGTACAGATAGGCAGTGTGTAGTAGTATACCCTGTATATGTACACATAGGCAGTGTGTAGCATTATACCCTGTATATGTACAGATAGGCAGTGTATAGCATTATACCCTGTATATGTCCAGATAGGCAGTGTATAGCATTATATCCTGTATATGTACAGATAGGCAGTGTATAGCATTATATCCTGTATATGTACAGATAGGCAGTGTATAGCAGTATACCCTGTTTATGTACAGATGGGCAGTGTATAGCATTATACCCTGTATATGTACAGATAGGCAGTGTATAGCAGTATACCCTGTATATGTCCAGATAGGCAGTGTGTAGCATTATACCCTGTATATGTACAGATAGGCAGTGTGTAGCATTATACCCTCTTTATATGTACAGATAGGCAGGGTATAGCATTATACTCTGTATATGTACAGATAGGCAGTGTGTAGCAGTATACCCTGTATATGTCCAGATAGGCAGTGTATAGCAGTATACCCTGTATATGTACATATAGGCAGTGTGTAGCATTATACCCTGTATATGTACAGATAGGCAGTGTGTAGCATTATACCCTGTATATGTCCAGATAGGCAGTGTGTAGCAGTATACCCTGTATATGTCCAGATAGGCAGTGTATAGCAGTATAGCAGTATACCCTGTATATGTACATATAGGCAGTGTGTAGCATTATACCCTGTATATGTACAGATAGGCAGTGTATAGCAGTATACCCTGTATATGTACAGATAGGCAGTGTATAGCAGTATACCCTGTATATGTACAGATAGGCAGTGTATAGCAGTATAGCAGCATACCCTGTATATGTACAGATAGGCAGTGTATAGCAGTATACCCTGTATATGTCCAGATAGGCAGTGTATAGCAGTATAGCAGTATACCCTGTAATATCTCCAGATAGGCAGTGTATAGCAGTATACCCTGTAATATCTCCAGATAGGCAGTGTATAGCAGTATACCCTGTATATGTACAGATAGGCAGTGTGTAGCATTATACCCTGTATATGTACAGATAGGCAGTGTGTAGTAGTATACCCTGTATATGTACACATAGGCAGTGTGTAGCATTATACCCTGTATATGTACAGATAGGCAGTGTATAGCATTATACCCTGTATATGTCCAGATAGGCAGTGTATAGCATTATACCCTGTATATGTACAGATAGGCAGTGTGTAGCATTATACCCTGTATATGTACAGATAGGCAGGGTGTAGCATTATACCCTGTATATGTACAGATAGGCAGTGTGTAGCATTATACCCTGTATATGTACAGATAGGCAGGGTATAGCATTATATCCTGTATATGTACAGATAGGCCGTGTGTAGCAGTATACCCTGTATATGTCCAGATAGGCAGTGTATAGCAGTATACCCTGTATATGTCCAGATAGGCAGTGTATAGCATTATACCCTGTATATGTACAGATAGGCAGTGTATAGCAGTATACCCTGTATATGTCCAGATAGGCAGTGTGTAGCATTATACCCTGTATATGTACAGATAGGCAGTGTGTAGCATTATACCCTGTATATGTACAGATAGGCAGGGTATAGCATTATACCCTGTATATGTACAGATAGGCAGTGTGTAGCAGTATACCCTGTATATGTCCAGATAGGCAGTGTATAGCATTATACCCTGTATATGTACAGATAGGCAGTGTATAGCAGTATACCCTGTATATGTACATATAGGCAGTGTGTAGCATTATACCCTGTATATGTACAGATAGGCAGTGTGTAGCATTATACCCTGTATATGTCCAGATAGGCAGTGTGTAGCAGTATACCCTGTATATGTCCAGATAGGCAGTGTATAGCAGTATAGCAGTATACCCTGTATATGTACATATAGGCAGTGTGTAGCATTATACCCTGTATATGTACAGATAGGCAGTGTGTAGTAGTATACCCTGTATATGTACACATAGGCAGTGTGTAGCATTATACCCTGTATATGTACAGATAGGCAGTGTATAGCATTATACCCTGTATATGTCCAGATAGGCAGTGTATAGCATTATACCCTGTATATGTACAGATAGGCAGTGTATAGCAGTATACCCTGTATATGTCCAGATAGGCAGTGTGTAGCATTATACCCTGTATATGTACAGATAGGCAGTGTGTAACATTATACCCTGTATATGTACAGATAGGCAGGGTATAGCATTATACCCTGTATATGTACAGATAGGCAGTGTGTAGCAGTATACCCTGTATATGTCCAGATAGGCAGTGTATAGCATTATACCCTGTATATGTACAGATAGGCAGTGTATAGCAGTATACCCTGTATATGTCCAGATAGGCAGTGTGTAGCATTATACCCTGTATATGTACAGATAGGCAGTGTGTAGCATTATACCCTGTATATGCCCAGATAGGCAGTGTATAGCAGTATACCCTGTATATGTACATATAGGCAGTGTGTAGCATTATACCCTGTATATGTACAGATAGGCAGTGTATAGCAGTATAGCAGTATACCCTGTATATGTACATATAGGCAGTGTGTAGCATTATACCCTGTATATGTACAGATAGGCAGTGTATAGCAGTATACCCTGTATATGTACAGATAGGCAGTGTATAGCAGTATACCCTGTATATGTACAGATAGGCAGTGTATAGCAGTATAGCAGCATACCCTGTATATGTACAGATAGGCAGTGTATAGCAGTATACCCTGTATATGTCCAGATAGGCAGTGTATAGCAGTATAGCAGTATACCCTGTAATATCTCCAGATAGGCAGTGTATAGCAGTATAGCAGTATACCCTGTAATATCTCCAGATAGGCAGTGTATAGCAGTATACCCTGTAATATCTCCAGATAGGCAGTGTATAGCAGTATACCCTGGATATGTCCATATAGGCAGTGTATAGTATACCCTGTATATGTACAGATAGGCAGTGTATAGCGGCATTATACCCTATATGTAGAGCATGAGAAGGGCAGCCCTCCTCAGTGAGTCTGTAGTGATTGTTCTCCTTCCTTCCCACCTCTTCACAGGTCACCTCAGGAGGACAGTGCCCGGCACACAGAGGGTGTGCCCACAGGAGGTGGGGGGCAGATCTCTGCACTGAGCATGCTCCACAAACTTAAAGTCTCCACTTTTTTGGGTCTGAAAAGAGCAATTCGTCATTGATCCCGGGGGCAGGAGAGGAAGCGCAGCCTGTAAGACTGATGAGCTCCTGTGTCTGTGCGTCTGTCCACAGCTCGTGTCCTCATTGTCTTCTTCCTTTCCAGGAGGAATCTGATCCTGTGTGAGCCCCAGCCAGGAGGACAATGGGGCAGCTTCAGGTGGCAGCACTTCTCCTAGGTAAGGACCAGAAGCTGTGCCAGTCTGGACCTTCATGTCCGCTTATGGTGATGTAGATGCTGGAGGACTCTTCAGAGCTGAGAGTTCGTTGCAATGTGCCCTTCAGCAGAGCACTCATAGCTCTGAGGACTGTGGTGTAGAGCTGTAGAAAGTGTCAGATAGACTCTGACACTTTGGGGCGATTTTACTTTGCTGCAGGATGATATTGGACATCATGTATTTCGTTTTGCATGCATACTATTCTGTATATGACATGATCTGTTTAATCTGGACTAGTATGGATCTATGGATGAATGATGTCTGACCATCCAGCTATAGCATTTCATTGATCCAGCAGATGGGACTGTCCACATGTTCTGGGAGTGGACACCACACATCTGCTACATAATCCAAGATAATGGGGTTCATCATGACTTCAGAAGAGATCATTTAATGTGTTTTTTATTGTTCTTTGGTCCTGCTCATTGAGTGAATATTGTTACATTGTTTATTCCATCACATAACTGCTTTATTGTTGAGGATTGTTCTCTAAACCATTGCAATGTGTATGGCCAGTCCTTGACAAAAGAGTACCATTACTCTGGGTGTGTCTGCTAGGGATTCAGCCCAACCTTGTACTACCCAGGGTAGCATCTAATGAAGTCCTTATAAGACTGTGACCTGAGGGACAATGGCTGGAAGGAGAACCCAAAGCTCATTTCTACACCATATAATAATATGCCTAAGGCTCTTGGGTATCTTGTCTACATCAATGATGTCCTTCTGGGTCCTGTAGTTCTACAGCCAGCAGAATACTGAGAAGTATAATGAGTAACCTTATACTGTATTCTACTTTCTGAAGTCCTCTTCTGGCATAGTATATATTATATCACTTATCTCTTAGATAAAGAAGAACTTTTGGTGAACTCCTAATTTATCAAGGAGACTTCCCATGGAATTTGCTGAAGTTAAACTTTATTCTCCAAAGAGGAAAAGTCTGTAATCTCCAAGTTAAACTTCATATTTCTTTCATAGTAAGCTACAAAGTAAAGACTACAGATGGAAGTCATTTAGGAGCCACAAAGTCATCCCACAGCAGTGTCAATCTGCCTCTGCTTGGACATCTGTTTTATATTCCATCTTCTATGAATGTCTTGTCTCTGCTTATATATACTTAGGCTTTGGGTTATAAAATGTAACATTTTGTCTGTTACAAAAAGTATGTTTGTATAATCTAAACATAACACTGAAAAGATTTTACTACCTAATCCTATATAGAGCTTCACATCCTGCAGTATAAGAATGGTTCATTACCCCCAACAATGGGGACAGTAATGAGAAGCGGGGAGTGCTGTGTAGGTTGCCAACAGTATGTGTCTATAGGTTCTTCATGAAAGCTGCCCCTTTTGTAGCCTCCCACCTGACAGCATAGTATTACAACCAAAGGCTGGGCACCACCCACCCGAAATGCAAATATAATGGAGTTATGTTTCACACTAATAAACTGGTTTAGGCAGTATTTAGCCAATTAAAATAATTCACCATAAAATCTAGATTTAATGACACGTGTATAAAATCCAATACAAAGGCACTTAGCAAAAACTGATAGACCTGTAAGCATGTATATAAACAGTATAAACCTATAAAGCAACAAACCAAAAAAGCTAAGGTGAAAGTTTCAGAATGACTTTGATCATGGAGATTCCTACATTTTTGTACAATAGATGTCAGGATCAACATCAAGAAACTCTAAAGGTATAAATAACATAATGGAAATGTAATAGACGCAGTTAAGACGGTTCACGTAGTTGTTATATTGACTCTGGTATATTGATTATGTTCCCATGATGAGCTTTTGGTAAATTTTTGTTATTTTAGAGTTTATGCCACTATTATGTAAATGAGGTTAATTGCGCATTTTTGTGTTAGTTTTTGTTACGTTTTTGATGCTGCGATATTTGTTTCTTCTTGGTGGCTATTGCCACCTAAGCTCGTTTCCCCGCCCAGCCCAAACCTCTTTAGCTTTTTTTAATAGCCCACTGTCCGATTTCCTTGTCTAGCTTCTGATGTCACATCAATTTGTAGAGCAGGGGTGGGGCAGGGAAATAACCTGAGCATGCAGTGGATTGTTGAGTCCTCTCTCATGCCCAAAGCACTTAGTGTCTTACTTGCATACAAATTATAATGGTAATTGTGGGGATAAAGCAACAGAAGATATAAAAGTATCTAGAAATCAGACCAGCACTTACATAACTTAAGCCCCCGTTACACATAGCGAGATCGCTGTTGTGTCACAGGTTTTGTGATGCAACAGCGACCTCACTAGCGATCTAGCTATCTTTGACATGTAGCAATGACCGGACCCCGTTGTGACATCGCTGATCGTGTCAGAATGGCCTGGACCATTTTTTGATCATCGGGCTCCCGCTGGGCAGCATGCATCGATGTGTTTGACTCCTTAACAACGACCTCGCTGGCGACTCAGAAGTCAGCCACATAAGTCTGAGTCGTCAGACTAGCTGCTGTGTGACAGGGTCCAAACGACCGTCGAGGTCGTTATACGGGTCGCCATATCGTTGCTGCGTTGTTGAGTAGATCTTACTGTTTGACATCTCACCAGCGACCACGTAGCGACATTCCAGCGATCCCTACCAGGTCGTATTGTTATCGGGATCGCTGGAACGTCGCCAAGTGTGACGGGACCCTTACTCATTCTTCTAAAACTTTATTCCATAGTTGTCATAAATGCAATATGACGCATTTCGGCTTGCATCCTCAAGTCTTTCTCAAATAGTAAGAAAGGTTAGTAACAAATTAAACAGAAATAAATAGAAAGGTTAGTTACAAATGGTAAGAAAGTTTGAGAAAGGCTTGAGAATGCAAGCCGAAACGCATCATATTGCATTTATGACAACTATGGAATTAAGTCTACTAAGAAAGAAACTTATGTGAGTGCCGATCTCATTTCTATCTAATTATTTGGGAATACCACCCTATGATACATGTACCTCTATTCCAGAGGAAGTGCCTGCCTGTGAAGATAACAGCATTAAAGGGATCCTGTCACCCCCAAAACACCTCAAAAGCTATTAAAAGCTGTCCCTAGAACATATTCACACTTACCCTACACTCCTTTTAGCTTCTAAAAGCATCTATTGAGAATGAAGATAAGCGTTATTACACTACCTCAGTGTTTCCCAACTCCAGTCCTCAAGGCACACCAACAGGTCATGTTTTCAGGATTTCCTTATCATTAGACAGATGATGGAATTACCCCCTGTGCAAGTGATTAAATTATCACCTGTGCAATCCTAAGGAAATCCTGAAAACATGACCTGTTGGTGTGCCTTGAGGACTGGAGTTGGGAAACACTGCACTACCTCATTATTGATGACAATTAGTGACTATGGTATGCATAGTCACCCTGGCAGGCTCTCCCTCTTCATGATATCACGGCTCAATAGGCATGATCTTCAAATCAGATTCAAATGCGCGCCTCCCCGCTCTGTCCCCGCTGCATTGTGCGGCTGTATGACGCGAATCGCGTCATTTCCAGCGCCGGGTGACGTATGTACACCCGCGCCGCTGTTAGCTTCAAGACCTGCACTGCACATGCGCATGCGCAGTGCGCGTTTTGAAGCTAACAGAGCGGCGCGGGTGTACATACCGTCACCCGGCGCCGGAAATGATGCGATTCGCGTCACCCAGCCCCACTGCAGCCCGGCCGACACACGACAGATTGGGGAGGCGCGCATTTGAATCTGATTTGAAGATCACGCCTATTGAGGCGTGATATCATGAATAGGGAGAGCCTGCCAGGGTGACTATGCATACCATAGTCACTAATTATCATCACTAATGAGGTAGTGTAATAACATTTATCTTCATTTTCACTAGCTGCATTTAGGAGCTAAAAGGAGTGTAGGGTAAGTGTGAATATGCTCTAGGGACAACTTTTAATAGCTTTTGAGGTGTTTTGGGGGTGACAGGATCCCTTTAATGGAAATACATTACAAGACTTGTATGGAGAGTCTGGCAGATTCCCTTTAAAGTACGTTAAGAGACTGGTAAATAGGGTCATCCATTTTAACCAGATTTTTTTTTTATGGTACACTAAGATTTAAATATTTTTAGAGTTGTGTAGAAATTATTGCCGTGAGCTTGTATAATATGGTGTATACCAATTACTCACAAACGAAGGCTAGACAAAGTACAAAGAACATGCAGTGCTCCAAGTTCCCTGGGAAGGGCCACTAATTCTGGAATCCTAACATCTATCTGAGGAGAGGAAGACTATTGAGTCCCAATGTTTGCTTAGCCTTTGAAGTTAAACTGAGCTGTGGAATTTTGTGTGGTTATCTGATCAGTGTGGAGTGTTTTTGTATGGAGAGGATAGGGGCTTTTCATTGCTGATGATGACGTGACTAGGATTTTCACAGCTTTGTAAAACAGCATTCTAACTTGTCTTTTCATCCATATGTTGGTATGTGTTACTGTAGATCATACAGAAGGTAATATCATTGGATGCTAACTGTTCTTTTAGAGAGATTTTAATAATTCAACTGCATACTTTTCTCAGCAAAAAGGAATACAGTGCCTTGTGAAAGTATTCGGCCCCCTTGAACTTTTCAACCTTTTGCCACATTTCAGGCTTCAAATATAAAGATATAAATTCTAATTTTTTTTGTGAAGAATCAACAACAAGTGGGCCACAATCATGAAGTGGAACGAAATTTATTGCATATTTTAAACTTTTTTAACAAATAAAAAACTGAAAAGTGGGGCGTGTAATATTATTCAGCCCCCTGAGTTAAAGGGAACCTGACCCCTAGAAATTAGCCCCCAGTCTCTTAAGACCTGTCCCTGCACCATTCTTAGACATTTCTAGCCATCCCTTTGTGCTAAAAAAAGTGTATTTGTAAAGTTCATAAAAGTGACTTTATTACCTGCACCCACTGCGGCTTCTCAGATTTTGAGAAGCCGCAAAAGGCGTTGCCTGGTGCTTCTCCCCGCCGCCTGCAGCCTAATTATTCACACCCCGATGGGCGTGCTAATCAGCAGAGAGCCGCCGCATCACATTGCATGGGCGGTATAGCTGCTATGACTCACTTTTAATACACCTCACTTTTTAGGTTTTTTATTTGTTACGAAAGTTTAAAATAAAAAATTTTAACCTGCATATGGCCCCCCATCTGCTTATGGCCCACCTATCCTGCATATGGCCCCCCCATCCTTGTTATGGCCTCCTCATATGGAGGACCACATAGTACTCCATATATTATAATTCAATTTTTATAGTTCATATATTATAATTGACCGCATAGTCCTTCATTCCTAATGCACTCCCCATTGTCCCCATACATTAATATGCCCTCCCATAGTCCTCCATACATTATAATGCACCCTTCATAGTCCTCCATATATTATAACACACACTTATAGTTTTCCATATATTAAAATTAGTGATAATCGAGCACTACCGTGCTCGTGTGCTGAGCGCTCATAACAAGCAGTTGGATGCTTGGATGGTCGCTACTTGAATACCCGAGTATAATTGAAGTCAATGGGGGTTGAGCATTTTTCCAGAAGAATTCCTGGAAAAATGTTTGCATTCCAATTGTCTTCAATTATAGTTGATACTCAAGTCGCGCCCATCCGAGCATACAACTGTTCATTACGAATATCAAGCACCCAAGCATGGCATAGACAAAGTGCATTGCTGGGTGAAGGGTTGCAGTGGGGGCATTGGCAGTACGCCATTTTACTATAATGTTGTCTTTTACATTGGAGGAGGTTGAGCTGATTTCAGGAATTCCTACTGTATATTTGATGGAACATCTCAGCACCAATAATTTCTTATTTATTAAAGAAATTGTTAAACAGATTAAAAAAATGTCATAGTATTTAAAATACAACATACAAATATATTTTATTCCTCAAATGTGTCCACATGTCAGCTGGTCAAAGCCAATTTCTGCTTGGTTTTAACACTGCAGAGTTTCTCACATCGGCACTAGACCAATGCGGCGTATAAAGGAGGCTGGTTGTGTGGCTCGTTTCAAATGACAAAACTGATGCCTTATTGGTCTGTGAATCAGCCATGGCAGAGAAGGGGGCTGTCTTATCAGAATGAGCAGTGAGAACATACCACAGGAAGCTATCTCCACGGTTAAACCCAATGCAGTAGTGTAGCTCCTGGAACTCCCATCAATCCACATAATAAATTATTAAATCTTATTTCAAACAAAATGATCATACTTTGTTTTTCTGGCCAGCCCCTTCAATTTCATGTTGTTGCCAAAATATTCTTAAATGCTGCTTAGAAATTGTGCAATCCAGACTCCTTTCTCATATACATAATTGGGACATTTAAGACACCCTAGAGGAAAGGTGATCAAACCTGACGACTTCGGGAGGACTAGTCAACAATCTCACAACTTTCCCCTAATAGATCAAGTCATGGGGGAAACAATGATCAGGCACATTACATTTCAACACCTGTTCCTTTTGTTCTCGGGGGAAGGAGGAGGGGGTGTTTGGGGCAGGATTGGCATACCCCTTCTCCCTAGTGAAAACTCAAGCACGCCTGGCTGAACCCAGTTTGCATAAGTTTGGAGGAGAGGGAAAAATTGGGAGAAATATCTTTGTGTCGAGCAATTACAGAAGCAATTGTTATGGCCACTTTACACGTCCCAACATCGTTTCAATATTGTATACAACGGCATGGGAACGTGAACTTTTTTGGCTGAAATCCAAGATCGCATAGGAGCTGTCACACAGGGAGATATCGGCAGGCAACACAACTGCGATGTCTACGCCCCCTTGGACACGCGAACCATGGAACGACCATTTAACATGGGAGTGAATAGGGGAAGTTGCTCTCCAAGTCAGTGTTGGGCTGTCACACAGAACGATCCTGCCAGATCGTCCATCCAATATCGGGCAGTTGCACAATTCTTCCCCGATATCATTTTGGAATCGTTCTTGCATCGAATTGGACATTTACACCATACAACGCACGAACGATATCGGCGCCAACGCACGAACCACGTGACTTTTTATCGAAGTTGGACGACGATATCGGGACATGTAAACTGGCCATTACATATACCCATAACCCATCATAGGGACGTTATTCATAGATGAACACCAGTATGTCTCCATTACATAATAAACCATATTTAAAACTAGTATTTATAGGAAAATCCATGAGTACATAGAAGTTATATAATGTCATGTCCTATATTGTTGTACTAGGTTTTGCTCTTTCCCATGACAATCATGTTAATATTGTCTTTTATTGTTTGCCGTGTAGACATGCAAATAGTGTTTTTTTGTTGAAGGTCATTATAAACAGTAATTTATCCGTTATGTGTAGGAGTCGGCTTCCAGTGAATTTAACATTTGAATAGAGAAGCCATCCAAACTTTTTGTTGTAAATTGCATTTTAGTGACTATAAAGACGTATATAAAGTATGTATAAGCATAAGTAGCTCAAGTTCACATTATAGCCCTGGTAAAGTTCAGCAATTTTATTTTGGCTTCATACACTTATGTATTGAATGTTTCTTTACTTTATTACAGTGATCATTTTAAGAGTTGCCCAATCTCAAGAGCCAGACTTTAGCCATGGTTGTGCAGAAGGCAGCTGCTATCCAGCCACCGGTGACTTGTTAATAGGACGAGCCGAGCAACTTGTGGCATCCTCCACATGTGGGATCCAGAAACCTGAATCTTTCTGTATTGTCAGCCATCTCCAGGTAATCCCTCTTTGAGAGCCTCTTAAATTTTAACCCTGTCCCTGGCCACACGCTTGTTAGTAGAATTATTTTCCCATGAAATTTGACCGATCCAGAATGAATGCTATGCGTCCTATGGGGGATATGTAGATCTTCCCAGGCACAGATGCAGCTCTCCCCCGCAACATTCCCCTCCAAACACAAAACATCTGGCTGTAGACTGGCTGTAATGTGAATATTCACACACAGATGCATTGTTTAAACTCTTGCATCTGTATAGTGTTTCCTGCTCTTGTTTACTCTGACTACAAGACCTTTTTTACTTTCTTGCATTAACCCTTAAAATACTTAATATAACCACATACAGGCTACATTGATTAATTACATTTTAAATTGCTCATAAACATAAGGATATTTACACTGCAGTGTAAACAAGCTGCCAATCACAAGATAAATGAGCAAGGCACTTCTTCATTGGGTGAAATTACCTTCTATGCAACATAAAAGATCATGATTCTCTGCGGTACATCCTTCCTGTGTAAACAGGACTGGCACTGCCAAAATCAATGGCAGCCTATGTGCATTGATCGCTCAGTGCGTATCATTTACTGAGGTCTGCCTGTGTAAACAGTGCTCACACTGCCAAGATCAATTTCAACCTATGGGCACTTATCGCTTAGTGCACATCATTTACTGAGGTCTGCCTGTGTAAACAGTACTCACACTGCCAAGATCAATTTCAGCCTATGGGTACTGATCACTCGGTGCACATCATTTACTGAGGTCTGCCTGTGTAAACAGTACTCACACGGCCAAGATCAATTTCAGCCTATGGGCACTTATCGCTCAGTGCACATCATTTACTGAGGTCTGCCTATGTAAATAGTACTCACACGGCCAAGATGAATTTCAGCCTATGGGCACTTATCGCTCAGTGCACAACATTTACTGAGGTCTGCCTATGTAAATACTGTGTTTCCCCGAAAATAAGACACTGTCTTATATTAATTTTTGGTCCAAAAGTTGCACCATGTCTTATTTTTGGGGGGCTGCCTTATATTAAGCATCATCCACTATCCCTCTGTAGCCCCCATCATCCTCCACTATCCCCTGTAGCGCCCATCATCTTCCACTATCCATCTGTAGCCCCCATCCTCCTCCACTATCCCTCTGTAGCCCCCATCATCCTCCACTATCCCTCTGTAGCCCCCATCATTTTCCACTATCCCTCTGTAGCCCCCCATCATCCTCCACTATCCCTCTGTAGCCCCCATCATCCTCCACTATCCCTCTAGACCCCCCATCATCCTCTACTATCCCTCTGAAGACCCCATCATCCTCCAACATCCCTCTAGCCACACACACACAGTCAAACACACACACAGTCAAACACACACACAGCCACACAAACACAGACACATCACTGGAGCCTGCGGGAGCTTACTGCTGCCGCCGCCAACACTTAATGTCATCTGGTGCGTACGTAGTCGGGAGCCGTAGATGTACGATGGTATGCCATCAGCCTGTAAGAGAGTAAACTAATAAGCTGCTAAAACCAAGCAGACTGCCATTTTGTAGTGGCCCAGGAAAGTGAAAAGCACAGTCTCTGGTTGCCATGGTGACTGCTCAACGGGATGAGCAAGATTTGTTCGCATGCAGTCCAGTTTTAGAAGCAGAATTTGAAGGGCGGAAGATGAGTTGTTTGGTTGATACGGGATCTGAATGTACCATTATGCCTCTAGAAGTGTTCGAGGAATACTTCAGTCAACTAGCGGTCCCCGAAGATGGCCGAATGATAAGACTTACCGCCGCTAACAATGGCCAGCTGACGGTGAAAGGGATCGTGTGGATGAGGCTGAAAATGTTTGATCAAGAGCTGGGTCAGAAAGGGGTAGTGCTGGTGGACCACCCCCCTAGAAGAGGGATGGAGGTGACACTTGATGTATAAAAGATTATATGGGGTGTATGCCCGCGAGGGACCCCGATACTGGACTCATTTTACAAGTCATCGACCAACTCAGAGAATGTTACACCGCCTAGTGTTGAACTGTGACCTGCTTAAAAGTGCAGTCCCTGGGGGCCGGGTGGGCCTTGTCCGAGCGCCATCACGGACCACGATTTCACTGGCACCCCGACAGAAGGAACTCTTAATGTTGCCAGTGGGGGCGGCGCAGAGGCTGAATGGACTTGAGGTATTGCTTGAGCCAGCCCCAGAGAAGTCCTCTCTTGCCAAGGTGCATGTGGCCCGGTCTTTGGCGATTATGAAGAATGAACGGGTACCAGTCAGATGCATTAACGTGTTGGAGGAGGCTGTTACCATTCCTGCTGGGACCATCCTGGCTGAACTGTTCGTGCCAGAGGGGAAGATGCCTGATAAGGCGGTGTTTGAATTGCGGCCAGACCCACAGTCATCCTGGACATATGCGGTCGAAATAGGGGGGGCTGAATCTCCTACTGAAGACTGGAATGGTCGTGTGATCATGGATCAGATGGGAGTGGATCGGGAGGAACTGACTTCTGTGCAACTAGAGCAGTTGGAGAGGGTCGTGTGGGAACATGAAGAGGCCTTCTCGTGACATGGAGCTCCAAAAGATAATGTGATATAATGAGCGCTAAGATACACACAAGGACTCGGCCATTAGATATTTTACCTTTCAGCTTTAATCAGCAAGTGGGTCCCTCTAGTCACAACGCGTTTCAACGCAGATAGCGGTAATCACTTGAGAAAGACGCTATCTGCGTTGAAACGCGTTGTGACTAGAGGGACCCACTTGCTGATTAAAGCTGAAAGGTAAAATATCTAATGGCCGAGTCCTTGTGTGTATCTTAGCGCTCATTATATCACATTATCTTTTGGAGCTACATATACATTCTTCCCTGCTGGGAAGTGTGATAGCCAGCAGCTTTGAGCCACAGGACCTGGCAGACGTCAGCTTACCACTCCTTAGAGCAGTCACGTGCAGAGAGAGAGACACAGAGGGCACGTGCAGCGTCCACCTCGCCGCTCGATTTCAACTAGGAGAGCCCAGCAGCACTAGCGACTAATCCAGTTGTGCGGACCTGCACAACCTTAGAAGGTGAGCGGAGGGGTTGTTAAACCGACCCCATATAATCTTTTATAGCAATTTGGCGCAAACGATTCTGTTCCTTTTCTCGTGACATGGAGAAGACTTCGGGTGCTCTCCGACGATTGAGCATGAGATTCCCACAGGGGACACCCCTCCTATTAGAGAACGTTATCGTCAGATTCCCCCGACACTTCATCAAGAGGTGAAGGGCATGGTGGCCAGTGTGCTGGACAATCAAGTGATACGAGAGAGCCAAAGTCCCTGGGCTGCCCCGTGGTCCTGGTGCGAAAGAAGGATGGGACCCTCCGATTTTGTGTGGATTATCGGAAATTAAATGCGCACACGGTGCGAGACGCATACCCGTTGCCTCGGATTGAGGAGTCCCTGTCTGTATTAGGACGGGCCAAATACTTCTCAACGTTGGACTTGGCGAGCGGATATTGGCAGGTACCAATGGCTGAGAAAGATCGGGCAAAGACAGCATTTATTCTGCCAATGGGGCTCTACGAATTCAATCGGATGCCGTTCGGACTCAGTAATGCTCCGGGGACCTTTCAACGCCTTATGGAACACTGCTTAGGTGACATGAATTTCGAATCGGTACTGATATATCTAGATGACATCGTGGTGTTCGGGACATCATTTGAAGATCATCTTGAGAAGTTACGCCAAGTGCTCCAATGGCTCAGCCGCAATGGATTGAAAATAAAACCGAAGAAATGTCCCTGACCTGGGAGGGATGGTAGCGGAGGCGTGTCGGCAATGTCGGGTCTGTGGGCTCAGTAAGAGCCCTGAGCAGCGGGCCCCTATGCAAACAATTAAAACGTCTGCCCCCTTGGAATTGCTCTTGATTGATTATGTCTTGATAGGGTACTCAACGTCGGGGTGCTCCTATTGCTTGGTGATGACAGACCACTTCACTAAATATGCTGTGGCGGTGCCGATGAGAGATCAGACAGCAGAGTCGGCAGCTAAGGCCGTGTGTCGTCATTTTCTGCAAGTGTTTGGGTGTCCGCAAAGAATACACTCAGATCAGGGGGCGTGTTTTCAGGGGACGCTAATGGAGGAGCTGCGCCGGTTGTATGGTATAGCACATTTGAGAACGACACCTTACCATCCCCAAGGAAATGGGGCCTGTGAGCGTTTCAATCGTACCTTGATACAGATGTTGAGAACATTAGAGGACGGGCAGCAGGCCCCCTGGCCTGAGTACCTCCCTGAACTAATGTGGGCCTATAACAATCGAGTGCACAGCACTACGGGCTATTCGCCACACATGTTGATGTTTGGGAGACCCGGGAGGGATATTGAAAATTTGAACATGCCACATCCCTCCTCTGATTCCCCTCGGACTGCATCTGAATGGGTTCGAGAACATCGGCGGCGACTGAGAGTGGTGCATCAGGTGGTGGGAAATCGACTCAGTCAGGTGTCTCATAGGGACACGCGGCCTGTGCAGACGGAACCTTTCTCCCCGGGGGATAGAGTGTTGGTGAGGGTCAAACGGCCAGCAGGGAAACTGGGCGCCCGGTGGGAGGCGACACCATACCTGATAAAGAGACAGGTGAACCCTGATATTCCAGTCTATGAGGTTGAGCCGGTGGGGGCAGGGGGGCCCACTCGTAATCTTCACAGTAACATGCTACAACGGTGCTGGTTTGAGGATGCAGCTCCATTTTCCACGGAACCAAAGGCTGTGTCCCAAGGGGCGGGTACTCCTGGTGCTTTTGAGTTTGTTTATCTGCCCCCTGTGAATGATCTGCTCCTGTGTAGAGTGAGTGTTGAGCCTGTGGTATGTCCTTCCGAGGGTGGGGGCTTAGGTCAGCCAACTGACATGAATGATGGGTCACGGGGTGTCGCACTTCAGGAGGGAGCAGCGTCACGCCTTTCCTCTGATGACACCTCTGAAGGAACTCCTGCCCCCACGGGGACAGAATGCGTTGGGGTGGGCCTTCGGAGAACCACTCGATCTACAGCAGGAATACCCCCTCAGCGCTATGCACAGGACAACTTTGAGTGGGGAGGTATGTCGAGGGCGCCAACCTCTAGTGGGGTGGCATGTAAGAGAGTAAACTAATAAGCTGCTAAAACCAAGCAGACTGCCATTTTGTAGTGGCCCAGGAAAGTGAAAAGCACAGTCTCTGGTTGCCATGGTGACGCTCTGTGTCTAGGAAAGTGAAAGCACGGTCTCTGGTTGCCTTGGTGACGGCTCTGTCAGTTGCTCCTGTTGTTGTTGATCTCTCTCTGCGGTGGCCATTACTAGTGTAAGGATTACAGCAGAGCCAGTGCAAGCTATATGGGCCTTTAAAGTTGTTTGCAAGCCCTGTTGTGTGGACTAAAGACTTTATCTTGAACTGAGCAAGTGTCCAGCATCCGAGGAGAGGCTGAGGAGATCTTCCACCTGATGGAGCGAGTGATTGGCGTCCAGGAAGGCCGTGAGTGACTGCGAAAGGAGAGTCGGCGTCTGGTGCCATCCACATTGGGAGGATCCTGACAAGGAGGCTGAGGAGATGTTCCCCTGATGAAGAGAGTGATTGGCGTCCAGGAAGGCCGTGAGTGACTGCGAAAGGAGAGCCGGCGTCCGGTGCCATCCACATTGGGAGGATCCTGACAAGGTCCTGACAAGCCCTGGAAAAGAGTGCTCCACAGATTGCACCCCAAGCTTACAGAACTAAAGTACTGGACATGTGAATCTGGCATTGGCTGGTAAGCTGCCAAATTTTGCTGTTTTTTTTACAATACGTTTTATTTTGGCGCCAAAGGTTTTTCTTTTCTTTTTCTTTTTCTGGACTTGCTGCAGCCCACGTGGAATATACACCGGTGTAAAGCTACATTTGAGGTTGATGGTACCATAGTTTTGAGATACCCGGGTATCCCTGTGCTAAGTGTATAGCCAGCATTGATATAGTGTATTGTATTGTTATTAGCTGTGATAAGTTATACTCAGTGTGCCATCTCAGAGGTCCCATCAGACCGCCCACAGTTGATGTACATAGCCTTTAGTTAAGTTAAATCCTTGATAAGTCTAACATGTAGGTAAATTTGCTCCTGGTTCTGAGTGTGATTTACATACCCTGGGAACTCTGAGATCGGTGCATTGATGTCGGCTAACGCTGAGTGTGTGAAACTGTTATTGGTAATATTTTAAGGGGATTTTGAGATTTTTACATTCCATACTGAACCATACTTTGATCCCCATATCAGTAAAAATACTGTTGTTTATTTCTGCCTCTGTTTCAGTCTGTGACTCACTGGATGTTAATAGGACCTCTGGTCATTACAAGCCAATCAGGTGGCTGCTGGCGTCTGATTGGCCACGGCATTACCGTACATCTACGCTGAGCGGCGCAGATGACCTCTGTACAGGAGATGTACGGTAATGCCACGGCCAATCAGACGCCAGCAACCGCCTGATTGGCTGATGGCTTACCATCTTACATCTGCGGCGCCCGGCTATGTACACACACCGGGTGACATCAGGCAGTGGCGGTGGCGGCGGCAAGCTCCGGAGGAACAATGGCGGCGGCAGAGGCAGCTGAGTAGGTGAGTATGATTTTTTTTTTTTGCCTGCCTGCCACGTCCTATTTTCGGGGGGTGCCTTATATTAAGCACCCTGGCCAAATCCCCGGGGCGCTAATTTTCGGGGGGCACCTTATTTTTGGGAAAACACTGTAGTACTCACACGGCCAAGATCAATTTCAACCTATGGGCACTTATCGCTCACGGCACATCATTTACTGAGGTCTGCCTATGTAAATAGTACTCACAAGGCCAACATCAATTTCAGGCTATGGGCACTTATCGCTCAGTGCACATCATTTACTGAGGTCTGCCTATGTAAATAGTACTCACACGGCCAAGATCAATTTCAGCCTATGGGCACTGATAGCTCAGTGCACATCATTTAATGAGGTCTGCCTATGTAAATAGGACTCGCACTGCCAAGATCAATGGCAGCCTATTATGTGCACTGATCGCTCAGTTCAAATCATTTACCATGGTCTGTCTGTGTAAACAAGACTCACTGCCACAATTAATGGCGCCTATGTGCACTGATCGCTCAGTGTGCATCATTTACTGTGGTTTTCCTGTGTAAACAAGACTGTCACTGCCAAGATCAATGGCAGCCTATGTGTACTGATTGCCCAGTGCCCATCATTTACTGTGGTCTGCCAGTGTAAACGGGTATTCAAAAAACTTCTGACTAATAAAAGTTTACCTTAGACTGGTCACAACATGCCGCTGGTTGGTCCGTTTTACTAAAAGGAAATCTGTTAGCAGGATTTCACACTGCCTACCCCCTACTATGTATATCCACATGTAGTGCTTTCAGAGACAAATCAAGCAATACCTTTACTTAGCCAGTCTGTTCCCCAGTTTCTGAGAAGACAGCTTTTGAAATGATATGCAAATAATAATAATATTTATTAATTTATATAGCGCTGTTAATACCATAGTGCTTTACATACATTTGCAATACTGTCCCCATTGGAGCTCACAATCTAAACATCCTATCAGTATGTCTTTACAATGTGGGAGGAAACCAGAGTGCCCAGAGGAAACCCACATAAACATGGGGAGAACATGCAAACTCCTTGCAGATGTTGTCCTTGGTGGGAATTGAGCGCAGGACCCCACTGCTGCAAGGCCACAGTGCTAACCACTGAGCCACCATGCCACCCATATTGAAATGAAACTGAAACTGAAGTGCTTTTGTTGTGCAAAACTCTTCTGAAGTCTCTGCCTTTCCTTTTATTTCCTGCCTAGTGCTGCCTCCTCCTGCTAATCTGACAGCTCTTTTGCTTGAAGTCAAGTAGGAGGCAGTAATAATGGGCAGAGAATAGAATTGGAGTGACAGAGGCATGAGAAGTGTTTCAGTGTGCCTAAAGAACGTAAACCACAGTTGCATGTCTATTAAACTCTGATTTCTGCATGACAGATGAATTGACTGTCTAGGTAAAGGTGTGTCTTTGAAAAAGATACATGTGCAAATGAATAGTTTGAAGCAAAATCCTGCTGACAGATTCCTTTTAAAATGATGTCCAGGGCATAAAAAGTTATTTTGATTGTATATAAAAATAAAATTAATTAACATTTATGATAAAATTATGAAATTAGCTGCAATGTTCTTATTTAAGACCCATTTCTGCTTTCCTCCAACACAATCAAAGAGACTGACCATTTCTCTGTGCCAACTCTTGAGAAGTGGGCTGGCGTAGCTAATGAACTAAGCCGAATGTCAGCCCCCTACTTTATGTGCAAACACACAGTGGAGCTTTCTGCCTCTACCAGGAGGTTTCAGAAACATAAAAAGGAAGGTCGGAAACTGACATCTCCCGATTTCATAATTCTACAATTCTTATCTTTATAAGTAACAAACAATCCAATTACCGTATATACTTGTGTATAAGCCGTCACGTGTATAAGCCGACCCCCCTACTTTTGCCCCCAAAACCTGGGAAAACCTATTGACTCGTGTATAAGCCGAGGGTGGACCCCAGCACAGGTATACAGTCCCCCCCAGTGGTATACAGCAGCCTCCCCAGTGGTAGTATACAGCAGCCACAGAGGTATATACAGTAGCCCCAGTGGTAGTATACAGCAGCCTCCCCAGTGGTAGTATACAGCAGTCTCCCCTGTGGTAGTATACAGCAGTCTCCCCCTGTGGTAGTATACAGCAGTCTCCCCCTGTGGTAGTAGACAGCAGTCTCTCCCTGTGGTAGTATACAGCAGTCTCCCCCTGTGGTAGTATACAGCAGCCTCCCCCTGTGGTAGTATACAGCAGCCTCCCCCTGTGGTAGTACACAGCAGCCACAGAGGTATATACAGCAGCCCCTCCCTGTGGTAGTATACAGCAGTCTCCCCCTGTGGTAGTATACAGCAGCCTCCCCCTGTGGTAGTATACAGCAGCCACAGAGGTATATACAGCAGCCCCTCCCCTGTGGTAGTATACAGCAGACCCCCTGTGGTAGTATACAGCAGCCACAGAGGTATATACAGCAGCCCCTCCCCTGTGGTAGTATACAGCAGCCACAGAGGTATATACAAAAGCCCCTCTCCTGTGGTAGTATACAGCAGCCCCCCCCTGGGGTAGTATACAGCAGTGCCCCCCCTGTGGGTATACACAGCCCCCCCCCCCCCGGGGTAGTATACAGCAGTGCCCCCCCTTTGGGTATACACAGCCCCCCCCTGGGGTAGTATACAGCAGTGCCCCCCCTGTGGGTATACACAGCCCCCCCCTGGGGTAGTATACAGCAGTGCCCCCCTGTGGGTATACACAGTCGCCCCCCCGTTGCTGCCGCACACCTGTAAAAAGAAGCGCTTTCATACTTATCCTCCTGCTGTCACCGCGCGCATCCTCCGATCTCCTTGCACCCGGCGTCCATCCATATGACCGCGCACAAATAATGACGTCATTATTTGTGCGCGGTCACGTGGATGGACGCCGGGTTGCAAGGAGAGCGGAGGATGCGCGCGGTGACAGCAGGAGGATAAGTATGAAAGCGCTTCTTTTTACAGGTGTGCGGCAGCAACGGGGGGGCAGCTGTGTATACCCACAGGGGGGGCACTGCTGTATACTACCCAGGGGGGGCTGTGTATAGCCACAGGGGGGGCACTGCTGTATACTACCACGGGGGGGGCTGTGTATACCCACAGGGGGGGCACTGCTGTATACTACCACGGAGGGGGGCTGTGTATACCCACAGGGGGGGCACTGCTGTATACTACCCCAGGGGGCGGAGGAGCGCTGACAGCAATGTAATATGCACCGCTCCCCCTGCCGCTGATGGACAGGGGGATGCAGTGCATATTGCATTGCACTAATGAGCAGGAGCACGTGACTGCCCGCTCATTGTACAGCCTCCCCCACCTCCTCCAGCCCCCGGACACCGGCCCCACACACTCTGAGCCGTCACTGACTCGTGTATAAGCCGAGGGGGGCACTTTTTAGCACAATTTTTGTGCTGAAAAACTCGGCTTATATACGAGTATATACGGTACCTTTTTATGTCCTTAGCCAACCCCTTTAACTCATTAACCTCAGAATAAAAAGGAACAATTTAATTAAAATATTTAGTATGTTTTGTTATTAAAATATTTTTATTTTTGGTATTAAATTGGTGAATATTTATTTATTATGCATTGCTCATATAGCGCCATCATCTTCCGCAGCGCTTTACAGGATATAATTTAATCTACCATGGTGCTCCATACAACATGTAACTCAGCTCTCGATGACACATTTGGGTTTTTTCATTTTACTTTTCCATGTAGTGGTTTGAATTTAGTTTCCTCAAATGTTTGGTAACAACTAACAAGGGGTCACACCAAAACAGATTCTTGAAGCTTTGTGGCTTGATATCTCTTAGTTTTGAAGCACATTCCAGAATACAGTACTTAGATTGAGTTTTCCATTCTATAATAAAGCAGTGTCTAGACCATTTCCTAATAATTGAAACTTCCTTTTACTGACGTACTGTAAATGTCTTTTAATGGCAAGGGTGTACTTATAGAGGCCTATGGTAAAAGGAGGTCCAACTCAGGCTGATCTCATCACACTTAGGTAAACTTGAGCACCATGACAATAGTGAGGAGAAAGCAATCAAAAACAGTTCATGTCACCCTTTTATCCTAGAGGACTTATGAAGATTGAGAATCTGGGAACCCCTTCATGCAATCTACCCTCATAGACCTTGGTTGAGCAAGACTAGTATTAGCTAAGCTTTTACATATTCAGTTTATAAGGTAGAGTAAGGCCCCTTTCACACTAGTGTTTCTGTCCGGATCTGCCAGATCCGGACAGAAAACCACATCTGCCGCATTTGCCGCCCAACGGCCACTCTTGAGGCAAATATGCGGCAAGCTCCATGCATTGTCTATGGGGCTTGCAGCATGTGTGGTATTGCTGCGATCCGACAGTTGCGGCCGCACAAAATAACCGCAGCTGACCGCGTTTTTTTCACAGCCGTAAGTGCTGCAAGTGCCGGATCACGGCAATACCGCACTTGCTGCAAGCCCCATAGACAATGCATTTGGCTTGCTGTAAGTGTGGCTGTTAGGCGGCAAATGCAGCAGATGCATTTTTCTGTCTGGATCTGCCGGATCCGGACAGAAACGCACATGTGATAAGAGCCTAATTTGACTTTTTATTTTTTTTTTAAAGTTTAGCATTTTTTGTCAATGTTTTCAACATTAGACCTGAAGTGCTAGTTTTTGACTTAGTGATGGTAGGTCTGATCTTTTCTGATATTGGCAGTTCTTAGGCAGGAGGCCTTTCGCAGGTAATTACGAGAATATAGTTTCTGTGTGCTTTTATACCTCTTTTCTCAGTTTACATTCTTTATATTTCTATAAACACATTGTTGTTTTCAGTATGAATAGTTTTCTGATATAATAAAGTCTCAAAGCCTTTTCGTCTAGTTTCTATAGTACAGACTGTCTGCTTAGAGACAAGCTGCTGTGATAAAGCCTGTCATGGTGCTGTGAGCAGGAAAGGAGGAGGTGCAGCATGGTATAGAGTCAGTGGAAGTAGATTATTTGTGACCTATTGACCCATGATTATACTGGGACAAACTTTTTTCTCATGGTAGGGAACAGATACAAAGCAACTAAGCGAGGAGTGTTCAGTTGTGAGGTATTAACTTGTCAAGATACATATATATAATTCATAACCTTAGCTCTATGCTATTTATATGTGTTTTAATTATTGTAGTGGTTTACTAATACAATAAAATCTAAAAAACAACTTACTATGTGAGTTTAGGTCACCATACAGATTAGAGCAGGGATCCCCAACCCGTGGCTCCAGAGTCATATGTGTCTCAAGGGCCCACGGCTTACTTCCTGCTTGGGGCATTACTACTAGGTGTAGTAAACAGCTAAGAAGAGCAAGTCTTCAGATGGTGACTCTTGTGACTAGCCCCACACAGATGAGCAGATCTAAATGGGGGTAAAGTAGGAATCTCTGGATCTTGAAAGGCAGCCTCAATGTGATTTCTGTGGAAAAGCTTTGGCTGTCATCATGTTACGGTGATTATGGTGCACAAGTGGGTAGAGCAAGAAGGCAGAGATTGACTGAGGAAATCAGGGGAGCTAGTCTGACCTTGTAGACTGGGGTTCCCTAGCTGACACCTGATTCCGAAATCACCTCTTATGATGAGGACATCCGGGCCACCAACCTTCCCCTCGCTCCTATCCAGCTCTGGGCTAACACCTACCCCTCACTTCCACCCAAGGATCCACCCCTAAGATTATCCTCACAGAGCAGAATACTTCTGGAAGGCTTCTGAAACACTGCACATGTTTTCACAGCTCAAGGTCAAAGCAGAGATTAAACTCTTAACAGTAACACCTAGTGAAGGGAAGTGGAACTATTTAAAGGCTGGGGGAATGGACAACAGCATTATTGACACACCCTTTCACCTGCAGAGCTATCCAGAGATAGACAGCAACACTACAGCAGCTTAAAGCCCCAGTCACACATAACGATATCGTTAGAGAGATCGTTGTAACTGTGACGTTACAACGATCTCTCCAGCGATGTCGTTCTGTGTGACACTTTGCAGCGATCAGGCCCCTGCTGTGAGGTCGCTGATCGCTGCAAAGTGCTGTGGGTCATTTTTAGATCGTTGGTTTCCCGCTGGTCAGCACGCATCGCTGCGTGTGACCGCAAGAAACCAGCGATCAGTGACCTCACAGGCTGGTTACTATGGTAAACACCGGGTATCCAGGCAGCACGCGCTGCCTAGATATCCGGCATTTACCATGGTTACCAGCGTCCTCCCTGCTTAGCGATGCCTGTAAGCAGGGAGAACGCTGGTAACTATGATAAACAGCGGGTATCTAGGCAGCGAGCGCTGCCTGGATACCGCGCTGTTTATCATAGTTACCAGCGTTCTCGGCAGTGCTAAGCAGGGAGCGATGTGGGAGGTGGCTCCCATGGCCTGATCGCTGGGGAGATCTGCCTGTTTGACAGCTCCCCAACGATTAGGTAACGACGCTCCAGCGATCCCGGCAGGTCGTTATCGCTGTCGGGATCGTTGGAGCGATCGTTATGTGTGACTGCACCTTAACTTTCAAATGTGCCAAAGGAAATTTACTCCCATTTAACTACCGCGAAGCATTTCGCATGGACTGCAGTACAGTCAACACATGACGCAGCATACAAGTAATGGGGGCACTGGATGTCATTACTATGAGGAGACGTGAGCTAGATGTGGCTCGTTCTATTCTCTTAATTCTGAATGTGGCTTGCAACCATCTTTTAGAGCTGAATGTGGGTCTGAAGATCGGAAAGTTGGGGACCTCTGGATTAGAGTAATTTCAACCAAACTGGATATCGACTGTATCAGCTCACAGTCTAAAGTGTTGTGGGGGGCCTCTTGATTTCTGATTGCAGATCCTTTTGTTCTCACTTAGTCATTGCCAGACTCCTCTGGCAGTAAATTATCTATCTTATAGAGAACACCGGGGCACTCCAGAGTGTAGTGAAGTCAGGAGAGGGTACTATCTATTGTGTATGAGGGGTTTAATATCATGGCTCCAGAAGATTACTAAAATGGTTTCAAGTCAGACCAAAATTATAATTTTGCCCTATTGTTTAAGACTTAAAAGCACAAAGTGCCCCATAGTATATTTTTTTAATAAATGTGTCATCAGAAAATTACCTATTGTCTAAACCAGGTTTTTGTGCTATATGTACTTCTTTTTAAGGTTTCCGATGTTTTTGATTTATTCATAGAACAATCTTCATTAATAAAAAGAGAAAAATTAGTTAATCAAAAAACAGTGTGTAAACCCAGCTAAAACAATTACAATGGTCGCTCCTTTTTCAAGGGTACCTTATTATTTATGTGGTGTTTGCTCTGGGACTTTAATTTTAAGGTTAATTGCATAAACAAAAATACATTTCCTTTTTAGGATGAAAAGAAGTGCTTCATATGTGATTCAAGAACGCCTTACGATGCTGAGACTAACACAGAGAGCCATCGGATAGAAAATGTAGTCCACCACCTTTGACCCAAATCGCTTTGATCTTTGGTGGCAGTCCGAAAATGGTAAATTCTTGGTTTGCCTTTTATACAGAGCTGGTAGGATCTTTAGCCCCACATACACATTAGACTAAGGTATGCTGAACCTGCTGTTATTTGGTAAGATTGGTGGACAGTCTAATGTGTATGAAGGCTTCCCAACTCTTCCTTGAAAGATCATATTGGGATTCTAAAATGTGCAGCTTGAAGATTAACATTTGACCCTTTTGTTCTTTAAGTGATAAGTCACTGCCAAAGATGACTGGCAGTGGCTTTGTTTGCTTTTTTCTTTGAAAACATGAATATTCAGCTGGGCCGAACATGTAGTGGGGAGGTGGTAGAGTTAGATTGACGGTGGAATGAGTGCTCCAATGTTTGGCACTCATGTATATGACCAGCTTTTGATAATAAACTATTTGTGCTGCTTTTCAGAAATTGAAAGTGATGCATAAGTTTTTTTTTTACTTCTGTACATGGGGGTTCACCCAAGTGAATAACCTTCTCCAATTTATTGTTTCTGTAACTCACATATAATTTCAATGGCTCAACAACCCAACCACTGATCTGGTGAAACTCCTCCTATTTATTTGCTTATATAGCACCTGCATATTCTGCAGCACTTTACAAACATTACCACTACTACCCCCATTGGGGCTCATACTCTAAATTCCCTAACAGTATGTCTTTGGAGTGTGGAAGGAAACTGGAGAACCTGGAGGAAACCCACGCAAATACAGGGAGAACATATAAACTCATTGTAGATGTTGTCCTTCTCCTAGAGCTGCAAAGCTATTGTGCTACCCACTGAGCCACCGTGCTCTAGATCACCATGTTTATGCTGGTGAGTAAGGGGTGCTTCACACTAAATGAGATTGCTAGCGAGATCGCTGATACGTCACAGTTTATGACAAGTAGCAGCGATCAGGCCCCTGCTGTGAGATCGCTGATCGTGTTGGAATGTCCTGGACCATTTTTTGATCATCCGGCTCCTGCTGGGCAGCATGCATCGCTGTGTTTGATGGGGACAACCACCAACGACCTCAATACTACAGGTCTGAGTGACAGGGTTTCAACAACCGCCGTATCGTTGCTGCATCATTTAGTAGATCTGACTGTTTGACATCTCACCAGTGACCACATAGCGATGCTCCAGCGATCATTACCAGGTCGTATCATTGTCGGGATTGCTGGTGTGTCGCTAAGTGTAACGGGGCCTTAGAACACGGGAATTAAAGGGATCCTGTCACCTCCAAATCACCTCCTAAGCTATCAAAACATGTCCCTGCAGCATCCTATCACTAATCTCACACTTCTTTTGTCTCCTAAAAGTATCCTGTGAAAGTGGAGAAAAACGTTTTAATACTCACTCCATTAGTGATTATAATTAGCAGGGGCCATATTCTTTAGTCACCAGGGGGTGTTCTTTTGCAGCTCCAGGATCCAGCCCTCTGTCTGTGCTTAAGTGAAACTGAAACTGAAGGCAGGACTAATGATTTGCATTCTGTGAGTGATAGAGAGGGGAGGGCAATGCTTGCACATCACAGCAGAACACACAGAGACAGGGTGGATCCTGGAGCTGCACAGCACAACAACCCGCCTTGGTGACTATGAATATAGTCACTGCTAATTATAATCACTAATGAGTGAGTATTAAAACGTTTTTATGCATTCACATGATGCTTTTAGGAGACAAAAGGAGTGTGAGATTAGTGATAGGATGGTGCAGGGACATGTTTTGCTAGCTTAGGAGGTGTTTTTGGAGGTGACAGGATCCTTTTAACGTCCCCATTCAAATGATTAATGATAGTTCCAGCAGTGAACAACTCTGATAACAAATATGTATACTCTATAATATGGTTAGTTGATAAATGTGTTTAATGTTAAAATCTTTTTATTATTTAATCTCACAAATTTACTTTGGACATAAAAGTTACTCTTCCTTGGACTTCAACTTGTACAAAATAATAATAACGTCTAATCATTTCGTTCTTAGAAATGAAATATTTTTCTTTTTTCTTTACAAAGGTCTGGAAAATGTCACCGTCCAGCTTGATCTTGAAGCAGAATTCCATTTCACTCATCTCATCATGACCTTTAAGGTTGGGAATCCATGACTTCTGCTTTTGGATACAATAGCTACTAGTATGAGATTTCCTTGTACACTATAAGGGCCTATTGTTAAGGCAAGCATGCATGGCACATTGCAACCATTGAAGGGGGTTTGTGAAGCCGGACCTGCCATTAAAACAGAATATTGTCATTTGTGCTCCTTAGTTTATCTATGCTGTTAACTGATATCTGTACATTTAGTAAAGGAAGCGTATTAATGTAATCCCCCTGCTGTGTGTTTGATGAGGCTCAACATCTGCATACAATGCCTTTGTGTGGGATCCAAACAGATGTCAGGAAGTGACATGCTTTGTAATGGTCATACCATGCTCCATGGATAGGACACGTTAGACATGCTCTTGTGTTCTTGGCAGGCTTTCATATCTGAAGGTATCTGGCCAGAGCTTTACTTTGAATAGTTGAGTTCTACAAGCGGATGTCTATGGGTAGGGTCACATTGCAACATGAATTGCATTCACCGCATCCGGATCCGGATGCGGTGAATGCAATTCCGGTCACACACATTTTTTGTCAAAAATGTGTGCATAATACCGCACTGCGGTAACCGGATGGCTCAGGATGTGTAATCCTGAGCCATCCGGTAACTGCATAGTTTGCGGATCCCGGCTATTGCCGGGATCAGCAAACTGTCCTCTGGCTATTCAAGAGTTAAATGTAGTAAGTAAAGTACTGTTTGAGGTCTGTAGGGGGGGCTAAGACCCCCCTACAGACCAGCCGCCCACTCCGGTGGGCTTCTACTACAATTTCCTATGGCTCGGGGCTCGGATGAGCCCCGTGCATGTCTCCAAACCTCCCGCCCCCCCGTATCACTATACAGGGGTGCCTGCACCCTCTTGTATAGCGATTCCTGCATGTGGCCCTACAGTTAGAATACAGAACACATGTAAGCTCATACTTACATGTCATCGTCGCAGTGTAGTGTGAAATCCCTGGGCGGGGCTGTTTGCTGCAGCCTCCGCCCCCTCATTCCTTATGGCCGCCCCCTCTGTGCCTCATCCAGTGATGTGAGGGCGGCCACGTCATGAAAGGGGCGGGGCTAAATATGTGACGCGGTTTAGCCCCGCCCCTTTCATGACGTGGCCGCCCTCACATCACTGGATGAGGCACAGAGGGGGCGGCATAAGGAATGAGGGGGCGGAGGCTGCAGCAAACAGCCCCGCCCAGGGATTTCACACTACACTGCCGACGATGACATGTAAGTATGAGCTTACATGTGTTCTGTATTCTAACTGTAGGGCCACATGCAGGAATCACTATACAAGAGGGGTGCAGGCACCCCTGTATAGTGATACGGGGGGGGCGGGAGGTTTGGAGACATGCACGGGGCTCATCCGAGCCCCGAGCCATAGGAAATTGTAGTAGAAAGCCCACCGGAGTGGGCGGCTGGTCTGTAGGGGGGTCTTAGCCCCCCCTACAGACCTCAAACAGTACTTTTACTTACTACATTTAACTCTTGAATAGCCAGAGGACAGTTTGCTGATCCCGGCAATAGCCGGGATCCGCAAACTATGCAGTTACCGGTATGGCTCAGGATTACACATCCTGAGCCATCCGGTTACCGCAGTGCGGTCCCGAAACGCTGCGAAAACTGCTGCCTGCATGATTTTAAAACGCAGGCAGCAGTGCCGGATCCGGCCACCGGATGGCTTGTGAAGCCATCCGGTGTTTTGCATAGGCTCCTATGAGGAGCGTTTCCTGGTCCGGTTTGGAGCTTTTTGAAAGCTCCAAACCGGATCAGGATTTATAAAACAAAACGCAGATGTGACCCTAGCCTATGTTATAAGAAGCTCCCTTTTTTTTTTTTTACAGACTTTCCGCCCAGCTGCAATGTTAATTGAAAGATCATCAGATTTTGGGAAAACATGGAATGTATACAGATATTTTGCATATGATTGTGAGTCTTCCTTCCCTGGAATCTCAGTTGGTCCAATGAAAAAAGTAGATGACATCATCTGCGACTCCCGATACTCTGATATTGAGCCGTCTACTGAGGGGGAGGTTGGTTTTCTTATTCATTTTTTTTTTTACTTTTTTTTTACTGCATGTTAATATAAAGTAGGTTATGTGTTAGATTGTTAGGTTTCATAAAATTTTTTCATTTCATAATGTAGGTTATTTACCGTGTCTTAGACCCAGCTTTCCGCATAGATGATCCATACAGTACTAGAATTAAAAGTAAGTTACATTATCTGCACACTAAAGTATTGCTTTTTTATGCATACATTATGCTACTTAATATCCCATTATGCAAAAATACTTTTTATCTTTTTAAAATAAATAAGTTCCAAATATAAATTCAGGGTTGACGTTATATATCTAATATATAAAGCTGAGTGTGTGTATCATAGGCCCACTCACTCAACATAGCCATGCCCACTCCATATAGCTCCACCCCTTCACAAAGCCCTGTCCCATGGACTTTGTGGAGGGGTGGAGCTATGAAGAAGTGGACCTTTATGGAGTGAGCTGGGCTATGTGGAGTGGGCATGGCCATGTGTAATGGTGGGAACTACCAGGAGGGGGTGGAGCTATGATACATACACACACGTACATAAATTACCATAAATGGGTGATATTACCATATATGGCCATTACGCCTGGGCAATATATATCTTGATAGATAGATAGATATTAGACTTTTCTATATTAGACTTTTCCACAATTTTATGGTTCTGTTTCCATTATATTTTATGGGTCTTTATCTTTGTGTTTTGTTTAAAGGTATGCTGAGAATTACAAATTTGAGAATTAAGTTCTTGAAGCTCCACACTTTGGGTGACAACCTGTTAGATTCCAGAGTTGAAATAAAAGAAAAATATTACTATGCTATTTATGATATGGTTGTACGTGGTAATTGTTTCTGCTATGGACATGCCAGTGAATGTGCCCCAGTTAAAGGCTACTCTGACAATGTTGAAGGAATGGTAATTATTACATTTATCTATGTTCTGCATAATTTCCTCCATATGATACACAATTTCATTTAAAGTTATTATTTATGCAAATCATGAAGAAAATTAGATTTTTAAAGCAAAGTTACAGCTAAGTTGTTTTTCTTCAGTGATGGGAGCTTCTTAAAGGGCTGTTTTTAAGTTGGCAGTTACTGCCTATCCTATCAACAACTGGACCCACATCGATCCCAAGAACCAGGGAACTGGAGAGCCCTGTGTAAATGGATTGGTGGTTGATCATTTCTATTGGGGTACCAGATATTACTTAGTGCAGTGTTGTTCAGCAGTCTCATAAGAATTAATGGCGAAGCAGTGAGCCTGGTCAACCATCAGTTCTTGTGATTGGTGGGGGTCCCAGCGTCACAACCGCAGCTATCAGGAAGCTATCCCCTCTAACAAGGTAGAGTGCTAGATATACTGTAGCATTCTAATCAATGGTGATCTAACCTTTGCACCCCTGCCAAACTAGAAAACAAAGTGACCATGTCGTCACCTCTCCTGTACAGTTGAAATCCTGACCACACCACTGTGACTGGCACTGCCACACAAATTGTGGTGTGTTGTAGCTTCCTGCAAAACGCATGTCTGGGAGCAAAATCTTATGTTGCTGATTTTTCTGAGAATTATGGGGGTATAGCAAGTTATTCCCCTGTGGATAACAAAAATAGATATATTTTACATCTAAAGATGCATACAAAGCAAGAATAATATAGACTTGTTACATGACATAGGATTTCCAGCATTAATTCTCTATTTAGATAGCTAAGACTCCATATACATTTCATTGCGTTGTGCTCCCACAATAAAATACAACATAAATTCAGTCAAACATTTCATTCTCATAAACTCTTTTCTCATATTTAAGGTCCATGGTCGCTGGTTTGCAGACATCATACAAAAGGTTAAATTGTGAGCAGTGTATGGACTTTTACCACGATTTTGCCTTGGAGACCAGCGGAAGGTCGAAGCAGCAATGCTTGTAAAAGTAAGTGACCACATAATGAAGAACATCATTCATGGGCAGCTTTTGGCTACTGGTTTAAAGCTGTCAAAAGACTAAGACATGATAGTCAATCATATGTTAAAATTGATACATATCCACCCAGGTCATGTAGCATTATTTGTGATATTATATTTACTTACTTACAATACAATACTATGAGCAATTTGGCTTTTTTTTACAGAATGTAATTGTAATGAACACTCCACTCATTGTCATTTTGACATGGCTGTTTACATGTCAACTGGAAATACCAGTGGTGGGGTATGTGATGACTGTCAGCACAACACAATGGGTCGGAACTGTGAGCAATGCAAGCCATTCTCTATCAGCACCCGGACAAAGACATCCGGGACCCAAAATATATGTCAACGTAAGTATGATAGTTTAAGAGAAATGTCTTACTCTGCTGCCTTGGTTTTTGGCAGTCATCCATCATTTCCAGCTCACAGCAGCTATTGTTTCTTTTTTTATTGTGATGCCTCGAGAGAGAGATGTTGTATGACTTTATAAGGATCTATGAACACAATAGTCTTGCTTGCCTCAAATTCTTTCAATTGATGTGTGCCCCCCTCCCTTAAGAATTATATTGCCGTTTGGATGTAATCTGCAGAACTAAATCAATAGAGAACAATTTAAAAGTGCAAAATCTTTTTCAGCTTGTAACTGTGACCCAGCCGGTTCTCAAAATGGAGGAATATGTGACCGCTATACTGACTTCTCAGTTGGCCTCATCGCTGGGCAGTGTCGTTGTAAAGCAAATATTGAAGGAGAGCGATGCGACGTGCAAAGAAGGGCACTATGAGCTCAGTGCAGAAGATCCAGATGGATGTCAACGTAAGAATTAAATCCTTTTACAGTGATTTATGCCTTTTTTTTATTACTTAGTAACCCTTTAGTTCTATTTGTGAAATGTTTTTCTGTTCCTTGCAGCTTGTGGATGCAATCCTATGGGAACTATACCTGGTGGTAATTCATGTGACTCTCAAGATGGCAGCTGTTATTGCAAGCGTTTTTGTGACCGGAAAGAAGTGTGACCAGTGCATGGTAATAATAATTTTCATTAAGATTTTCTTACAACTACCTTGTACCCCTTTATTACACTTAAAGTGAAATACTTGTCAGTAACTAGGTAAAACTGTAATGTCTGCTGCATAGAATTTTTCAATTAATAAAACTGATCGATTGTGAAATTATCGTATTTTTCAATTTATAAGACACACCAGATTATAAGACGCACCCCCAAATTTAGAGGAAAAAAGAGAAAAAAAATATTTAAAATAGGGGGTCCAACCTATATTCTGGTGCAACTCATATGCAGTGTAGTTTACCCAGAGGTGGTGCGATTCTGGTGAGGCGGGCTCACAGGAGGCAGGGTCACATAAGGCAGGGTCACAGGCGGTAGGGTCACATCAGACAAAGTCACATCAGCCAGGATAACATCATGCAGGGTCACATCAGGCAGATTCACATCAGGTAGGGTCACATCCCGCAGAGTTAAAATCAGGCAGAGTCAGTATTTTATGGTCACGCTATCTCCACACCATTGTGGCACTCCCAGTCACATGTCCTTTCGGGTCACATGACCGCTGCGTCATCGCATGTCTTCAAATACAACATAACACAAGGGAGATGCAGGAGAGACCCACCCCCATAGGCTCAAGTGACAATCATAAAACTGGGGGTTTCATCACCAGTTGCTAGGCAGATCTCACACTGCCTTGAGAAGCACAAAGTGATAACCTCGTCCTTCCAGCCATAGCGCCCCAGCAGCATTTACCCATTGTGCAGCTGCCACCTCCCCACAACTGCGACCCACTTCTCCGGTAAGCTGCTATTTGCTGCTCGTATTATAAGATGCACTCCCATTTTCCCCCAATTTTGGGGGGAAATAGTGCTATTTATAATCCGAAAGATATGGTATAATTTTTACCATGCTCAGCTATATTCATATTACTCTACTACAAACATAGTATATCATGTTTATATGGAATTCCTGTGCAGCAAGTAAAGGTGGCATTGGTGACATAGATAAAGCAATAATCTAATCAATCTATTGCTAGTAATACATAATGAAATGCAGTGTTGTGTCTTCTCCTGTACAGACTGAATTCTGGGTTTGAGCAATGATTTAGATGGTTGTCGGCCTTGTGATTGTGACCGTGGTGGATCATTCGACAATAAGTTAAGCCAAATTTTAATTTCTTCTCTTGTAATCATTCACTTGTAAGCTGTAACATGCCAACAGTTAGCGGAGCAGTGCATTTTATGTAGATGCTGTAAATCAGGTGACCATGGGTTGTAAAACTTGCCAACTGGTAAAAAGCAGTTGAAACCTCATGCAAATCAGACATCATATTGAACTGCTATGAAGTCAAACTGTAATAAACAGGATAAGGTGCATTAACCTGTGTACAGTATTTTTGCCATCACAGAATAGGGACAAATGGAACAAGATAGATTATGGAAAATAATTCTCAAACTAGTGTTTATTGAAATTATACAATATGTAAATTTGGCATAGAACAATTCTTAAAGGGGATGTCCATCATATTGACGGTGTCTCCCTTAGTGTAAGTCATGAATATAATATCAGTTTTTAGTCCAATACCTGGCAAACTCCACCAATTAGCTGTTTGAAGATCCAGCTGTAAACCAATGTATGGAGCTCAAACAACATGGCTCTATGTTCTTTGTAGTAGCCCATTCTCAGGTACTTCAACTCACACTAGTATCCCCCCATCAAGTGATCTTATGTGGAAAATTACACCCCTCTGGGAATCTGCACTGATGAGCAAAAGGGTAACAATGTTTTGAACATTTGGGCTTTCGGTCTCCATATTTCTCCATCCACTCACAGCATTTGAGTTGTTGAGACTACCTTCATTTTATAAACAGCCATCATCTTGGTTATCTTCTACATAAATTTGACTTTCAACTGTTTACCATGATTAGTTATATAGATTTTTGTCATGTTTACTGCATTGTTACTGTTTTGCCCTGGGTGTTTGGAAAATCTTTTTTTTTCTGTATATTAAAAAATTACATGTTTTCACATTAGAAAAGAATGAAAAGTGGCATGTAGAAGATTGAAATGGGTGATTTGGAGCGATGAGACTAATGCCTATAGACTAGGCTTGGGTGCAAATGGGTGTAGAAAAAACAAAAGAAAAAGGGGCCAATGGATCGAGAAACTGAAGACATAGTGTTCCAGCAGGCAAAAACCAGAAGCATTCATCGAGATTGGGCAAAGAAATGGTTTTAATGATAATAGAGTAAAGGTGTTGAATTGGCCCCCCCCATTCCCAAGACCTCAACCCAATCAAACACTAGTGGGTAGAGTGAAAAAAACAGTACACATATCCAAGTGAGCCGACCAGTATGCACCAGCATTGGAACATGCAGAAAAAGATCTGGATTTCGGTTGAGACATGCTTGATTCTGACAGAGAGCTTTCCCAGAAGGATTCAGGCCGTGCTGAAAGCCAAAGATGAGTTTACAACATACTAACAAAATAATAAATATTTAAATTTAGATTTTTAGAAGCAAAACAGCAACAATGCATTCACATGACAAAGAATCTGCATAGCTAATCATATGCTAAATAGTTCCAAGTTAAATTTATGTAAGAGATAGCCAAGATGATTGTCTACAAAATTAGGGTAGTTTCATGCTCAAAATGAACTGAATGAGATATAACACCTGAAAGTCAAAAGTTCAAAACATTGTTACCCTTTTTGTGTGTATATGGGATCTGTGTTGTTCCTGCTCTGAACACTATTTTCACTTGTGCTGCAGTTGACGAACAGGAAAGTAGGTGTTGGACTCCCACCAATCCGATATTGAAGATAAATCTAAAGATAGGTATTAGATCCCATCAGAAAAAATTACTGGACTAGTGCTCAAGCATTACCCAAACATAACTATAATTCATTCCAAACTCAGCTTGTATTTTGGATTGTTTCCTGTACATCTTATTTGTTATGTTACACCTCTGCTGAAAATTAAATTTCTAAGGCTTGTTTTTATGCTGTCTGCAGCTGTTCTCAAGACTCTGGCCAGTGTCGCTGTAAAACCACACATGATCGCCCGCCAGTGCAATGAAGTGCAGTCTGGCTTCTATTTCATCTCTTTAGACCATTATATCTATGAAGCCGAGCATGCAGATTTTGGACCTGTAAGTATTATCATTTATGAGTGGCTTTAATTCCATATATTAGCTATACTTAGCTGTTGCTGTTTCCCAACAGGCGTAAGAGCGGTAGAGAGGCTGCCCCCTCACCGATCGCACTCCTTCCTGGCAGGACCTGGATTTGCCAACGTTTCCAGAAGGGGCATACTTGGAATTTCATATAAACAATATCCCAACCTCTATGGAGTATGATCTTTTAATTCGTTACGAGCCACAGGTGACCATTCTAGACCTATATTAAAGTAACATTACTTGTGGAAATGAATCATTCTGGTAAACAAGAAATATAATGGTTGACTTAATGGAAAGCTATCAAAAAAAGTCCTATTATTTAAATCAGATTTTTGGTTTTCATATATATGTTTAACCCAAATTTGGGAAAGGTTTTTTTTCCATTCTGTCATATTTGATTGAAAAACAAAATTTGGAGTCTTGCAATATTTACACTGACCACTAGAGCTTTTTTTTAGACTTTCTGTCCTTTCAGGAAACCTTTACAGCAGTTTCCTTTACAGCAGATTCAGAATTAAATGGACAGATAACAGGGCCGCCATCAGCCCCGTCACACCTGGGCAAGTTCTGAGGCCCTGACAAGTGAGGGGGGCACCTTGCCATGTGTGAAACAGAGGCAAAGGATGGGAAACCTGCTCACAGACAGCTGCCTTCTCCTGCTCTGCAGTGGATTTAATGTGATCGGTACACAGCAGGAGAGAAAGCTTACCTGCCTTCTCCTTGTGTGTTTCTCCCCCTTTATGTGTCTGCAGCCGCCTCCTCTTCTTCTGGGTCTGCCCTCCTCTTCTGCCCTGCTCTGTGCGACGTCAGGATCAGACGAGGAGGCAGACTTAGAAGAAGAGGAGGCGGTGGCAGACCCATAGAGGGAATAACGCAAGAGAAGTCCAGGGAGGATGTGCCAGCAGCAGCTCTTAATAAGATCCCACCCAGGCAACCTCTTAACTGTGGAGGTTTCTAAAGTCTTTTTTAAAGCTTATAGGGGGCTAGAGCCATGGGGGACCTGATATACCCACCGGGGCTGTGGGGTACTCGGAACCAGGCCCTCTCGTACTCTAGAGCTGAGGATGTCACGGGTTGTGACCCGGCTCCATTGTCCCTAGCGGTCAATAAAAGGGGGAAAAATTTTATGAATTATCATGACGCCACCCGTGCTTTGTGGCTATGGGTAGCCACCGCTGCAGTTGGGACCTCTGGGGATGATGGGGGTTAGCAGCTTGGATGTTGAGCCCTCCACAGGTAGGTCTGGTCCCCAGGGCAACCGTATAGTCAGCGTAGGTGTAGTGCAAAGTTCTCAGTACCATCAGGCAGCTTCTGCGCTGGCTTGCAGAATCATTTTGTCTTCTCTCAGGCCGCAATCAAGAGTTTTCACACAGTGTCAAGCTTTAACTGGGTTTACTTTTCCCGCTTGGCATATGGTTACCAACACAATCAAAACAGTTCGGCTCCGTTTCGTCTAGCAGCTGGATGGTTCGTCTGCAGCACCCCTTTTTGTGTTCCTTTCGGGCCTTTTTCGGTCTGTTCCACATGCTAGCTACAGTCCCACGGTCACAGGGTTTTCTGTTTGTTAACTTCCAGGGTCCCCTACCCTAATACGACGGCCTTCCTTTACTCATCATGTTTGGGCTAAAATCCCGGCCAAAATTTTTTGGGTTGGGGGGTAAACTTCCCGGCCCTTATGCGGCCGGACCCGGTTTCCCCCCTCCTCAATCCCCCCGACTCAGCCCCAACCCCCCCCTTTTTTTTCCTTTTCCCCCGGTTTCCCCCTACCTGGCTTCCCCACGTGGACAGGTGCCCCGGGCCGGGGTTTTCCCCAGTATGATTCTTATCTTGGCATGTTTTAATCTCTTCTCCGTATGTTTAAAAATCCTCTTTTTTTTCCCCCCTTTGTTTTTCTTCTGTTTTTTTGGGTTTTAAAAAAGGGTTTTTAAAACCCCCCACCGGTTTTCCCCCCATATTCATTTGACTAAACCCCCGGTTCACATAACGATGTGCCCAGCGATGCCCACAACGATGCATTTTTTATGCATTTTTTACAATCGTTTTCGGGGGCGTGGTGACTTCCCCACTGACAGATTACCAGCGACCTCGGGGACCAACGTTTGTACCCCCGTCCCTGTTCCCTGCACCCCGGGGGGCGGACGCTGGTAACCATGGTAACAGCGGGTTTACCCGCTTGTTTCCCATGGTTCCCGGGGACCCCCCCCCGCTTCCAGTTGGGGGACGGCGGGGGCCGACCTCTCCTACCCTGCCTCACTATTTCATCTCCCTGCTATTTCCGTTCCCTACTCTATCCCCCTATCCTAAACCCAATCCACCCCCTTCCCCTTTGTTTAAAAAAAAAAACCCCCCCCCAGGTCCCCGGGATCAAGGCCCCCATACCGGCATCTCTGTAATGGAGTTCAGGGAAAAGGGGCCTGTGATGAGGTCACAGTAGTGACCGGCCAAACTATACAGTATACAGTATAGGGGGGTCACATGACTGTGACCTCATCACAGGTCTTTTACCCCTGAGATCTCCTTTACAGAGATCCCGGGGATGGAGCCTCTGTGCCGGGAGCCTCGGGGGGGGGGGATTTCTTTATTTAGAAAAGGAGGGATAGGTTTGGGGGTTTGGATAGGGGATAGATTAGGAAAGGGAAATAGCAGGGAGAATGAGAATAGTGGGGACAGGAAGGGAGGATGCACCCGCTCGCTGAGGGGCGCTGATCGCTGCCCCCCCCCCCGGTCAACCCCCCATGTGGGGGGCCGCGGGGGGGGCCAAAGACCAAAAAAGGTCAGGAGCCCGTGCAAGAACGACCCACAGCGGGGGCCTGACGTGCTATCAGTCACACGCAAGAATCGGGGAAAGGGAAACGTTCCTTACTCACAAATAGACGTATCGTTTTCCTATCGTTTGTGAGACCAGCTATAAAGTAAAATTAGACTTGGGTCGGGGTGTTGGTGTTTTTTTTGGGGTGACCAAATTACCAACCCCCCTGCTGTGCCCTCTATGGTGACCGTATAAAAACAAAAGGGGGAGACAAGAGGGCAAAGTGCCCTATCACTAGTGAAAAAACGAGTATATCATAGGTGACATCACCTGGTCCCGTTGTGGACCCCCCCCCTGGTTTTAAGCCCCTTGGTTTTTTAAACTGCTGCAGGACCTCCACCCGCCCCTACTTGGGAAAAAGGGTCATATATAGGGGGAAAAAAAGGGGTGTCAAGGTCCGCGCTGCGTTCAGTGGGATCCCAAGGTGTTTCTACAAGAACACAAGGGTTTCCAAGCAAAAGGAATGGTTCCAAAAAAAAATCTTTGCTTTTAACCTTCCTTCCTTTTTTACTTCTTTGGGCAACCCCCCTTGGGGTCCCCCTAGCAGAGCGCGAACCCTGACACACCTCCCCAAATATGACTTTTCCCGTCAGTGGTGACCCGGCTGCAGGGGCGCCACAGGGGCCCCTTCCCTGAATCAGTAGATAGCGCATTCATTTTTTGCATTTGTTTGCGCCCAGGGGGACAGGTCCTCTTTAAATTCATTTAATCTTTTTGCTGTGTTTTTTTTTTTTTTTAGCTTCCCCAACGTGGGGGGAAAAGCAGTGATTACAGTTTCGTCCAGGAAAAAATCACAAGCAGCAGATGTGGGGAAAACCCCACCTGTGTGACAACCAAATGTGGATTACCTCCAGATCCCGGGGGTACAAGTTGAGGTTTAAAAAAGCATATCACAGTATTTTTGGATTGTACTTTCTTTTGCAGCAAAGCCAACCAGTCTACGAAATGTTTGTGGTTACAGTTTCTTCTCTGATAAAGTAGTGATTTTATAGTGTCCCGACACTTTTATAACTGATGGGGTCCCCCCAAAACGAAGTTTTAAGGGTTTTTTCACCCGGGGGATAACTGTTTGTCCCCGTAAAATTCCTTTGGGGAAAATCTTCTAGGAAAAAAAAAATGATGTAAAAACCCCCTTTCACACTAGTGCTGCATTTGCTTCATTGTCAAGATCAGTTTCACACAAAGATCTAAAAAATCGCCGGAAAAAAGTTCGGTTTTTTTAGAATCTTTTAAAAAGTTTTTCTGCTAAATTGCTCAGCCAAAAAATTTTTTTAAATGTCTTTTGTACAAATTTTAGGAATATTGTCCTCCCCCGACCTTATGCTTTAAAAAGGGCCCTGAATTACACATACGACTAGACCTCCGGTTTCGGTTAACTTAATGTGGAGAATCCATACACATAATTGACCCCGTAAGTGCATTTTTTTTAAATTTTTTTGGGATTTTCTACACAAAAGGGGAAAACCCTTCACACAATTTTTTAAAAAACTAAAGAAAATATAATTAAAAAAAATTTTATACTTTCAGTAAAAAAATTAGGTTTGTGTTCTTCATTAACACCATTTGAATTTTCTTAAATTTTTTAATTTGGTTCACGGGGGTTGGCCTTTCCTTTTCCTCCCGTCTGTGTTTCCCGGGGCCCTTTGCGCTTGAATTTTGAATGGCAGGTAACTGCTTTTTCTGACCGTCCCTGTATTTGAAATCTTCCCCGTCATTCCCAAGGGGGCAGATTGAGTTCCTGGTTGGTTTCAAAAAAATTACGCCGTCAAAACCCCCTTAATTGCATTGACAATCATCTAAAAAAAAACGTCATTGGCTGAAACTCAATTAGCGCATTAAACCTCCACGGGAATGGGGGACCTTTTTGTTGAAGATTTCCAACATAGGAGTGCATCATGAAAACAGTAACCCCCCTTAAAAAGATTGGAGGCAGGGGGAAAAGGGGTGAAAAATCACAGACAGGGGGGGAAAAAACCCTGTTTAGGTTTTTTGACCGGGACCGGGAAAATCTAATTTTTAAAAAGAACAAAAAATGGCTTTCTTCACTTCAATGCAATCAGTATACAGGCCTTTACAGCCATGTTTTACATTAAAAAAACTGTAAAGGGTTCCCTTTAAAGTTTTTTATTTGATTTATCTTTTAAAAATAATTAAACGTATTGATGGGGTTAAGTTAAACAATGATATTGCAAGACTACATAGATAGGTTTTCGGGTAAAGAAACAAATCTAGAGTCATTTTTGTGACCCCCAGCCGAATTTGAAACTGTCAAAATTTTCCCTTTTTTCCCCTTGTGGTAACATTGGCAGCTTCTTAAATTTCCCTTTTTTAAAACCATATCAGACTTGCCCAAAAAGAGGAAAAATCGCATACATATGGGTTTTAATACCCACTCTCAAAGGGGGGAAAAGGAAAAAGAAACATGAAGTGTTGGTATTACCTTTGCCTTTAGAGGCAACCCGATGGTTCAGGCTTTTTTTAAATAAATTTGTTTATTAATTCCACCCTTTTTTCCCCCTGCAGCTTGCTTTATGTCATTAGTTTTGGGCGAATGAAGTCATCAAAGTTTTCAGTTACACCTATATTTTACTGTTATTTAGGGGGTTTTTAATTTAAATTTTTTTTTGGGTATTTCCATAATGTGTAAGCAAAAATACAAAAAAATAAAAAATTTAAAAAAACCCACAGATTGTTTTGCTGCCTCTGTCAAGTCTTGGATTTTTTTTAGCAGGGGGAGGCCCAAAGACTCAGCAAAACGGCAGACTTTCCCCCGGGTACCGATGTGCAGAAAAAAGCCAAAGTGTTGGAAAACCCATGACAAAGTTGCAAAGACTTTTCCCTTTTATCTCGGCAGTCCTACATGAAGGTGCCCTGGGTATGTAATTTCACGCTCCTTGTTTACAATCTCTGACCTTTATGGCTTAAAGACCCCTTTTTCATCATCAAAAAAAAATTGGGTTTTTTTTACATATTGCTATCTAAATGGCAATTGATGTGAGTTGATTTACAAAAAAATCCTTCAGGGTTGATGACTCTTCCAATTTTTAGGTAGCAACAAAAGCCTTAGTTTTCTTTCATGCAATCAATGATGTTTTCCCCGCACATGTGAAGATATGTAGTAAGGGGGTTTTTGCTTATAATTATTGACTGTTCAAATCCAAACTGCACTTGGAAAAAAGGACAGCTTTGTCTCTGAAGCATCAGGGAAGTTAGGAGAGAGATAAGCAGACATTGGGGAATTAGGTTGTGCTTTTGGGGTTAGCCAACTTTTTCAAAGTTTTGTTCTGGACAAAATGACCAACCCATTTGGGAAACCCTGATTGGCCCTTTGCTCTCGGCCCACTACACCAGCCTTAAGCAAAGCATTCCGGAGAAGGGGGGGCGAGGTTTTTTTATGTCTTTTTTTGTACATACTACATCCTAATGCTGATTTTCCCCCAGTGTGAGCCATTCAAACACTGCAAGTGGTTTCAGGGGCCCCGCAGCGAATGTACCCCAACACAGCGATGCCCCGGATTTTTTAGTAAACCCAGAACCCGCCCCGAACATTTAAAAATTTTTTTTAAAACTGGGTTTTGGACGAACACTGAAGTTAAAATCTGGTTTTTTCTTATTTTATTCAGGGGAAAAGAAGTTGGTCGAAGCAGATCTTGCAAGCTCTTGCCCTGTTTGAAGCTTGTGTCCTTTCCCAGAAAAACCTTTGGGACAATGAAGTTGGGGCTAACCTAGGCAATGGGGGGTAAAGTAAAAACTCCCTGTTTTGCAAACGAAGGGATTTGCAAAGGAGTAAAATTGCATTCACACAATATTTTTAGAAAATAATTTCTTTCCTTTAAAATTTTTTGGAAAAAATAACTAAACCCGAATTGTATTTTAAAAGTTTTGAATTGTATAACTTGCAAAATTTTTGACAATGTTATTTTTACAGAAAGAGGAGACTTTTTAAAAAATTGGAAAAGCCTAAGTAAGGAGTAACCAAACATTTCCATTTAATTTTTTTTTTTATCTGAAAAAACCGGTGACCCCAAGGCCCTTAGCGCTGTTGTGACCCAAATGGGGACAATGCCTTTTTGCCCAAAGTGTTGGCAGAAAGCGATAAATGGCTGGGGGAATTATGGATTTGTCCTAAGGTGTAAACGTATGTATAATACTGTGTTGTTGCCTTGACTCTTTTTCCCATTTTGTTAGACCCAAAAAAACAAGGCAATTTTTTCTGCCTCAAGGGTTTTAAAAAAAATCCCTCAGTACAGTAGATCATCGTGGGACTGCTTGGGGGTTCCCAGCAGTTGCCTACCAGTTTTTTCTGGAACCTTTGCTTTAGACAAACCATTTTTTTTTTTTTTTTGAGTTTGAATGTAACCTAAAAGGATCTTTTGAAGCTTTTGCCAAAGGGGGTGGTCGTGCCCATGTTTTCCCGGACCTTTTTGGCGGCAATTGAAGGTGTTTCCGGGGTTTTGGGGGGTTTCCTAACTGTAAAAACAAGCCAAGTAATGGACAGCGAAGAATGCAACCCATCACTGGAGAGGCACCGCTTAGAAACATACTAAAGGGGTTTCAGCTTAAAGGTAAATCTTTCTTGTAAGATAATTTTTTTAATTTTGCATATTTTATTTTTTATCAAGTAAATGGGACAAAAAATTTTATAGATGATATATCTTTGGCTACAGCTGGTCCCTATATCCCAAAAATTGGAATGGAAAGTTAAACGTGTTCCCCCTTAAATGATACTCTATCGACTGAATTATCAATTTTTCCCGCCTGCATTTGCATTTTAAGGGTTTGTTTTTTCAAAACCCCGGGAAAGACCGCAATTAAGGTGCTTTCCACAGCTTTTTTCAAATGCGGAGATGCGATAAAAAAAAAAGCATCTGCCCTATACCGCATCCCGGCTGCACTTCGGCACGGTTCGGCAACCCCCTACAATGTATAGGGGGCTTGCGGCAGGTCGGCAAGGCGGTTTTGCGGTCAAAAACCGTTTTTTTGGGGGCTGAAAACCTGCCGCAATGCAAAACCGCACTTCCCCACCTGCCGCAAGCCCGCCATATTTTGTATTGGGGGTTGCCGCAACCGGCCCCAAGGCGCCGTATAGGTAATCGCGGCAGATGGGGTTTTTCACGCTCTCCCTTTTTTTTAAAAAAAAAGTGATTAAAAAAGGGGGCCTTTTGTGGTATACATTTTTCCCAGCCATCGGCAAAACCCCCTACCAGTGGGTGAGACTAACTCAATACAAATGAGGGGCAAAACCATGCCCAATAGACAGCTGTGCCTATGGTCAGACACACCCACTCCTACTTTTTAGGGGAGGGGTTCCCACAATCTGTTGTGGGAAGTGCACACGATAATTGGTCTGTTCCCGCTTTGCAAGCGGCGAACCCCCACGTACACAGTGCGGGGCTGGGGGTTGTAAGTCTACTGTCACAGAAGTGATGCGAATTATTAGTTGACCCGACAAAACCTTTAAGGGGTTTTTAAAAATTTAAAAATTTACAAAAAGGGTAAAAATTTTTAAAGGGACTCACTAGTGCTTAAATCGGTGTCTGCAAATAAGCCTTTTCCTCGCGACCAAAAATTAAGATGAGAAAAGGGAAAAATAATAAGTGGGGGAAAGGAAGAGCAAAATATTCACCCCCTAGGGTAATTTTGAGGGGACATAGCACAGGTGATAGCTTTGGTGCATTGTCATTTAAAAAAAACTCAGGAGTGTACAAAAAGGGGGGACCAGCAGCAGAGAGGTCATGTGAGCAGGGGCGGATAACAACCAAAAGATCCCAACCCTACGAGGAAAAAAATTCTACTAGCTCCGAGGAAAATCCCTTGCTTTTACAAAGGGAAAATCCGCAACCAGTTTCAAGGAAAAAAGTATTGTGGCCTTGGATTTTGGCTGTGTAAATGACGACCGTTGTTGTTTCATTTATCACTGTCTCCTCATTGTCTGCGCTGTTGCATTCTCCCACCTGTTTACATACCCAAAGAGATTTTTAAAAAAAAAAAAAAATATATATATATATTAATACTAACGTTTTCGCCATATGTAGGGTGGGCCCTTTATATGGATAACCTAAATAAAATGGGAATGGTTGGTAAGCAAATTCCCGTTTGTGGACATTGTATACGGGGGGAATGTGCCAAAAAAAGGAATGGGTATCCCAACCATTTCCCTTTTATTTAGGGGTATCCAATAAAGGGCCCACCCTATATATCCCACCTGTAATATATATAGTAATATATAAACTCACATCTAAAGTGCCATAGCTCAGTGGTCTTTGCTTGTCTTCAACTTGTACTGCAGTAATGATATGCGAACCCCTGCACACATGGCAACTTAAGCCAATCCCTGGTCTCAACAATGATAACATGCTGTACATTATAAGACGGACCCATGATTAGCTGCAGTGGTCTCTGTTTTGCACATTATAAAGATCAAATGAAAATCGGGAGGAGACCCCAAGAGCAGCAATGCAGGAAATGTGGGGGGAATTTACAACAAACTTTTATTTTGTATACTTTTCCATATCCTAGAAAGTCACTTTTTAATATCTGAAGCTAAAATTTAAAGCTAATCTTTCCACAAATTTTAAGTTTAAAGAATTGTCCTGATATCCCTGTGAGTATGGAAATTTGATCGCTGAAAATTATCATTTTTAGAAATATACTCACATGACTGTGAATGGAAATTTTGATTGTCTTCTGGAAAAAACATAACCAATATTTGTATTTAGCATACATATCACAAAAAATGAACTTTTTATCTTTTAGCTAATTTTTTGGTGTCTCGCTGGCTATTATGGGGATCCCGATTAGGCTCTGGTACCATTGCAGACCATGCCCATGCCCGATGGACCTGGCAGTGGAAGGCA
>JARQOC010000004.1:286823772-287060862 GCA_033576535.1 Allobates femoralis | reverse complement strand
TATATTTTACATCTAAAGATGCATACAAAGCAAGAATAATATAAACTTGTCACATGACATAGGATTTCCAGCATTAATTCTCTATTTAGATAGCTAAGACTCCATATACATTTCATTGCGTTGTGCTCCCACAATAAAATACAACATAAATTCAGTCAAACATTTAATTCTCATAAAACTCTTTTCTCGTATTTAAGGTCCATGGTCGCTGTGTTTGCAGACATCATACAAAAGGTTTAAATTGTGAGCAGTGTATGGACTTTTACCACGATTTGCCTTGGAGACCAGCGGAAGGTCGAAGCAGCAATGCTTGTAAAAGTAAGTGACCACATAATGATGAACATCATTCATGGGCAGCTTTTGGCTACTGGTTTAAAGCTGTCAAAAGACTTAAGACATGATAGTCAATCATATGTTAAAATTGATACATATCCGCCCAGGTCATGTAGCATTATTTGTGATATTATATTTACTTACTTACAATACAATTCTATGAGCAATTTGGCTTTTTTTTACAGAATGTAATTGTAATGAACACTCCACTCATTGTCATTTTGACATGGCTGTTTACATGTCAACTGGAAATACCAGTGGTGGGGTATGTGATGACTGTCAGCACAACACAATGGGTCGGAACTGTGAGCAATGCAAGCCATTCTTCTATCAGCACCCGGACAAAGACATCCGGGACCCAAATATATGTCAACGTAAGTATGATAGTTAAGAGAAATGTCTTACTCTGCTGCCTTGGTTTTTGGCAGTCATCCATCATTTCCAGCTCACAGCAGCTATTGTTTCTTTTTTTATTCGTGATGCCTCGAGAGAGAGATGTTATATGACTTTATAAGGATCTATGAACACAATAGTCTTGCTTGCCTCAAATTCTTTCAATTGATGTGTGCCCCCCTCCCTTCAGAATTATATTGCTGTTTGGATGTAATCTGCAGAACTAAATCAATAGAGAACAATTTAAAAGTGCAAAATCTTTTTCAGCTTGTAACTGTGACCCAGCCGGTTCTCAAAATGGAGGAATATGTGACCGCTATACTGACTTCTCAGTTGGCCTCATCGCTGGGCAGTTTATAAGACACACCAGATTATAAGAGCACCCCCAAATTTAGAGGAAAAAATGAGGGGGAAAACAATTTTTTAAAAATGGGGGTCCAATATATTCTGGTGCAATCATATGCAGTGTAGTTTACCAGAGGTGGTGCGATTCTGGTGGGGGGGGCTCACAGGAGGCAGGGTCACATAAGGCAGGGTCACAGGAGGTAGGGTCACATCAGACAAGGTCACATCAGCCAGGATAAAACAGCAGGGTCACATCAGGCAGTTTCACATCAGGTAGGGTCACATCCCGCTATTTAAAATAGGCGAGTCAGTATTTATGGTCACGCTTCCCCCACACCTTGTGGCACTCCCAGTCAATTGTCCTTGGGGTCACATGACCGCTGCGTCATCGATGTCTTCAAATACAACATACACAAGGGAGATGCAGGGAGAGACCCACCCCCATAGGCTCAAGTGACAATCATAAAACTGGGGGGTTTATCACCAGTTTCTAGGCAGATCTCACACTGCCTTGAGAAGCACAAAAGGATAACCTCATCCTTCCACCATGGCGCCCCAGCGCATTTACCCCTTGTGCAGCCGCCATCCCCCCCAATGCGACCCACTTCTCGGTAAGCTGCTATTTGCTGTTGTATTTTAAGATGCATCCCATTTTCCCCCCAATTTTGGGGGGAAATAGGTATTTTAATCGAAAGATATGGTATAAATTTTTTTCCCTGCTCAGCTATATTCATATTAGCTTACTACAAGACATAGTATATCATGTTTATATGGAAATTCCCGTGCAGCAAGTAAAAGGGGGGGGGCATTGGTGACATAGTAAAACAATAAACTAATAATCTATTATAAAATAATAATGAAAAATTGGGCATACAATTTTTCCCTTAAAGGGGATGTCCATCATATTGACGGTTTTCCCCCTTAGTGTAAGTCATAAATTAAAATTCAGTTAAAAGTCCAATCCTGGCAGCCCCAAACCAATTAGCTTTTTTGAAGATCCAGCTGAAAACCCAATGTATGGAGCTGAAAAAAAATTGGCTCTATGTTTTTTGGGAAGTAGCCTTTTTCGGGTTTACTTAAAATCCCTAGTTTTCCCCCATCAAGTGATCTTATTTAGAAAATTACCCCCCTCTGGGAATCTGCACTGTGGGAAAAGGGTAACAATTTTTTGAACATTTGACTTTGGGTTTTCTCCATTTTCTCCTTTCCACTCGCATTTGGTGTGAGATTTCCCTTTTCATTTTAAAAAACAGCCTCATCTTGGTTATCTTCTACATAAATTTGACTTTCAACTGTTTACCTGTTTTGTTATATAGTTTTTTTGTCATTTTTTACTGCTTTTTTTTCTTTTTTGGGCCCGGGGTTTTTGGGGAAAATCCTTTTTTTCCTGTATTTAAAAATTTACATTTTTTTCACATTGGGAAAAGAATGAAAAGTGGAAATGTAGAAGTTTGGGAAAAATGGGTGATTTGGAGCGTTGAGACTAATCCCTATAGATTTGGCTTGGGTGAAAATGGGTGTAGAAAAAAAAAAAAAAAAAAGGGGCCCAAAATGGATCGAAAAAACTAAAGGACTAGTGTTCCGCGGGCCAAAAACCAGAAGCATACATCGAGATTGGCAAAAAAAGGGTTTTTAATGACAATAGGGAAAAGGTGGGCTAAATTTTTGGCCCCCCCGCATTCCCAACCCCCTCAACCCAATCAAACCCTAGTGGGTAGAGTTAAAAAAAAAACAGTACACATACCCAAGTGAGCCACCAGTATGCCCCAAGCTTTTGGGAACTTTGGGGAAGAAAATTCTGGTTTTTGGGTTTTGAGACATGTTTGATTCTGCAGGAGTTTTCCCCAAAAGGGGTTTCCCAAGGCCGTGTGAAAGCCAAAGATGAGTTTAAACCCATAAAACAAAATAAAAAATTTTTTTTAAATTTTTGTTTTTTTAGAAGCAAAACAGCAAAAATTGCATTCACATGCAAGAATCTGCATAGTTAATCATATGCTTTTTTATTTCCCAAGTTAAATTTAGGGAAGAGATACCCAAGATGATTGTCTACAAAATTAGGGTAGTCTCGGGCTCAAAATGAAGTCACCTGAAAGTCAAAAGTTCAAAACATTGTTCCCCTTTTTGTGTGTATATGGGATCTGTGTTGTTCCTGCTCTGTTTTCACTATTTTCACTTGGTGCTGCAGTTGACGAACAGGAAAGTAGGTGCTGGACTCCCACCAATCCCATTTTTGAAGGTAAAAATTTTAAAGATTTGGTATTAGATTCCATCAGAAAATTACAGGACTAGTGCTCAAGCATTTCCCAAACATAACAATAATTCAGTTCCAAACTCCAGCTGTGTATTTTGGATTGTTTCCTGGTACTCTTATTTGTTATGTTACACCTCTGCTGTCAATTAAATTTTTAAGGCTTGTTTTTGCTGTCTGCAAACTGTTCTCAAAACTTGGCCCGTGTCGCTGTAGACCACACAAAGGGTTTGGGCCGCCAGTGCAATGAAGTGCAGTCTGGCTTCTATTTCATCTCTTTAGACCATTATTTTCTATGAAGGGCCCAGGGATGCAGATTTTTGGGCCTGTAAGTATTAGTCATTTATGAGTGGCTTTAATTCCCTATATTAGCTTTACTTAGCTGTTGCTTTTTTCCCAACAGGGCGTAAGGGGCTGTAGAGAGGCTGCTTCCCCCAAAGATCGCACTCCTTCCTGGGCCGGACCTGGATTTTCCCAAAGTTCCAGAAGGGGCATTTTCTTTGGAAATTTTATTTTAAACAATATCCCAACCTCTATGGAGTATGATTTTTTTAATTCGTTAGGCCACAGGTGACCAGTTCTAGACCCTTTTTTAAAGTAACATTACTTGTGGAAATGAATCATTTTGGTAAAAAAAGAAATATAATGGTTTTTACTTAATGGAAAGTATCAAAAAATGGGCCTATTATTTAAATCAGATTTTTTGGGTTTTTATATTTTATGGTTTTTTACAATTGGCAAAGGTTTTTTTCCATTCTGTCATATTTTATTGAAAAACAAAATTTGGAGTCTTGCAATTTTTTAACGGACCACTAGAGCTTTTTTTAACTTTCTGTCCTTTTTAGGAAAACCCTTTTCAGCAGTTTCCTTTACAGCAGATTCAGAATTACAATGACAGATAAAAAGGGCCGCCATCAGCCCCCGTCACACCTGGGGAAGTTTGAGGCCCTAGACAAGTGGGGGGGGCCCTTTTCCATGTGTGAGCGAGGCAAAGATGGGAAACCTGCTCACAGACAGCTGCCCCCTTTTCCTGCTCTGCAGTGATTTTGTGATCGGTTTTCCCCGCAGGAGGGGAAAGCTTACCTGCCTTTTCCTTTTGTGTTTCTCCCCCTTTTGTGTTGCAGCCGCCTCCTTTTTCATAAGGGGGGGGAAAATTTGGGCCAAACAATATTGGGAAATAAAAATTTTCTTAAAAATTTTAAGTCAAAACCCTGATTATTTGAAAGTATTTGGATCTTGATTCAATTGAGAAAATTTATTTCTCAAAAGGGAACTTCAATTTATTTGAACCTTAATTTAAAAGGACATTTCCATTGATTTTTTATGTTTACATAAAGATTTAGCCACGTTAACCAAAGGGTGTTACGAGGGTGCAAATTTTAGCGGGCAAATACATGACGCATGGAGTTCTTTTATAATGTTTGTGTTTGGATCCGATTTACCAAAAAGGTATTTTTCCCTTATTTTTAGCTACTGGCTTTTCCTGAATTTGTCTCCTAAATGACATTTAGTTGATGGAACGTTGCAAAAATTGGCCTTGATTTTTGGGGAAATAAACCTAATTTGTTTATCCCAAGGAACTGTCGTTTTTTTTACCCTTGGGCAAATATTGGTGGATGTTGGGTTTTGGAATACAACAATGCCATTAATGACAGTGAAGAGCACTTGAGGACGTTGTATGATATTAGGTTAAATTTGAAAAATTTTCTTCATATTTTCTTAATCATTTTTGTTTAGGGATATAAAATTGTGAAGCTCACTTACATGCCGGAAACCCCCAAAGGTTGGCCAATGAAAGTTTTCAGATTGTTTCTTAAAAACCCCTTTGGTGCGTTTAAAACACGACTTCTTAAGGTTTACCCTTTTTAGGCAGTACATAACCCTTCAAATGTGGCTACTGGTGCAACCCGTTTCGGCTTTCCCTTACACTGCCTTCGACGGTTGCGGCAAGCTCATCAATTAGAGGTTGGTTTGTGCCAAGGCGGTTTGATCGCCGTTTCCTGCATCCCGCTTATGTGAACCGCCTTGCCACTGCGCAGCCGTCTACTATAAGTCTGGGTTTTCCCCGTACGATTTATCGATGGTAACCTGATATGGTTCTTGTTGCTGGTTCAAACACGCGGTGGAAGTGCTTGGCAACGCTCCCCCTCGCAAACTAACAGAGTGCAACTTAACATATGGGATACAACCATGCCAATAGACTTCTCTGTTCGTCCCAGCAGTTCTACTGATTGTATGTGGTGGGACCACAATCATCTTCGGGTACCAAATTATTGCAAATTGTCGTTGAAGATTCTCATATTTACCAGTTGACAAGTATGCCAGCTTAAAATGCTAATTTCTTGCAGATTTTAAAAAAAGTGACAGAACATTTAGGTGTCAACATTATATTACTGGCAACCCAATTGAGAGTACACATCGTTTAAATGCAGTTTCGCAAAATGACATCTACCAAGGTCATAAGGAAAGCAAAAATATAGTATGGGAACTCATTGTGCCACGTAGATAATGAGGCTTCAGAGGGAGCGTTTGCATTTCAATTAAAGAATAAATTGTTTCAAACAGGGGACCAGCTTGACTGCTTCTGACGTGTAGCCACTGTTATCAGTCTCCTGTCGAGAAAAAATTCTCTCTAGTCCAGGAATTGTTCTATAAAGGTGACGACTGATGAAGTTTGCTGACTTGTTCTGTAAGGTAGCACTGTTGTACTATGCTGTTCTTCTTCTCGTTATTCTAATCGGTTTATCCTAATTATTGTTTAAAAAAAAGCTAAATTAAATTATTATTGTTACATTTGGCCATTATGGCCATTTATATGGATACCAAAACAATGTTGAACGGCCTGTATTCATTTTGAAGTATACGATGCAAATGCCAAATGGGTCACAACATCATTTTATTTAGGATACCCATGTATGGGCACTGTGTTACACATTCTCGACTGTAAGTTTGTACATCAATTACATGAAAATGCATGCTCAAATTTATTATTGTTTCTCATTGCACAAGTTTGCATGTGAAATGCAATTAGCCATCAATGTCAAAAAATGATTGCGATGTAATGATTTACCAATTCATTGCTTTGGATACTCACAATGATGAATAGAGGAAACTCATAACTTGGTTGTTTACAATTTTCATTCTTACTTTTAACTTTCGGGTAACTCTCATTAACCGATTCTGCAATTTACCTGCACATGTAACGTTGTAATTTATTTTTGTGTTGATCTTTTGATTGCAAACTGCTGGTATAATTTAATTAGCAGTAAATGCAGCATTGACTTAATATTTAGACATGATTTGAGAAAATACATAATCATAGTTGAATTACTACATATCTAAGAATGTTTATATGTATCATGCTAATTCCTTAAGTATCTTAGCTATTATGCTGTTTCCAAAGGTTGGTGACTTCAGATCATCCTTGGGACGGATAGCCAGTTGGTATTTAAGTATCCCCATCTGATATCTTATGTTACTCATGCCAGTTCATACTATTTGACAGACTTGAATGATACAGTTACAGAAAACTGCTGAAGCTAAAAGTCTATATTAACGTTTTCATTTATTACTGAACGTTAGAGATCACAATTAGTTCAAATTCGGCAAGCATCACTTGGAAAAGCTTTAGGGTATGGCACCCCAATGGAATTAGTAAGCATGCTTTTCAAATGATCTCAAGGTGCCGTTTTCACAGACTACTCGTTGTCACTCTTGGTCGTTCTCGCGTGTACCTGTCAGACGAATCATTGATAAATGTTGAGTCGCAAGAACATCAGAGCTGATCCCACTCATGATTCTTGCTTGTATAGCTTATACTAGATGTTGTATAACAACCTTGTATTCCACAACTTGACTGATGTCACGGTTGTGACGAGCTCCGCTAATCATTGGTGGGAACGATTTTAGAATTACATTCACCGTTTTAAACGATGCTAAGGCTTGCTCCGGAGTCTTGGTAGCATATACAATGAGCAGTAATGCCTTTGCTGCCTAGATAGTCGCTCTGGAGCACAATTCGTCACTTTCGGGACTTTTGAATTAACACAATCAATGCCTTGTGTCTACGAGTCGTAAGACATCACCTTGTTTGCCTGAATCTACTAAGTCAGGTATTTGTTTGTAATTCTGTCCACTTAGCAAGGTGTATGAATGTGCCTCGGGATTTTGGAAATCGGAAGAGAGGATATGTCAGCAGTAGATGCTACTAACACTCGATATGTCCGTCTACTGGCTGTGACAACGTCACTGGGGTTGTTTGAATGTATCCTACAAGCTAAACTGGTCAGTTCTAGTTGCTACTATTATAATGCTTTCTCAACTGTTGGATGTCTGCTTCTTTTTCTTGTGGTTCCATGGTTCTATCAAATCTTATTTTACATTCATCAGAAAGATACTTGCTTTGCAGGTTGTGTTATTATATTTTGGTTACTTTACATTTTCTTTTACCAATCACAATGTGTATTTGAAAATAAATAGAAATTGCAGTTTTCCATGGCTTGGTTTTAAACCAACTTCCTCTTTGGAAAAATCAATCATCAATTCACGTGCTGGTCCATGACCTTTTTTAAGGTTAAAATAGATTTTAAAGTTTTCATTAACCACATTAGAACCAACATGAAATCTCGTAAAATTTATGAGGTGACTGAGAAGGGATCAAGATTGCAATTCGTCTGTAGCCCATCACAGTAAGCATCTTAATATCTAATTGTTTTCTTTTTTGTTTTTAGTCAAACAGTGAGATATTCTGTCGTCGGAAAAGCAGATTGGTACAGTTGGATAACAATTGGTATTCGGACCATTTATTTATGGTAACCATATTTTGGCACCGCCAGGGTGAAGGTGGAGAAAGGTTTTGTAAGAGTAAGACTGTGGAAAAAAAATGGATTTCATAAGGTGCGCCCACGTAGAAGGTTATCCAGGAAATGGCCTGATTCAGGATATTCAGATAAAAGTTCCAATAGTGCATTTTCATGTCAGACATTCAGCACAGTAAATTGTAATTGGGTCAAAAGTCGTAAAGTTCTCATTATAGTTTCTGTATTTCACTTCTAAGTACCTTTGTAAATAGGATAGGTCTCGTCCCAATGCGGGATTAACGCGATAGCTGCCTATCAAAATGGGAATCTTCTCTGACTTCAATACAGGGATCAAAAAGCCATGTCAGCACATTTGTTTACTGAGAAATTATATGAAGTTAAAATGATACCATTGACATGTATTTTTTTTCATTCCACATTTGAGTTCTAATTTTATTTATCCAGGTGCACTTATGCCTCGTCTTTGATTCCATGCTACATCCTGTGTTTGGCATGAATGCTTTTCATTCCAATCGTGTATTAAATCACCGTCATTCCTCTCAATTGATTCCGGATCCTATAATTACGCGTGATTACAATGTCTTATGATTGCGATCCTATCATTGAGCCTACACAAATTTTCCATTGGATGAGTACATTTGGTTTTTCGAACAAGAATTGAAACTGTAATATTCACATTTGAGGTTTGTGGAGGGCTGAAAAATTCCAAAGGGAGGAGCTGTTGTAGTGTCCTATACTGGATCTATTATAGGTAACCCAAATGATCTTATTATCATGCCTGGCTTTCAGCCAGGTTTGCTGACAAATTGCTAAAGGTTCTTATATGTTTTGTAGTTTATCTTTGCAATTTAAGATTAAGGTTCTCAATGAAGTTAGGCAAAGACCTTTTTGGTACGAGAAAAAGCATTGAAGCTGCGAATTAGTGCCATCCTCTCCCTGTACCATGCTTGATTCTGTTTTAAAGCCAAGATTCAAGGGACCATATGGTGACCATAAAGTACTGCGGAATTGGAACCCACGTGTTCCCTTGCTTAGAGGCACCGAGTTCTTACTACTTGCTTTCTTGATATAAGCTTTCGCTGACTGATGTGTGCAAAATAAGTCATCAGTACAGTTGACCCTTATATACTAAAGTGAATCTACGGAGAATGTTTCCTAATGGATCTTCAACCATTGAAAACTCGGCCGTTGTTTCTCCAGTCAAGTCCTACTTTATTCAGCATGACTAGATGTCATTGGAGATTTGAGATACAGTCGGCGGAGACTGACAATCAAGTTCCTCTTCAGTACCGGCAGTAATGAATCCGGTATGTAAACACGCTCCTTTTACAACTCTGTTTAGCTGGCGGAGGTCACAGCCTTTCACTGCATTTGGAGACCTGCTTTTCAAAAACGCATTAGCACATGCCCTTTAAAACGAATCCCTAAAGCAAAAGCATGTGTGACTGTCCCATGCGTTTTGGAGCATATCCAAAAACGATGCGTTTCTGTAGAAAACGCATGCGTTTTTGTAGAAAACGCATGCGTTTTTATAACATGGGTTCCTATGGAAAAACGCATTCAAAAACGCATGTACAGTTAGTACCTTTTAGTGCCATTCAAAAACGCATGGTTTCCATAGGAGCCATGTTAACAAAAACGCATGCGTTTCCGGAAACGCATGCGTTTTTGTTAACATGGGCTCCTATGGGAAACGCATGCGTTTTTGAATGGCACTAAAGGTACTAACTGTACATGCGTTTTTGAAGCGTTTTCCATAGAACCCATGTTATAAAACGCATGCGTTTTCTACAAAAACGCATGCGTTTTTCAAAACGCTCAAAAAATACTACAAGCACTATTTTTAGGTGCAGATTCAAAAACGCACCCAAAAACGCAGGGAGCCATCACACACCTTACAAAACTCATGCTGACATGAAAAAAAGCATGAGTTTTGTTAAATCACTTAAAAAACGCATGGCAACTGTGACCACAGCCTTAAAGAGCCTCTTATTTTCTATCATCCAAAAACAAATTGTGTTTTATTAGTCATATTGTCTATCTAAATGGCAATTGATGGATGATGTTGATTTACAAAAATGTCCTTCAGGTCCTGATGACTGTCCAATTTTAGGTAGCAACAAAAGTCTTCATGCTTTTCTGTTCATGCAATCAAATGATATTCCCCAGCACATGTGAGATATGTAGTAGGGTTTTGTGCTTATAATTATTGACAGCGCAAACTCCAAACTGCACTCTGGAAACAGTGACAGTTTTGTCTCTGAAGCATTCAGGGGAAGTCAGGAGTAGAGATAAGCAGACATGTGGAAGTTCAGGTTGTGCTGTGGGTTCAGCCAGACTTTTTAACAAAGTTCTGTTCTGGGACAAACATGACTCGAACTCATTGGAAGCCAGTGATTGGCCACTCTGCTCTCGGCCACATACAGCCAGCCTTAAGCAAGCACTTCCGGAGAAGGGGAGGGCGAGGTTTTTTTATTGTCTTTATTTTGTCATACTACATCGATAATGCTGATTTTACCCCAGTGTGAGCCATTCAAAACCTGCAAGTGGCTTTCACTGGGCCGAGAAAGCGAATGTACCCAAGCACAGCGATGCTCCAGTGATTTGTTTACGTAAAGCACCAGAACTCCGCACCCGAACATTAAACATTTTTGTAAAGTCTGTGGTTGGTACGAACACTGAACGTTAAAGTCTGGTTTGCTCATTATTATTATTCAGGAGCACTGAAGTTGGTCGAAGACAGATCTTGCAAGCTCTATGCACTGTTTGCAAGCTTGTGCTCCTTGCCTAGAAAACACCTTTGGTACACTGCAGAGTTGGCTGCTAACCTAGGCAATGGGCAGTAAAGTAAAAAACTCCCTCTGTTCTTGCAAACGAAGGGGATTTGCAATAGGGAGTAAATTGCATTCACACAATATTGTGAGAAAGTAATTTACAATTCTCTTTAAACATTTGTGGAAATAAGTAACTAAACCCGGAATTGTATTTGAAAAGTATTTGAATTGCTATAACTTGCAAAATTGAGACAATGTTATTGTATACAGAAAGAGGAGACTTCTAATAATATTGGAAGAAGCCTAAGTAAGGAGTAACCAAGGACATTTGCCATTTAATTGTTTTCTTTTTATCTAGAATGCCAGTGTGACCCACAAGGCTCCTTGAGCGCTGTATGTGACCCAAATGGTGGACAATGCCATTGTCGCCCAAATGTAGTTGGCAGAAATTGCGATAAATGTGCTGCAGGAACTTATGGATTTGGTCCTAATGGATGTAAACGTATGTATAATACTGTGTTGTTGCCTTGATCTACTTTTCCGATATTGTTAGACCAGAGAAAGCAAGGACAATTATTTCTGCCATCAAGGATTAATAATCATCCCATCATGTACAGTAGATCATCTGTGGTATCTGCTTGGAGCTTCCTTAGACAGTTGACCTACCATGATTTATTCTGGAACCTTTGCTTTAGACAAGCCATTCATTTCCTTTTATTTTTGCAGCTTGTGAATGTAACCTAAAAGGATCTTATGAAGCTTTTTGCCATAAGGAGACTGGTCAGTGCCCATGTTTTCCCGGAGCCTTCGGACGGCAATGTGATAGGTGTTTGCCTGGTTACTGGGGATTTCCTAACTGTCAACAATGCCAATGTAATGGACATGCTGAAGAATGCAACCCACTCACTGGAGAGTGCACCAGCTGTAGAAATCATACTGAAGGTTACAGCTGTGAAAGGTAAATCTTTTCTTGTAAGATATATTTTTCTTAATTTTGCATATTTTATGTTTTATCAAGTAAATGGGACATAAATGTATATAGATGTATATATCTTGTGGCTACAGCTGGTACCTATATCCAGCTAAACGATTGGAATGGAAATGCTTAAACGTGTTGTCCAGTCTAAGATGATACTCTATCTGACTGCAGACTTATCAATCTTTCCAGCGCCTGCAGTTTGCAGTTCAAGGATTTGTGGTTTCTAAAACCGGGAACAGACCGCAATTAAGGTGCTTTCACACTAGCTTTTTTTCAAATCGCGGCAGATGCGATGAAAAAAACCGCATCTGCCGCTATTACCGCATACCGGCTGCACTTGCGGCACGGTTGCGGCAAGCCCCATACAATGTATAGGCGGGCTTGCGGCAGGTGCGGCAAGTGCGGTTTTGGCGGTCAGACGCGTTTTTTTCGCGGCTGCACCTGCCGCAAGTGCCAAAACCGCACTTGCCGCACCTGCCGCAAGCCCGCCTATATATTGTATTGGGCTTGCCGCAACCGTGCCGCAAGTGCAGCCGGTATACGGTAATCGCGGCAGATGCGGTTTTTTCACTGCATCTGCCGTGATTTAAAAAAAACGCTGATGTGAAAGGGGCCTTATGTGGTATACATGTTTCCAGCCACTCAGGCACAACCCCTCACCAGTGGGTGGAGACTAACTCAATACAAGTGTATGGAGCAAAGCCATGCCCAATAGACAGCTGTGCCTACTGGTCAGACACACCCACTCCATACATTTGTATGGAGTGAGGATGTGCCCACTAATCATGTTGCTGGGAATGTGCACACTGCATAATTGCAGTCTGTTCCCAGCTTTGCAAGCGGCGAATCCTCACAGTACACAGTGCGGGCGCTGGGAGGATTGATAAGTCTACTGTCACAGAGAGTGACTGCAGAATTATTAGTTAGACCAGACAACACCTTTAAGGGTTTTCTGTAATATTAAAACATTTACATAAAAGGGTATAAAGGATTGAAGGGACACATACACTAGTGCTTAAATCAGGTGTCTGCAAATAAGCCTTGCCATCTGCTGACCAAAAATATTAAGACTGGAGAAAGAGGAAAGAATAATAAGTGTGGGAAAGGAAGAGCAAAGTATTCACCCCCATAGGATCATTTTGGAGGAGACATCAGCACAGGTGATAGCTTTGGTGCAGTTGTCATTTAAAAAAAGCTCAGGAGTGTACAAAAGGGGTGGACCAGCAGCAGAGAGGTCATGTGAGCAGCGGAGCGGACTAACAACCAAAAGATCCATCACCAGTACGAGAGAAAAATCTGCTACTAGCTCCAGAGGAAAATCCGTTGCTATTTACAAAGGAAGATCCGCAACCAGTTTCAAGAGATGAAGTATTTGTGGGCCATTGGATTTTGGCTGTGTAAAGTAGACGACCGTTGTTGTTTCATTTATCACTGTCTCCTCATTGTCTGCGCTGTTGCATTCTCCCACCTGTTTACATACCCAAAGAGATTGTTTAAAAAAAAAAATATATATATATATATATATATATCTATACAGTTTGCGCCATATGTAGGGTGGGCCATTTATATGGATACACCTAAATAAAATGGGAATGGTTGGTAATGTCAACTTCCTGTTTGTGGCACATTAGTATACGGGAGAATGTGCCAAAAACAGGAAGTGGATATCACCAACCATTCCCATTTTATTTAGGTGTATCCATATAAAGGGCCCACCCTATATATGGCCCACCCTGTAGATATATATAGATATATATATAAACTCACATGCTAATGTGCCATAGCTCAGTGGTCTTTGCTTGTCTTCAACTTGTACTGCAGTAATGATATGCGAACCATGCACACATGGCAACTTAAGCCAATCCCTGGTCTCAACAATGATAACATGCATGTACATTATAAGACTGGACCCACTGATTAGCTGCAGTGGTCTCTGTTTAGCACATTACTAAAGATCAAGTGAAAGTCTGGCAGGAGACCACAAGAGCAGCAATGCAGGAAATGTGGGAGAATTTACAACAAACTTTTATTTAGGTATACTTTTCCATATCCTAGAAAGTCACTTTCAATATCTGAAGCTAAATTCAATGCTAATCTTGCCACAAATGTAAGTTTATGAATTGTCCTGATATACATGTGAGTATGGAAGATTTGATCGCTGAAAATTATCATCTTTTAGAAATATACTCACATGACTGTGAATGGAATTTAGATCTGTCTTCTGGAAAATAACATAACCAATATTTGTATTCAGCATACATATCACAAAAAATGAACTTTAATATCTTATATGCTAATTTTTAGGTGTCTCGCTGGCTATTATGGTGATCCCAGATTAGGCTCTGGTGACCATTGCAGACCATGCCCATGCCCTGATGGACCTGGCAGTGGAAGGCAGTTTGCCAGTGGATGTTACAAAGATCCTTCATCTGAGTATGTTATATGCTCATGCAACAAAGGCTACACAGGTAATCCTTAACAACATGTAAGAGCCACCAGCAATCATCAGTTTATCACTGAAAAACTACTAGCTAAAATACAAGCTTTAATTAACGCCTTCATTTAATTCACCTAACGTTTACAGAAACAGCAATTATATCTATAATTCCGTGACACAAATCAATCACAATATAAAAACTTGTAGGGTATGTAACACAATCCAGTCACATGGTAATTAGACCCTACATTCTTTTCTCCATAATGATCCTCATGGATCCACAGCCTCTCCTTAAGGTATCATTACACTGTATGATATTGTGAACGATATTGCTCAAACGTCACGGGTTTGGAGTCGTTCAAAGTACATCGTTAGTACGTCGCGTGTAACAGCGAGATATGACTATGATAAATCGTTTGATCGTTGATCGCAGATTTGAGAACATGTTCTCAGATGATCCTTGATCAGCCAACATGCTGCATCGTTGTGTGTGACACCGCGATAACGATGTTGTTAACAACTTCGCCTATTCACAACAGTGAACAAGTATCGTTCGCTGGGTTGTGCAAACGATAGCTGCTCGCTACATCATTGGTGCGTCGTTAACGATATCTAGACGTGTGACATCTCACCAACGTTCTCTAAACGATGTCCTAACAGCTTCGCTCCCGTGAGATCATTGGTGAGATCATTACAACATTGAAGCATGTAACGGTACCTTTAGGCTGCCTTATTGATGGTCGTCTCTGGAGTCACAAATTCTCCTTTCTGCTTTTTACATCCCCAACACTATATTCTCATTTGCCTATTGCATTCTTTACCAGAGGTCCTAAAGACATCACCATTGTAAAGGTGCTGCCCTGAAATCTACTAATATCAGAGATATTTAGACAGTATAATGTAATGGTTCTGTGTCCACATTTAGGCATTAGGTGTGATGAATGTGCCTCAGGGTATTTTGGAAATCCAGAAGAGATTGGAGGAATATGTCAGCCATGTAACTGCAACAACAACATCGATATGTCGGATCCACTGGCTTGTGACAAACGCACAGGAGTATGTCTGAAGTGTCTCCATCACACAGAGGGCGAGAACTGCCAACAGTGTCAGTTGGGCTACTATGGAAATGCTTTCCAACAAGACTGTAAAAGTGAGTTGGTTTACATTTTTACCCTGAGACGTGCACCTGGTTTATTCATATCTTTATAGGCAGGTTTCATCACAAAATGACATTGTTTAAGTCAGGTTTTTGTGTTATATATATTTTTTCTACTTTACCCATGTTCTCTTTTCCCACATCACAATGTGTATTGAAAATTAAAAAAAATTGCAGTTTTTCACTATGGCCATTGGGGCTTTTCAAACCCAACTTCCTCTTATTTCAGGAAATAACACATGCACATTAGCCACAATGCAGAGTCCCTGACCCTATCTTTTGATCTGAAGCATTTAATGAGCGTGTACAAAAGTCATTGTGATGGAAGGAGGTGCGGGGGCAGCTTTGACTTCACCTATTGTGAATAGTAGATCCTGTGTATAGAGATGTGACCTGTCATTTTATCAGTTTTACTAATAATATAGAGCTTGCCAAAAACTACTTCTTAAAGTTGTATTAAGTTCCTATGGCTAGTGTGAAAACTGCAACATTGCTGATTTTATTTTATTTTTTAATACAGATTCTGATTTGTAGCTAAAGATAAACATTGCTATTTTTTAAATACATGTAGCACTAAAATCTGATTGCAACAGTAGGTCAATTTCTGATGACCGCTTCCTTTTATAATACTTTGCCCCATTTATCGAATTCCAACTGAAAAACGACTGAGCCCTTTACACCATCTTGGATGTCACATGCCTCCTCACATACAGTATTTATTACTTTGTGTAGTGTGTTGCATTATTTGCTTCAGCTTTTGCTGTTTATTTGTTTGGGGGGAAGGTGCAAAATGCAGAGGCGACATGCTTGCACCACTACCGCGTTTTGTTTTCAGCATCGGAATCCTGTACATGGGTGTGGCGTGCAGGGCATAGGGGTGCGAGGTGCAGGGATGTAGGGGTGCGGGGTGCAGGGGCACAGGGCACATGTGTGCAGGCTGCAGGGCACAGGGGTCCAGGGACACAGGGAAGGTGAAAAATGCAGAGGCGACATGCTTGCACCACTACCACGTTTTGTTTTCAGCATCAGAATGGTGCTATAAATGTAAGCCCCCTGCTCCCTGATATTCACCCTCCATGGTGTTATCATCCCTTTTTGGCACCACTCCGGTCCCTTGACACCATCTTGTGCCCATAACGTCTGATGGGCCAGAAGTTACATAACAAGCACTCAATGCTTCACTATGGGAGAAAGAACAAGGCGCTAATAGAAATGTATTGAGTTGTGGCCTCTGGCGCACTCCAACACGTGACTTCGATGCAGTCTGACCAGAGCACCGCTAGAAAAGGATGAAGGCAGCAGAAGGTGACTATAACACTTGGGGTCGGGGACTTACATTAAATGCACCACTCCAGCAGTGCAATAAAATAAAAGGCTGTAGTGTTGCTTTAACCAACCCATTTTATGTCGGTGGTGTTTACCTCTTTGGAGGTCTTGCCCGAATTTAGCTTGCTAGTTATGGCACGGTTTTCATGCATTTTACCAAGCTTTGTAACACAATATTATACATTAGTCTGTCCTTCATTATTTCCTTTGTAAAAGTTGTTTATTTCTATTTCCATTTCTTTATACCAGTGTTATACTCCAATTTCCTGCTCTTCTGTGTTCCAGCAAGACAATGATCACTTGTATGAAATACTATAATTAATTGGCTGTTGGGATTATGGGTGTGAGGCTTATATTTGTGTTTAATAATCACTAATGATTCATGCAGAACAGTTTAGGGTTAGGTTTTTTCATTCAGGCATTACAGCCCTATCCGTCAGAATGCTACAGACCTTGATGTGCAGAATAGTGAAGTTTTTACACTATTCTAAAGTGGGAAAAAAATAGAAACTTGACACATCATGTATACTTTAAGCTACGTTCTTATGATGAAGGTTTGGTGAGTTTTTGATCTAGCAGCATTTCTGCACCTATTATATAACTTGGATTATTTGCATTTTTTACATGATGCTGCAGTTTTTATCTCTTGTTGGGGTGTCATGATTTAATCAAAGCTGTTTTATTTTTGACACTTCCACTTTGGGTTTGACAAACTTGATTGATATACTTAGTTGTGGATTACATGTATTATTGATACAGCAGAAAATCACTAAAAACGCATGTGTGTTTGTTGCCTCCAGATTTTTTTGCATCTAAGGCAAATCTATGGAAAAATCTGCAGGTAAAACTCAGCGTACCCAAAATTGTCTGGTTGCATATTTAAAACGTACCATAGAATAATTAACGCTAATAAAAATAAAGAACAGGGGACATGAGAGCTTTATGAACCCCATAGACTTTGATGGAACGATAAAATTCATCATTTTTGACACAGCAAAAATACATAGTGTCAAGACTCACTTATAACTCATCATTGGGCACACAGCTTTAATTAGGAATAATACACACTTGTGACATACTTCATGTATTTTCAGATAACTTTGATTCCATTTGTTTTCTTTTTAGAATGTGTCTGTAATTACCTGGGCACAGATCAGGATTACTGCCAAGGAGATGCCAGTTGCCACTGTAATATAGCCACAGGCCAGTGCCCATGTTTGAGTAATGTGATTGGACAGAGCTGTGACCATTGTGCACCAAATACCTGGAATCTGGCTAGTGGAAATGGGTGTGAGTCATGTGGCTGCGATCCTGGCCGCTCTCTGGGGCCATCTTGCAATCAGGTAAGTTCTTGTGTATGTTATGGGATAAATGGTACATATAGTGTACGATATTGAGGTATGTAAATCTCACAGATTTATGGCTTTCTTCACAGTTTACTGGGCAGTGTCATTGCATGGCTGGTTTCGGTGGCAGAAATTGCAGTGAATGCCAAGAACTGTTCTGGGGTAATCCCGATATTGAATGCCAAGGTAAAAAAAATCTACTATTTCCTATTATTGTGACTTTCAAAATATGTCAAATATAAGCAACTAATTATTTCCCCTAAACATCTAGAATGAAAAAGAAGGCAACTTTGCAAATGGTCTTTATTATCCCCTACTATTTAGTGTTTTAAAGATGCAGATCATTATATTTTTATAGTAAATGATCACAATCCAAGCCTGTATAGTGGGTTCCAGCAATTTTACCTCATCTGTATTCTCCTTTCTACAGTTAGAAGGAAGCTTGTTTGTTGACTGTTGAATTTTGTATTTTCCAAAATTGAAAAAATGCCTTATATACAGTACAGACCAAAAGTTTGGACACACCTTCTCATTCAAAGAGTTTTCTTTATTTTCATGACTATGAAAATAGTAGATTCACACTGAAGGCATCAAAACTATGAATTAACACATGTGGAATTATATACTTAACAAAAAAGTGTGAAACAACTGAAAATATGTCTCGTATTCTAGGTTCTTCAAAGTAGCCACCTTTTGCTTTGATTACTGCTTTGCACACTCTTGGCATTCTCTTCATGAGCTTCAAGAGGTAGTCACCGGAAATGGTTTTCACTTCACAGGTGTGCCCTGTCAGGTTTAATAAGTGGGATTTCTTGCCTTATAAATGGGGTTGGGACCATCAGTTGTGTTGTGCAGAAGTCTTGTGGATACACAGCTGATACTCCTACTGAATAGACTGTTAGAATTTGTATTATGGCAAGACAAAAGCAGCTAAGTAAAGAAAAACGAGTGGCCATCATTACTTTAAGAAATGAAGGTCAGTCTGAAAAATTGGGAAAACTTTGAAAGTGTCCCCAAGTGCAGTTGCAAAAACCGTCAAGTGCTACAAAGAAACTGGCTCACATGAGGACCCGCCCAGGAAAGAAAGACCAAGAGTCACCTCTGCTGGGGAGGATAAGTTCATCCGAGTCACCAGCCTCAGGCAGGTTAACAGCAGCTCAGATTAGAGACCAGGGTCAATGTCACACAGAGTTCAAGCAGCAGACACATGTCTACAACAACTGTTAAGAGGAGACTTTGTGCAGCAGGCCTTCATGGTAAAATAGCTACTAGGAAACCACTGCTAAGGACAGGCAACAAGCAGAAGAGACTTGTTTGGCCTAAAGAACACAAGGAATGGACATTAGACCAGTGGAAATCTGTGCTTTGGTCTGATGAGTCCAAATTTGAGATCTATGGTTCCAACCACCGTGTGTTTGTGCACGCAGAAAAGGTGAACGGATGTACTCTACATGCCTGGTTCCCACCTTGAAGCATGGAGGAGGAGGTGTGATGGTGTGGGGTGCTTTGCTGGTGACACTGTTGGGGATTTATTCAAAATTGAAGGCATACTAAACCAGCATGGCTATCACAGCATCTTGCAGCGGCATGCTATTCTATCCGGTTTGTGTTTAGTTGGACCAACATTTATTTTTCAACAGGACAATTACCCCAAACACTGCTCCAGGCTGTGTAAGGGCTATTTGACCAAGAGGGAGAGTGATGGGTGCTACACCAAATGACCTGACCTCCAAAGTCACCAGACCTGAACCCAATCGAGATGGTTTGGGGTGAGCTGGACCACAGAGTGAAGGCAAAAAGGCCAACAAGTGCTAAGCATCTCTGGGAACTCCTTCAAGACTGTTGGAAGACCATTTCCAGTGACTACCTCTTGAAGCTCATGAAGAGAATGCCAAGAGTGGGCAAAGCAGTAATCAAAGTAAAAGGTGGCTACTTTGATGAACCTAAAATATAAGACATATTTTCAGTTGTTTGACACTTTTTTGTTAAGTATGTAATTCCACATGTGTTAATTCATAGTTTTGATGCCTTCAGTGTGAATCTACAATTTTCATAGTCATGAAAATAAAGAAAACTCTTTGAATGAGAAGGTGTGTCCAAATATTTGGTCTGTACTGTATATCCATCTGTATTTTGTGCACCGCTTCACTGTTTGTGCTACGTGGTAGAACTCTGCTGTGGCACCCCTGCAGAATGGTAGCCAGAGAGAAGTGCATCAGCTGGAATGGTAAGCCATTCACCCCAATCCAAAAGCACCCAACACGGCCATGAATCCCCAGACCCAGGGTTTTATGCCATGCATGGGAGAAGTGGGGAAAAGCTGAGTGGTGGGTGGAGCTTAGGAGACACCTGTGAGAAGGGGAGGAGTTATAGTTGTTTACCTCAGAGTGACAGTGACAGTTGGAGGATGGAGCTGGAGAAGGGTTCCTGACTGAGTAGAGAGACAGCAGAGAAAGACTGTAACAACAGAGGAAAAACACCGGAACCCGGTAGCCGGTGTCATCAGAGGCTGACCGGGTCCGAAGCTACTGACATCCCTGAGAGACCTACCAGGGAAGGAAAGAGTCCAAGGTGAAAGACTGGCTTGACGGAGTCACTAAGGGACTGGGTCGACGGACAGGGTACTGGCCCTGTAAAAGTGGTTAGAGACTACAGCCCCAGCTACAGATTAACCGGTGAGGTGAAGGGTCTCTATGCCCTAAGCCTAACAGACCAAAGAAAACCCTGGAAAGGCCTCACATAGGACTTGGGGGTGAGAGAGAGGACCCCCTGAGAAGTCTGCGACTGCTGGCCCTGAGGTAGTGGTCCTGAGAAGAGAGACCCGGAAAGGCCTAAAGAAAGTGGGTGTTTGGTTAACCAGACCAGCTGCTGACCGGCTACCGGTATGCTCACTGTTAAAAAATACCGTGACTGTGTGAACATATTACAGTGAGTAAAGCACCCGGTTAAACATGAAGAAATGTGTGAGAGTCTTTATTAAAGGGAACCTGACCCCTCCAAATCACCCCCAACCCTATTAATACCTGTCCCTGCACCCTAACATATCAGTATTAGTGCTCCTTTTCTATAAAAAAAAAAAGCACTCTGTAACATTGGAATAATCAACAATATACACTTACAAATCTGAGACTTCTTGTCCCTGAATAAGTCTCACAGGGCGTCTCCTGCGTGACTCTAAGCCCTCCCTAGGTGCTCATTTTTAAGCCCCGAATGATCCACCCTCTCTCTGTCTGTGCTGCTGTGATGTGGAGCTGAAGGCAGGAATAATGATTTGCATTCTGTGAGTGATAGAGAGAGGGGAGGGCAAAGCCTGCACAAGCAGAGCACACAGAGAGGGTAGATCCTGGAGGCTGCAAAACAACACGCCCTAAGGGCTAAAGAATATAGCCCCTGCTAATTATAGTCCCTAATGAGTAAGTATTAAAAACGTTTTTATGCACTTTCACAGGATGCTTTTAGGAGACAAAAGAAGTGTGAGATTAGTGATAGGATGTTGCAGGGACATGTTTTGGTAGCTTAGGAGGTGTTCTGGGGGTGACAGGATCCCTTTAAAGGTCTATGGCTGTGGAGACCAGCCCCCTGGAGCTGAGATAAGCAGTGGCGGTCACATCTGGCCGCATACCAGAGTTGGCATCACAGTGACAAACTCTTATTTTTATTTTTTCCTTTTTACAATTATCCCCTTTTTATTTGCGGTCCCTCCAGGGCCACGGAAGCGGTCTACAGCCACCACCGTGACATCTTCCTGCAAACAGAGAATAAGGACAGGTCCCGAGTAACCCATAGCCCTGAGGACAATGCACTGCCTTAGGCTGTAACGTTGCACAAAGGAATCCAAGGAACCCAAACTCCTTCTCTATAGAAAAAGAATCTTTATTGTTCCCAGCATGTACAGAAAAAAATACTAAAAGCATGCCATGTTTCAGCCAAAGTAGGCCATTAATGTACACTTTTTTTATGGCTTGATAAAGGCCCAGCGTTGGCTGAAACATTACGTGTTTTTTCTATTTTTCTGTGTATGCTAATACCAATAAAGATTCTTTTTCTATACAGAAGTAGTTTGCCTTGGATTCCTTTGCATTTATTGAACAAATGCCTGTAAAGGTACCTTTACATGCCGCAACTATCACCGGCGATCGGTGGCAACCGAACGTGCGCGTGCACGTTTTTGACGGTTGATACCGATCGCCGATGCTGCATTTAGACGCCGCAATTGCGTTGTCAACCTAAGGGAACGTGGCTCTCCGGAATTTGAAACAGAACCTGCACTAAGGGAATGTGGGCGTACCTGTGCAGCTGCTCGAACACATAGGCGTGCCAAACTCTACTACACCGCACCCAAACTACAATCATTGGCCAACGCAATGGCGTCATGATTGGCCAGCCTGCGCAGGAAGGCTGGCTAATACATGACGCCATTGCAATTGTGTAGTGTGAATGGACAGCTCTTCAAATATGGCGCCCTGTGAAGGGACTGCCAATGGAAACACAGTAGCCCCCACCAATCATTGCTGATGGGGCGCGGTACCCAGCACGCTGTGGCACGCCTCTGGGAAATCACTAGGCCACACAGATTCCATCCCTATCGCCCGTTCACACACCAAAACCAGGGCAATTCACCTTCAGGGTTGCCTCTGGTTTTTGAACAATGCTCTGAAACCGCAAGCGGGATCAACTTCGAAAATCACCATCACTTTCCCCAATTACATGCCGCAGTTTCGTAGTAATTTCAAGGTAACCGTGACGGAAATCCCGATTGCGTCTCAGTTGCTAAACCGTAGTTGCGGCGTGTAAAGGTACCTTTTAAGGAGTTCTACACTACTAAATAATCTCTTATCAATAGACCCAGCACCCAATAAAAAAACATCAATATCTTCCAAAAAGGTGTTGATTTTTTGATCTCGGCACTGTGTTCCACTGGTCACGACATATATAATGTCAGGTGGCCTTCTGCAACTAATCTTCTCACTGGTGAAGTTAAAGAGATCTTGTTACCTAATCTGAGAGCAGCATGACATAAAAACAGAGACCTTTAGTCCAACAATGTGTCACGTCATAAATTGATTACTGTACTATTCATAAAATCAATGATTTATTATCAGGGGATTATCAATTATTACTAGCGGACTAGTAATCCTGCTATCATGTATTCCTCCACATACATGAGCTCTAGATAACGCAGCCCTGACCACTGATTGGCACCACTCAGTTTATGCACATTGTACACAGAAAACTGCTAATTGGTGGTGTGGGCAGGGTTATACAGAGCTCAGCAGTCAAAGAACTGGTAGTCTCTGCAGCAAATAAAGCAGGGATTATATTAAAACTTCAGCAAACAGCCAAGTAGATTGGAATTAGGGTCTCTGTCCCTTCATCATGCTGCTCTCAGATTATATACCAAAAGCTTGGTGACAGATTGCCTTTACTGTTACATTATTAGGTCTTGTTGTTTTGCTTGGCCGGTAAATACTGAAAGTTTACATGCATAGTAGAAGTCTGCCAGTTATTGTTTAGGCCAAGAAGTGCAATGAACTTTGTTCTGCCAGGTTAGTCCATCATCACAATCTGCTGTAGACACGTAGTAAGAGTTCATGTAAGAGTTCATGCGCAATGCACATATCTTGGGAATGGAGTAGCGATATCAGATCAAAGGCTTTTATCACATTGTTATTTAGTTGGGAAGTAAGTCATTGTCATGAAGGATTAAGAAGAAGAACAGAAAACTGATTTTTCTTTATGCAAAGCTGCATTATTTAACTGGAAAAGCTCATTAGCCTTTAAGTTTGAGCATTCTGCCCTGAGCTACAGAATTCTCTTCTAAACTCACTAACTAAACAAATCATTAATCCCTTCCATAGAACTGCATCTAAGGGCAGTGTTTTAAAACAACCCGTAAATGATGTGTTTTTTTAACAGGAAGTAAATGTCACTCAGTTGATTAGTATTTTTAATCCATCCATCTATTTGATCTAATTCTTGGAGTATGCTTTTTTATGTTAGGCACTGATGTGAACATATAATATTCATCTGGTGTTCATTAATTATAGTGATTTAGTCAGTGCCAATAATTGGAGTCATTGTGTATTGTTTATAGCCTACACATTGCTGAATAGATAATGTTTTGTAGAGAACATGAATGAAAGCATGCCAAACCTGAACAAAGTCCTAACTGTTCACTTAGAAATAAGGCCACTTTATTTTAGTAAGGGACGTGTGGGTGGATACATTGACGACCTTTTAAAAATTAGTGAAACTATTTAATAAGAATCCTTTAGTTGGGATGCCACATGGGCTTCAGAAAGCCTATAATCATTATCTGTTATGTAAAGAGTGGACTCTTCACAATGAAATGTTCTCTTTTCAACTTAATACTTTTATTTCTGTTTCTGCTATGCACATTGCTAAAGAAAGTAGAAAGTGCATTTCAACATGGCTTCCAAAATTCACTTTCCATACATTACAAAGATGACTTGTTTCCAGCCCGGATGCCAGGTGTACGTTTACATGCTTGGCTTAGTTTAATGAAAAAAATGACTTTAGAGCTGTTCTGTTAATAATGGATGAATATAAAATGATAGTACTCTTTGTAGTTGGACGTTTCCCAGTTTTTTTTTTACTTTTTAATATTATTCTTTTGTACTTCAGAAGAGTGTAGTGTTTGTTCCACACTTTTAGTACATTAGTATTAACATACTTCATGTTAATTGGGGACAATTTTCTTTTTTTTTATTTTAACGCCTGTTTTAATGGTTCAAAATTATTTATCCTATTGGATTTTATTTAAAATTTAGCATTGGATGCCCTGCACAGTCTTTATGCTTAATAAGCGCCAATACCATAAACCATGTAACCGCCTCATAGATAACCGTAGTTGTATACTTCTAGGGAGCAAAATTAATCATAGATACTTGCGGTAGGATATAGAATGAATAAATAATGAGGATAAATCGCAGTATTGAGAAAGCAAAAGAAAAAAAGCGATCATACTCCTCTTACTATGCAAAAGTGATATTATTTTATTAACTATACAAACTAATCAGGAAAGACGTGTACACCAGCAGGATTTAGACAGTCCAAGCAATCACATCAAGTATATTTACATGCATTAGTAATGGAAACCCAAACATCTAATTATCATGCATTATATGTCCAACCATTTATATACAATTATGATATATTAAGCTGCTCAGCAATGGTACAGATAAAACAGGAGAGCCCGTGATAACAGGTAATTCTAAAAGATTTGGGCTATATTGCAGGATGTCTACAGAGATTCTATTGTTTGTCTGCAGCAATTATATTGTTTGATACATAATTGTGGTCACACAATAAAACAGGGAAGAAGAATTGACAAAATATAGTCATAAAATCAATCACCCTTGTAATTGGTCCAGGTATATGTATGTAAATATATCCAGGTCTAGGCCTACACAGAAACCTGAACTTATATAAGTAAATGTGGGACAATTCAACACTACAGGCTATGCCAATTGACAGAGTTCAAGGCTTAATTACCCCTAACTGTGCAGTGCATACCATGCTGCCTACAGATAATTTGCCCTATAACAGATCATACTTCAAAGTTGATTGCATAGGGAAATAACCATTAAAACCTAAATGATGCCACATTTTTAATGAAACTCAATAGCAAAAATAGGTTTTGCCTGAAATACAAAAATCAATATGAAGATTTCCATATATAAAATCCAGAGATATCGCTAGAGTTAGGGGGATCTCTGAGAAGCTACTCACAGATAAATTTTATACCAAAGAAAAGGAGTAAAGACTTCAACATATGCAATTCAAATGTTATTTATTACATTACACTGGAAAAGGGCTTTGGTCAGGGAGGTGGTGCAGGCGAAACCTGTCACCACATGTTAACCAGCAGAAGATCGTAGATTGATTGATCAGGGTCGCTCATTACACAAGTACATATTTGTACATGCACATCAGAATAGTTACAGGAGACACAGTCAGTACTGGGGGGTTACAATATATAAAACACCAAGTACACAAATTCACAATAAAAGTGCAATTAGAGTACATACAATATAGTTACCATTATACATTGTGGCACATTGGTCAGTAACAAATTCTTAAAACATCCCCATAGTACATAATCAATATTGCTCCCATAGCACACTTGACATGTCAGTGTAAAAAAAAGTAATACACATGCCCATAAGATTACAATCAGTGATCAAAGTTACCGATACTGCTGGTAGCCATGCAGGAAAGGGATCACCTAGGTGCAGAGGGAACCCGGGGGAGTGGACCCCAACGCCGTTTCGTGGCTAGGCAGAAAGCCTATAACCACTTCATCAGGGGGATGTGAGGAGGTACCTCTCACCCTCACATTGAATAGTGTCTGCCGGTTAATATGTGGTGACCGGTTTCACCTCCCCAAAGCCCTTTTCCAGTGTAATTTAATAAAGAACATCTGAATTGCACATATTGAAGCCTTTACTCCTTTTCTTTTGTATGAAATACAAAAATGTAACTTTTAAAAAAAGTCTTCAAATGTGGACAACTTCTTTAACACACTTAAGTACTCAATAGCCACTAAGGGAAAATGTTAATTTAACATTTTATATTAAAATACATATTTTTATTTATTAACAATAAATCACATTTTTTTTTGCAACAAAAGTTTTTTTTCTGACATTATCAAACAGATGTCAGATTGAGTTAAACAGCAGAATAGAACTCTAGGATCTTCTGAAGATCAAAAGATCACTTATGTTGAACTTTAGTTTGACATTCCTTTCATTGAGATTCTTAATGGTCCTCCTGTTTGGTGTCTCCCTCCCAGTTTTCATTACAATGTAAAGAGTTTAAGTGGTTCTCACTGGACAGACCTTTGTTATGCCTTGGAGGAATTAGCCACTTTCAAAGGCCCTGCAGGAGATCGGAATCATTGTGGGCGTTGTGCACAGATCTTTGGGGTTTTGTTGTGAACAGAAAGAATGCTTAAGCCCCAGTCACACATAACGATATCGTTAGAGATATCGTTGTAACTGTGACGTTACAACGATCTCTCCAGCGATATCGTTCTGTGTGACACTTTGCAGCGATCAGGCCCCTGCTGTGAGGTCGCTGATCGCTGCAAAGTGCTGTGGGTCATTTTTAGATCGTTGGTTTCCCGCTGGTCAGCACGCATCGCTGCGTGTGACTGCAAGAAACCAGCGATCTGTGACCTCACAGGGCTGGTTACTATGGTAAACACCGGGTATCCAGGCAGTGCGCACTGTCTAGATATCCGGCGTTTACCATGGTTACCAGCGTCCTCCTGCTTAGCACTGCCTGTAAGCAGGGAGAACGCTGGTAACTATGATAAACAGCGGGTATCTAGGCAGGGCGCGATGCCTGGATACCCGGTGTTTATGATAGTTACCAGCGTTCTCCCTGCTTACAGGCAGCTCTAAGCAGCGAGAACGCTGGTAACTATGATAAACAGCGGGTATCCAGGCAGCGCGCGCTGCCTGGATACCCCGCTGTTTATCATAGTTACCAGCATTCTCCCTGCTTAGCGCTGCCTATAAGGCAGCGCTAAGCAGGGAGCGATGTCGGAGGTGGCTCCCATGGCCTGATCGCTGGGGAGATCTGCCTGTTTGACAGCTCCCCAGCGATCAGGTAACGACGCTCCAGCGATCCCAGCAGGTCGTTATCGCTGTTGGGATCGTTGGAGCAATCGTTATGTGTGACAGCACCCTTATTGTCGAATTTGTGGGACCGAAATAATTAACTTTACTGTTCATCATATTTGTTTTATAAAAACCACATTGTATATACTTGGAGAGTACGTCACTCCTTGTAAAACCTTTATTGGAAAGTTTTATTACAAAAGTTTTATGACACAAGCTGACAGCGAACATGTATCCAATGCTATTGGCATCAATGCTAAATTCAGATGGGTGCCAGTATATGTCTATAAGTTTGATAGTTTTTTACATATTCATATTACATGTTTTATTTTGCTCATGCAATCGCTTTAATTCCATACATGTTCTCTGTGTACAGTAGGTTAAACGCAAATTTCTTTTGCTTCTAAATTTAATACTTGTATTCTATACCTGGAAAAAGGGTTAGAGGCATATCTATAAATTGTCATTTATATGAAAAAAAGCATAAATGGGGAATATTAGACTTTATGTATTCATGCATGCAGAATATATTTGTCATATTTGTCAGCTCATAATGGCCATACATTTTCAACATGTTTATTAAAGGGCTTGTCCACTACTTGGACAATCGTTTCTCATTCCCCAGGTTTACCCCATTAAAATAAAAAAAGGTTATACTCACCTCCCGTGCTGACACGGTACAAGCGGTGCCATCCTTTGCTTTAGCACGCCTCACATGAGGTTGTTCGTCACGCGGCTCCCACGCACAATTAGCACCGACTTTGGATGTATGAGCAGTCAACAGGAAGTGAGAGCTTCGACTGGCCACTCACTTTTTGTTGATTTCTTATACGTCCGAATGTGAGGAGAGGGAAGCCAGCGCTAATTGGGCATGGGGGTCCCATGATGTAACAATCTCACATGAGCCATTGGAAAGTGAAGGATGGCACCACTTGTACCGTGTCAGCAAGGGAGGAGATTAGAATATTTTTTATTGTAATGGGGTTAACCATGGGGACTGAGAAGGGGTTAACAAAGTAGTAGACATCCCCTTATTTGAAAAAAAAATATATTTTCACATTTTTAAAAGAATTGTTAGTAAATGCAGCATTTACTGTCCATTTTTTTTCCTGATTATATGGTACTTTTCTCCCATATCTGTAACATTTTCAAGCTTTTTCAACAACTGTGCATCAGTTTTATATTCTGAAATATCCATTATATCCTTAAATACCTCAACAAATAGACTACTAGAAATATGAATTTTCTGGCACATTTCTGATGATTGAAAGGATGGGAAGTATAAATATCCTTTATATTATTAGATTATCCTTGATGTATAGATATTTTTTCAAAACAATATGCACATTTTTTTCTGTAAGCTTACAATTTGGGGGTTTGTTTGATTTTGCAGCTTGTGACTGTGACTCCAGAGGTATACAGACCCCACAGTGTGATCGATCCACTGGTCACTGCATTTGTAATGAAGGCATAGAAGGAGTCCGTTGCGATAAATGTGCTCGTGGCTACTCAGGAATTTTCCCAAATTGTGTTCCCTGTCACAAATGCTTTGCCCTCTGGGACATCATCATCAGTGAGCTCTCCAACAGGACAAACAAACTTTTAAACCGTGCCAATGAGATGAAAATTACCGGCGTTATTGGACCATACCAGAAAACCATCGGTAAAGTTCAGGAAAAATTGGAGGAAATTCAAACTATTATTTCCCAGAATCCTGCTACTCAGCCATTGAAAACCATTGACAATCTTTTTGAGGAGGCAGAGTAAGTATTTGACAGATATGTCAGAATGATATATTCAATAGGGACAAGGATTAAGGAATCTCATGGTGCCTTTCTGGGGAACAAGAGCTGTAAAATTATTAGAATATCTAGCACACATATTAAAAACTGTCAACTTGAAAGCAGAGCTGTGGCGTCGGTAAGCCAAACCAACTCAGATTCCTCAATTTACCTGACTCTGACTCTCTCATACATGGCTCATTTTTAAGTGATAAATTTATTGTAGTACAATGGTAACATCTGGTTTGTAATCATTATTATGATACAATAATCAAGCTAGTTAGATAGAACATAATAATAATTAGTAACAATAATATTTAGCACTAGCTGTAGTACCCGGCTACGCCCGGGTTAATAAATAACTGATGTTAGCTATAACAAAATAGAATTTGAATATGTCATATTAATGACATGTAAGAAAATAGAAGCTGAGCTGTGATTGATTGCTATAGACAGCCTAATAAATCTCCAGCCAACAGTAAACCCTCCCCCTGGCCGGGCAGTATATGTTACCTAACACATACACATAATAGACAGCTCATGTGACTGACATCTGCCTTAATTCTCTATATGGCACATGTGTTGCACATTGGCTGTTTTTAATCAGATGTTTATCTTTGGAAATTAAAGATAGCACACATATGAGGCGAGTTGTGTGAGGTGATTTGTGCACATCTGTGTCTGTGGGGTGTGTGTGTCCCTGGGGTGTGTGTATGTGTGTGTCCCTGTGGGGTGAGTGCATGTGTCCCCATAGGGTGTGTATGTGTGTGTCCCTGTGTGTGGGGGTCTGTGTGGTGTGTGTCTCTGTTGTGTCTCTTCGTGGTGTGCGTGTGTGTCTCTGTGGGGTGAGTGCATGTGTCCTTATAGGGTGTATATGTGTGTGTGTCCCTGTGGGGGGGTCTGTGTGGTGTGTGTGTCTCTTTGTGGTGTGTGTGTGTGTCCCTGAGGGGTGAGTGCATGTGTCCCTATAGGGTGTGTATGTGTGTGTGTCCCTGTGGGGGGGTGTCTGTGTGGGGTGTGTGTGTCTCTGTGTTGTGTGTGTCTCTTTGTGGTGTGTGTGTGTCCCTCTGCGGTGAGTGCATGTGTCCCTATAGGGTGTGTGTCCCTGTGGGGAGGGTCTGTGTGGTGTGTGTGTGTGTCTCTTTGTGGTGTGTATGTGACCCTGTGAGGTGAGTGCATGTGTCCCTATTGGGTGGCTATGTGTGTGTGTCCTTTTGGGGGGGTCTGTGTGGTATGTGTGTCTGTATTGTGTGTGTCTGTATTGTGTGTGTCTCTTTGTGGTTTGTGTGTGTCCCTGTTGGGTGAGTGCATGTGTTGCTATAGGGTGTGTGTGTGTCCCCTTGGGGGTGTGTGTGTCTTTGTGTTGTGTGTGTCTCTTTGTGGTGTGTGTTTGTTCGGGTGCGTGGTGAGTATCCAATGTGGGGGCTGCACCTTAGCGACTATAGACTTGCTGTTACTCTTTGTGTGCGTGTGGTGTGTATACATGTCCCCGTGCGTGGTGAATATCTCATGTTGGGGCCCCACCTTAGTGACTATATGCTGGTATGTGCTGTTAGTGTTTGGCGCTATCATTAAGCCCCTCTCATTCACAACTGTCAACTGGTAACTGTCACTTTTTCCCCATTATGTAGATAGGGGCAAAATTGTTTGGTGAATTGGAATGCGCGGGGTTGAAATTTTGCCTCACAACATAGCCTATGACGCTCCTGGGGTCCAGACGTGTGACTGTGCAAAATTTTGTGGCTATAGCTGACAGCTGTCGATTTTCCTCCAACACTTTTCCATTCACTTTTTCCCCATTATGTAGATAGGGGCAAAATTATTTGGTGAACTGGAACGCGCAGGGTTAAAATTTCGCCTCACAACATAGCCTATGACGCTCTCGGGGTCCAGATGTGTGACTGTGCAAAATTTTGTGGCTGTAGTTGCCAATCCCGGATATACATACACACACATATATACATACACACATTCAGCTTTATATATTAGATATATTGCATTAATCTACTGTACCCTATATATGTTTTAGGGGTCGGAGTCAGTTAATTTTCCACCGACTCCAGCAACATGGGCACCGAATCCACGACCCCAACTCTGACTACTCAATATCCCTGACTCCGACTCCTTCATACATGGCTCATTTTTGAGTGATAAATATATTGTAGTACAATGGTAACATCAATTATTATGATACAATAATCAAGCTAGTTAGATAGAACATAATAATAATTCAGAATATTAATATTCAGCATTTATTGCAGTGAACTACTGTACCCAATATATTATATATTTTAAGAGTCAGAGTCGGTTCATTTTCTTCCAACTCCAACTCCACCAAAATGGGCTTCAACTCCACGACTCCGACTCTACAGTCCTGCTTGAAAGAGTATTTGAAGCCTAGCAGAATAATATATAAGCATGTGGGAGAAGATTCAGTATACCTTGCATTTTATGCATTGTGCTCATTCTACGTTTAGGAGTCAAGTGGGAGGTCCTAATTCATGATTGACATCTATATGTGTACACACTCGTACAGGGAAGGCTATACATTAATCATTAGGACTGCCCCCTGGACTAAAAACCCAATAACAAGTTTGGATTGGAGAAATTAATCAAACACTGGTAATATTTTCAAGAAAAGATTCATCATATGTATAAATCTGTTCAGATTCACCTGATCTGAGGTATTATGCTGCCAGATCAGACTACATATGACAGGTTCCTTTTAACTAGAAGTTGGCCAAAATTGTCATTTCCAAACAGTGCACCCGTTACTACAGACTGCTTAGAATGTATAACATTCTTAATAGTTATTTAGAAGCCAGCATATGAGTATGTATGTAATGTATATGGCTAGATTAACTCTACTGCTCTCTAGGGTCTCAGTTGTTCAAAGTACTTGTACTTAATTTACCATGCTTTTTCATTTGATTGCAAAACTCATTGTGCTAGCTTCTAACTATATTTCTGTTATTTTCCAAGAAAACTGAAAACTGAACTTTTGGAAAAAGTTGCAGAATTAGAACAAAACCTTGCAAAAATCAACCTTAACGCTTCGGACGAGGTAGCTGAGCTGCAGGCAGATGCCGATAGTGTCAGTAAAGCTCTGAAAGAGCTGGGGGAACAACTGGAATACATGAAGATTTCTAATGTTCGAGGTTGGTTTCTTCAATTGCATCTTTGTAATATGCTGGAATAGCAATACAGCTAAAAATGTCAATCAAACACAAGACACCTAATTTCATTGACAAATAGTTCATTCCTGGCTATATCTGATTTTATTGAAATACTTTTTTACTATCAGAACAGAATTCCAGCCATACATATTAAGCATGTATTTTTGACTCAATACTATATTGAAAAAGGAGAGCACATGGAGTCTGTACACAATAAACTTTTCTTATGAATATACAAAATGTAATAATTGCCAAACAAGTGGTGCATGTATGTACATAATATTTTTTCGGGCAAATACGCAAATCCATAGGCTTAAAAAAATGCACATAGTCCCTGTACAACAGCTTGTTCTACTAACCTTCAGAGCTGACAACTTATCTATCTAGTTCACAAAGTGTACAGGCTTTTTAATACTTGCAAGGTTTACATGCAGTCAGTATATAGTTAATCAGCACAGTTCACAGTTAACAAGTGCCAGATATCTGCATTCAGTATGAGTCATCATACCTCAGTGTTTACAAGTTTTATGCCAGGTACTTAAGGTATATTAATGATTTAGGGTTCATACCTAGCAAGATCTCATTACGCCATATGACAATTAACAGTGGACGTTGGTTAAGTAACAAGCTGCAATCATCAATTCTAATTGCAAAAGATGATCAATCATGCAGCCTATATCAAGTTATATTACATCAGCTGTAGGCAGTAGTCATGTAGTTACCTTGTAGTCTTTAAATATATCCGCAGCACATAAAAGAGAAGAGATTATCCACAGTTGTGATACACCTGTTTTCACCTTCAAAATAAAAAACACAAAAGGATATCCTCTCTCTTCTTATTGTGTGCCGGGATTATTTAAAGCTTGTGGCCTATTTTTCCCTTGTGCACCTAACGGTGGTCGAGCTATACTATATGCTCTCTGAGTTACCCTTGTAGGACAGTTGCCTGAACGCCAACCCCGACGATCATTTCTTCGTGCGGCTTCCTCAGGGGGCCCATGGCCACACGAGAAGTGATCAGTTGTAAACAAAGCCTAAAACTTGCCATATACATAAAATATCTGTTCCAATGTAATTTTTACCAATGCCCCTTGAATATGCATAATCAATTTAGCAGACTATGTATCCTACTATATACCAAATAGGCAGCTAGTGGATAACGCTGCCATAGTGTTTGGATGGTAATTTGTCAATGCAGTGCTCACACATATAACTATGCTGTTTTGCAGGAGCAATGGACAGCATCAATAAATATTTCCAGATGTCACTTGAAGCCGAAGAAAAGGTCAATGCATCAGCAGTCAACCTAGATAGCATTCTGGAGCACTCAGCTGCTACACGGAGGGAAGTGGAAGATCTTATAGATGATAAGGAAACAGTTTTTAAGCAAATTCAAGATGAGCAGTCGCGGATTTTGGATGAACTTGCTGGTGAAATCCAGAATTTGGACCTTTCTTCTGTATCTGAAAAGGTAGTTATATGACCTTATGATTAGAATTCAACGTGCTTCTCTATAGATCAATAGGGCCTTAAAAGGGAATTTGTCACCACATTTTTTTCTACCACCTGAGAGCATTTTTTAAACACTTTGTGTCACAACTAGTATATGTGCATCCTACTTCAAAAGAACATATTCTATACCCAATACATGAAAATACCCATGAAAAAAAAGATTTATACCAAGAGTACTTTAAAAATTCATATTTTAATTTAAATAATTAAAAACAGATTTATAAAATGTAAAAATAGTGAAAAGCCTTTTAGGAGTACACAGACCACACTAAAAAGATATGCAATCAATACAGAATTAAGTAAACCCACATTTCTAAAGAGTCACAGTAAAGTGCCAGTACAAAATGATAAATTGTATTAATGTTTGGAAAATCAATGGCCAGGAAACTAGTAGAGGTATTAAGTACGGACTAATATGACTTATACATCCATAGTATATACAAATAAATGATGCCCATCCTACTTACATCCAAATACTAGAGATTAAAGATCGATTGTAGGTAAGAGTCTTTACACTCTAATGCTATTCGTTTTGTGTAGGGGCAAAGACCTTGATTCCAGCAATGTGTCACTTACTGGGCTACATGTGCAGTATTGGTAAAATCCCTGTTGTTACTGCTGCTGGTCAACCAGTTCCCTGACTGCTGAGCTCCACACCACTGAATGGCAGCCTTATGCTTATTCACGATGTACACAGAAAGCTGTCAATCAGTGGTGTGGGCGGGTTATACAGAGCTCCTGAATATGCAGGACTACCTGACAGTAGGTTTGCTACTGTATCTAATGATAATCTCCTGCTTATACAACAGTGATTTTAAACATCTACAGCATGCAGTCCAATAAGTGATAGGGTCTCTGTCTTTACATTATGCTGCTCTCAGATTAGGTGGCAAAAACCTGGTGACAGATTCCCTTTAAAAGACAACCATCATCCTGAACTTTTCACACATCATAGTAACATATCAGACGTTTTATCAGTGGGCATCCTGAGTGATGAGACCGCTGATTGCTAAAACAAAGGTACAGAAATGTCAAAAGGTTATTAACCCATTTTTGTTTTTTTTAAGTGGTGAAAAAAACAACTATACTTGTGTGGTATAGCTATACTCAAATTGGCATGGATAATCATATTGCCTCATCAGTTTTACCACACAATGGACAACAATGTCAGAATTGTTGTGTTTTTTCACTATTTCACACACCAAATTTCTTCTCTGCTTTTCAGTACATTGTACTGGACAATTGTAAAATTTAATCGTAAAATGAAAGGAGACATTCAAAACTATTACCCCTTTTGCAAATAAAAAGCCCTCATGTGGCCATGTTGGTGGAAAAATAAAAAACAAGGTGTCTCTTGGTAGAGAAACAGAACATTTTTTTTCAATCATGTGGGGTTTAAAATACTATGAAAATAATTACGTATACTCGTGTATAAGCCGAACCGTATAAGCGACCCCCTACTTTGCCCCAAAATCTGGAAAACTTACTGACTCTGTATAAGCGAGGGTGGAACCCAGCACAGGTATTACAGCCCCAGATGTGTTATACAGCCCAGCAGCCCCAGTTGGTAGTATACAGCAGCCCAGTGTAGTATACAGCAGCCCTATGTAGTATACAGCAGCCCAGCAGCCCAGTGGTAGTATCAGCACCCCAGTGGTAGTATACAGCAGCCCCAGCAGCCCAGTGGTAGTATACAGCAGCCCAGTGTAGTAGACAGCAGCCCAACAGCCCCAGTGGTATTATCAGCAGCCCCAGTGGTAGTATATCAGCAGCCTGCGACGAACAGGAAGCCGGAAGAAGACGGACTATGAAGCCGGGATTCATATTTCGGCAGCGGCGGGGACATTGTGATAAGTATAAAGATTTTACTTTACAGGTTTCCGGAGCGCGAGGGGGGGGGGGCCTTGGATTACTGAGGCTGCTGGGGCTGCTGTATACGCAAGCCGTCACTGACTCGCGTATAAGCCGAGGGGGGTACTTTTCAGCCCAATTTTTGGGCTGAAAAACTCGGCTTATACGCGAGTATATACGGTACTGTCTAATATCAAACTAATGGAATCGATCAAGTCAGCCAGATTGATCCAAACATACAACAGAGCGGTAAAGTGGTACTTAAACGGCCAGAAATTGTTTGACAGTTCACCAGTAGTCTGATTATGGCAGTCTACAGTCTGCAAATTCACAGCATTAACTTCCTGCAGAATTTGAGTCGCCCTTCCTAAATATATTTTTGCTTGCTCTGGCCTATAGTAAAACACTTATTCTGTAACCCTTACGGTTTGCTTATCATTTATCCCATCCCATGTTTTTATTTTAGCTCCTGAGCACGCAGGAGAAAAATATATATTGACCAAGTTCTCAATTTTGTATGTATGGCATTTGTAGATACATTTTAAGTAGTAATTACTAGAATTCATGTTCTTATAAATTCACCTTTTTTTTTCTTAGACCTGTGGAAGCTCAGTTGGTGCGTCATGTGACGATTCACAATGTGGAGGCCTTGGTTGCACAACAAAAGATGGCAAGAGGAAATGTGGTGGAGAAGGCTGTGATGGGTTGGTAACTGTGGCCCACAATGCATGGAAAACATCTATGAATTTCGATAGAGAGATCCTGAGTGCTATGGCGGAAGTAGAGGAACTCTCTAAACTGGTACGTGAGATGACCATCATCACACATCAGATGGAGTGCCCAGCTGGGCCTTTCTCTGACTCAGCTAGGAAAAATAGTCCATCTGAGGCAGGTTTATGGCATTTTGCGAAACGTGTCATGCAGTGTAGTTGCACTGTAGCTAATATCACCCTCTCTTGACACTATGACAACCTCTTTAACGTTAGGACGGTTTATTAATTTTAAATATAGTTATAATCTAACACAATAGGTACATCAAACACTGCCGGTGTTTTTTCAGTGTGCTGGACCCATTTTAGGTTTGTGTGTTTGCTTTTACAAGCCTTTCTGCATCCGTATTTATCGTAAGAAGGAAAATAAATCTTTGCTTCTCCTGCCCAGTAAAATGGTAAAATACTAAAAGTAAATGGATGATGCTTTTGTGCTCACACGAAAAAATGGAAATTTTAAATAGCACATTGATTATAATGAGTCCATTAACTGTAAAAGTAACAAACAGCGCAATAAAAAAAACTGATGTATGAAAGAGCCCTAAAAGTGTGCAATTTTTTCCTTCTTAAGGTTGCGGAGTCAAAGCTGAAAGCAGAAGAAGCAAAACAAAGTGCTCAAAATGTTCTCAACAAAGCAAATGCAACAAAGGAGAAGGTAGACAAAAGCAACGAAGATCTAAGGAACCTCATCAAACAAATAAGAGACTTCTTAATGCGTAAGTACAGTTTTTACTTGCATTGCTTGCTTGCCATGTCCATTGCTGAACCAATCTGTGCCGAATAATTTTTTATGAATCTCTAAGGGGGTTGGAATTGTTTCTCTGAGATACAGATGTTTTATATATGATATTTTGTTATTTTTACGATTTCAAATTTGGCAGTGAGACCAGGGGTCATCCCTCGCTGAAGGGTGTTGGTCTTGTACCAGCAGATTCAGTCATTATAAGATGGCAGAAAAACTCTATAGACACCATAAAAGACTGTTCTAGGGGGCTTCATGTAAAGTCTCCAGTGAAGACATCACAAGAAGCTAGCTGACCATAAAGAATGGAGTGTATAATATTTTGTGCCTTTTTATTACTGACAGAGGATGGAGCTGATTTAGACAGTATAGAAGCTGTTGCCAGTGAAGTTTTAAAAATGGAGATGCCAACCACTCCTGAACAATTACAGGCTTTAACTGAAGATATACGTGAACGTGTGGAAAGTCTTTCTGGCGTAGAGACAATACTTCAACAAAGTGCTGGAGATATAGCCAGAGCTGAGTCTCTCTTGGAAGAAGCCAAACAGTCCAGGTAATATAATTAATAGGGATATATTGTACTAGGTTTATTAGGAAGGTATGCACACTTTATCACAGGTATCGATGGGTTTGGACAACAGTTGACTGTGTATGGGAGCCCATGAGATATGATTGTCACGGGAAATAAGGGTCCATCTTGTCTGATTTCAGACTGAGAATCTTTTTATTCTGAGATAAGCCTCCGCTGGTGCTATTGTAGCAGCAGGTCTGTGAGGACACTGGAGCGCTAACTCGAGTGGACGCTGGAGAATTGGAAAATTGCGTGTAATAGCTGTTGGCCAACAGCAATCTAAAGTGTAAGGGGAAACTTAAAGTGTAAATGTCATTTCATTGAAAAAAAAAAAACAACAATACTGCACTGGTTATTAATGATGAGTCACATAGCATGTAAGATAATGCTTTTTTTGTGCCATATAACCTATTTTCTCACTTTTTATGTGAACTTTTAAAAACTGCATTTAATGGCTGTGTGCTTGTGGCAAGCAGCTGATAGGGAGCAGTGCAATGTGACAGTAGAGAAGGGGTTAACGGAGATCGTGACTGAGCTGTGTGGAGCCAGATGACAGATTAGAAGCTTATACCAAGGGCAGAGAAGTTTGCACTGATCCTGACACTTCTGTAGCCTAAAGCAATTTGATACATTGTCACCTCATCAGCTGCAGTCAGCAGTGTGGACATTCTGTAGGCCCCGCCCCATTTACCCTTATATGGTTATGTGGCCATATTCAGTGTGAATTCAGAAAAAATTCACTATATGGTAAAATAAATGGTTTTATTCAAAAGTACAACTCGACCCACACAAAACAAGCCCTCGGATGTCTATATTGACAAAAAAATAAAAAAGTTAGGGCTCTTGGAAGAAGGGGAGGGAAAAATGGAAAATCACCTGGGAGTGAAGGATTTAACTTTAATATGCTGTTTATTAGGGATGGGCGAGTACCATAATATTCGGAATCGCTATACCCGCAACGAGTAGGTAGCGGTACTCGCTACTCGTTGCGAGTATAGCGATTCCGAATACTTTTGCAGTGTATCAATAGATACACTGCAAAAGTCCTGTAAAATAAAGGAAAAGTGGTTAAAAAATAAAAAAATCGGATACTCACTTTAACCGACGGCTGTACCGGGACTGGCCGATGCACATCCATTCATGTAAAAGGACCTTTCACTCTCTCAGCCAATCAGATGGTTGGGAGAGATCTGGCCAATCAGATGCCGCCAAGTCACAATGACGTAATCGCTAGTGGCCACCTGATTGGCCAGATGGAAAGGTCCTCGGTGTACCTGAGAGAACCTTTCCATCTGGCCAATCAGGTGGCTGCTAGCGATCACGTAATTGTGACATGGTGGCATCTGATTGGCGAGATCTCTCCCAGCCATCTGATTGGCTGAGAGAGTGAAAGGTCCTTTTACATGAATGGATGTGCATAGGCCGGTCCCGGTACAGCCGTCGGTTAAGGTGAGTATCCGATTCTTTTATTTTTTAACCACTTGTCCTTTATTTTACAGGACTATTGCAGTGTATCTATTGATACACTGCAAAAGTATTCGGTACTTGCTACACCCGAGTAATCCTAATTTACTCGGTGAGTAGCGAGTACCCGGATACCGTTACTATTCGGCAAGTGCCGAATAGTAGCGAGTAGACTCGCCCATCCCTACTGTTTATCTAATCTCACATCAAATGTATTTATTGCAACACTGGAAAGAAAAAGCTTTCTTAAAGTCAAAATCATTTGTATGTCCTAAATCCTTGGATTTCCCCACAAATTAAAGGACTTATCCAGCTTAAATCAATCTTTACAGTATTGGGCTACACAGATACAAGTAGATAGATGGTAATTACCTACCTGATCTGCTGTAAGCCCTTCTCTCCTGTCAGCACTTGGCTCAGAGCGGTCACATGACCTCTCCTGCAGTGATTTTGCTGCTTCCTGTGATGTCAATTCTGGACCACACAGCATTAGCTTATCCTCTGCCCTGTACACAGCATCACAGCCAAGTCACTGTGAGTGACAGCCGACTCCTATCTGCTAACCCAGCCCATGTGTGCTGAGTAGAGAGTTGCTGTTTGATGCAGGAATGCATGGACACTGCAGGTACACAGAGCAGGTCCCAGACAAGTGTCTCTGTCTGTATGCAGTGCCTGCTCTCACCCAATTTTTCCCTCCTTGCACTTTCAGGTCCATTGCTGTAGGAGTTGCTTGCTGGACCCTGTTTGTGTAATAATGATGAGTTGTTTGTGAATGATCCTTCACTGCTGCAGCACTGAGACACTGTAGAGAATGGCAGAGTCCTGGCCAATCAGGGTGCAGTGGGCGTGCAGAGAGGAGTGTGGAGGAGGCAGAGAGGGGTGTACAGGGGGTGGTGATCAGCACAGGCTGTAAGAAGGAAAAAAAACAGAAAGCTACTTAATCATGAAATGCTGCATGTAAACATCCAACATGGAGGCGCTGAACACAGAAATTGAGGAAATGATGGTAGGAAAACAAAAAAACACTGTGGGAGGCTTTTTAATACAATTCAGCACAGATTAGCTTTTTAAAAATAACAAGTTTTGTGGTCGGATAAGTCATTTAAGAAAACTCCATATAAAGGCAGACATGTGCCAACATTTGTAGATTTGGAATTTCTCCCTGTGGATTGCAAACAAGACTAACAGAATTTTTGTCTCAAACTGCTAATCTGTTTGCAGTTTGAGGCTTCTGGTCACCTGAAATAACCCACATTTAGAGGTCTTATCTTGAAAACTGGGGATAAGAAACCTAACCCTTCTTCTAAACTACATATTTTGCAGATATTCTAACTCATCTGGGGAAAACAGCATGTTAATATTAAAAATACAGTGGTGTGAAAAAGTGTTTAAATTGTAAATCTTTAAATGAACTATTGCAGATTGTGTTTGAAATACTCCACCTAGCCCAGACAGCATCCTGCTCTCCTCAAAAAAAAAAAAAGTGGTGACATATTATCCAGCATCCACGTATTTCCATCTATTTATTCAGGCTATGATGAAAACACACTTAAAACATAACTGCCATTTAAATTTGTATTTCATAATAATGTAGAGCAAGTGATTTTAATAAACTTTCAAATATACTTCATTAGAAAATTCTGGTTGAAAACCATTCATAAACCTTCCAACAGGCATACCCACTACACTGTGTGTGAAACAGACATATGTTTATTATTATTATATTATTATTATTTTTATCAGTCAGATCAATCTTCACACTACACATGTAACCATAAATGGTGAAGGGGGCATGGCCTGCACTGCTAACTGCAGCTCATGAGGAAACAATGTATCAGATTAGCTCAGCATACAGCACAGTTGCTAAGCAATGTCAGGATCAGTGCAAACTCCTCAGAAGTTTGTGTCACGGAAAGATCTGTCATCTGGCTGCACACTGCTCCATCACAATCTCTGTTAACCCCTTGTCTGCTGGCTTCCTACACAGCTCACTATCAGCCTATTCTCACAAGCTTTGGGAATAGGCACACAGTGCTGGCAGATGCTGGCCACACCCACACAGCCATAAAATGCAGTGTTTAAATCAGAACAGAAAAATGTGAGAAAATAAGTCATATGGCATAAAAAAAGCATTATCTTAGCTGCTATGTTACCCATCATTAACAGCCAGTGCAGTACTGGATTTTTTTTTTTTTCTTCAATGAAATGACATTTACACTTTAAGGAAGAAATACCTGTCAGATAATTTTTTAAAGGGCAGTTATCTAATGTGTATCACTAAATTAAAAGGAATCTTCCAAGCCTGGCAGACATTTCAGCATTGGCTGCATAACGCTGAATCCTAACACTAAGGGTACTGTTACACGTCGCAACATTGCATGCAATTTCACTGGCAATTTGCTTGTTGCAGTGAAATCATGGACACATTGTTACATTTGTACACGGCAATAAAATGGAACAATGTGTCCATGATTTCACTGCAACCAGCAAATTCCCAGTGAAATTGCATGCAATGTTGCGACATGTAACGGTTCCCTAAGTAAAATATATGCTGTTAGGATTCCTCTCTTCTTGTCATGTGGCCTCTTATCGGTGAATTGCATACTTGAAGTGATGTGCCTGCTTCTCTTAATCAAACATTGAGAGAAGCAGGTATAAAAAGAGGGAAATTATGGGATGCCAGACAACATGGTACCATTTGTTTTGGTAAAAAACAACAACACAACTAAATCAATACATGATTTCTAAAGCGGCAGACATAGGGGCAAAATATGTTATCCCATATAGAGATGTATAGTGATGAGAGAAGGAAGTGGGTAAGTGGCTCACTGCTCTTATTTAGTTAGTTGAAGCCTACGGATGGCCATAACGATCCTGCCAATTTCTATTGTACTGTATAATCAGAATTAAATTACATTTTGAAGGGTGAAAAAAAACAAACAAATAAACAGGATCTATTATGGTCCCGTCACACGGCACGACCTGGCCAGCGATGTCGGAAGCGATGCGCGGGTGCCCGCTCGGTTCCGACATCGCTGGCCAGCTGTCACACAGCATCGCTGCGGCCAGCGACACCGCAGTGATGCGGGCGGTGACATCGCTCGCTGGGCTGGGCTTAGCCCAGCGAGCGATCCGCAGCAACGCTGCGGTATAGGCTGGATCGCCGCCGACATCGCTCTGGCGATGTCACACGGCGTGATCCAGCCTTATCGCAGGTCGCAGGTTGACAGGTTTACGGTTCTTCCCGTAAACCTGTCAACCTGCGACCGGCGATAAAACGCGGTCGCGCCGCGCGTTTACACAGCGCGACGTCGCTAGCGACATCGCTGATACGTCACTTTTTCGGCGATGTCGCTAGCGACGTCGCCAGGTGTGAAGTCACCATTAGACAATAGTTTGTCTTCTCTCTGATCTTTAATTTACTTTAATTCACTTTTTGATCACAGCAAATCTGCATCAGACATTAAGGCTACAGCCGACATGGTGAGAGAAGCTCTGGAGGAAGCAGGCAAAGCCCAAAGTGCAGCTGAAAAAGCCATTAAACAGGCCGATGACGACATAAAAGGAACAAATAACGTGCTCACATCCGTAAGTTAAAAATAAATGAATACAAGCAGTGACCAGATGAATCACTTGTTTTCACGACTAATGAAGTGTCAAACCACTGTGAGGAATGTATTGTATTTAATCTTGTATTTTAGACATCTAATTATTTTTTTACTTTTTTTTAAACTTACATTTTTTTATAATATATATATATATTTATTATGATTTTCTGTTCACAGATTGAATCAGAAGCTGCTGTATCAGAAGAAACATTAAATAATGCAACCCAACGTATCACTAATCTTGAAAAAAGTCTCGGAGAACTACTGAAAAAGTCCGCTGCCAATTCTGCAACTTTAAATTCAATAGAGAAATCCACAGAGGATGCAAAGGGGAATGCTGACGGTGTAAAGAAGGTTAGAGGATATCATAAAATGCTTACAATTTGTGGACCGCATTCCAGAGAGGGGCAGTAGATTTGTTAAACTCGTTGTAGATGCAAAAATGTTTCTTTTTTATTTTCAATTTGTTTTTCCTCCATGATTACCTTGAGTTAGGCTGGTTTCACACTGGCGTTTGTGTCTGCATAGTATGGAATGCAGACGCAAACCTAGCCATATTAATGTGAACACAGTGGAGAATCTCCGCATGCGTTCACATTAGTATGCAGCCAGGCCAGCCAATCAGCTGTCTTGGTGGCGGCTTTGAGGCGGAGATCAGCGGTGGAGATCTCCTCCTCTTGGCCACAGCTGATCTCCCGCCAGTGTAGGCTGATCGCTGTTTCAAATCTCCCGTGCCGACATCACATATTCGGTGTCGGCGCAGGAGATTTAACCCCTTAGTGACGGCCTGGCGTATATATAAGTCGGCTGCCACTAGGGGAAGTTTGATGTGAGCTCCTGCACGAAGCTCACATCAAAGCTCCGACATCTCAGCTGTTCTCAGCAGCTGAGATGTGGGAGTATCAGCTCTGATCGGTCCCGCCGCTGATCGGCACTGTTTAACCCCTTAGATCCCGCCATCAATCTCTGAGAGCGGGATCTAAGGGAGCAAGAGCGTGCGCTTACCCGGCTCCAGGGGAGATCTCGCGATAGTATCGCGGGACCTCCCATGCTGACGTGACAGGCCGGGGTCCTGGCTTGACCCCGGAGCCTGTCACGGAGCACTTCCGGGTTGTGGTTGGCAGGGGCTGCCAACCACAAAAGGTCCGCAATTCTGACAGATGCAGATGAGCTGCAGCTCATCTGTATGTGTCAGAAGCGATCGGACTGTGCAGCTGCATGCCTCTCACAGGGGCTGTGTAAAAGTAAGAATGAATACGCAAATAAAGTTTTTACAAAGTTGAAAAAAAAAAACATAAAAGTTCAAATCACAACGCTTTTTCCCATCCACAATAAAAGTATAAAAAAAAAAATAAAATACACATATTTGGTATCGCTGCGTTCAGAATCGCCCGAATCTATCAATATAAAAAATCAAATAATGAGAGCCATAAACTGCGAAGCGCAAAAATGGTTCAAACGCCAAAATTACGTTTTTTGGGTCGCTGCAACAATGCTAAAAAATGCAATAACGGGCGATCAAAACAGCGCATCCACCCTAGTATGGTATAATTAAAAACGTCAGCTCGAGACGCAAAAAATAAGCCGTCACCCAGCCCCAGATCCTGAAAAATGACGCTACGGGTCGCAGAACATGGCGCAAAAAGTGCAATGGTTTTTTTTCATGCTTTTGAATTTTTTTCCACCACCTAGATACCAGTAAAGGTATACATGTTTGGTATCTACAAACTCGTACTGACCCGAGGCATCACACGGTCACGTCGGTTTTACCATATAGTGAACACGGCGACTACAAAACCCAAAAAACAAACACACTTTTTTTGCAATTTCACTGCACTTGGAATTTTTTTGCAATTTCCCTGTACATTATATGGTAAAACAAATTATTGCATCTGAAAGTACAACTTGTCCCGCAAAAAACAAGCCATCATATGTCTGTGTCGACAGAAAAATAAAAAAGTTATGGCTCTTGGAAGCTGAGGAGCGAAAAAACGAAAATGAAAAATGACAAATTTCTTCGTCACTAAGGGGTTAAACAGCTGTCAAATCAGCTGTTTCTTCAAATCTCCCGCGCTGACACCGACGTAGTGAGATTAGTGGAGGCTCTAGCTGATCAGCGGCAGCCACCGGGAGAGATTTCCATGTGATCCACAGCTTTCCTCCTGTTGCTGGGACACTGCGGATCCATTGACTTCAATGCGTGGTTTGTGCGCTCGCAGACGCTTTCAGATAAAACAAGCGCCCGCGACCGCACAAAAAATGCAACAAGACTGCATTCAGAGTGCGCTCGGAGGGTGCACAAATTATGCGCATCCGAATGCAAACACAGCCAAACGCAGGTACATGCGTTCCCATGTTAAACATAGGAACGCATGTGTGCAAGCGTTTGGCTGCGTTCAGTGCGCTGCGTTTTCATACGCCAGTGTGAAACCACCCTTACAATTTTTTTTTTATTTCAGTCAGCAAAGGATGGGGGCTTGATTTATGTGTCAACACTGTTGCTTTAATTATTGTAATTTTGGACCTGTGATCGAGCACTTGATTGCTGCTTCATTACGCTGCAATATTGTAGCAATGCAGTCCATTGTTTAACCACTGATCTCCCATGAAACCCAGCCACAAGAAAACACAACCACAGCACTCCAAGAGATGCAATCAGAAAGTGTCAGCATAAAGTTGCAATATTTATAATGGCCAAGGTTTCGGTCATCTGTGGATATTGGTCATTGCCTGTCTGCACCAAGGGGCTTTTCCTGCAGTGCCGTGGTTATTTTCTTATACATTTAGGTGGACTTCCATTACCACTGTAGTATCCTCAGTGAGCGGTAGACCTCAACCATTATACACAGGAAAACACAATGTGATGACAGCATGCCGATATGCTGCCAACTGGTGGCCTACTGAAGGACCAGGTACCTCAAGCAATCCATTGGCACTTCGCGATTGTGTCTTGGAGAAGAGTCATGTTCCTAACCTCTAAAATGCAACTGTGATAGTCGTCAATGCATTTAAGAAGTTAATCACTTGCAATCTTGGCCAACTCCATATCATTTGTTGCTCTTAGGTGCCAGCTGTGCAATGCAGGTACTGATCCCTATATACACTCTATACAATCAGTGCACAGATCTGCAGTAAATGTATGGCGGATGCAAACAAGGTGTTAAAGTGGCTGCATTGGTTTAGAAAAACATTTTTTAATTCATTCACAAACTTTGGTCACATGTGGCCATAAGTTTCCTCAATTGTAAATTGTAAATGAGGCTCAGCTGCAATACCGCACACATCCCAATAGGAGCTCTCAGGTTTGCGATTGTTAACACGCATTTTCAGAGCACACAGCTTTGCAGGATCAGGCCCTGAAGCATATTCATAGCTGGGAAAAAATATATAGATCATTCATGGACCCTGCCTGTTTACACCACACCTTTAACTGGCACCACCTAATGGTAATTTTGATATTGTAGGTTCTGGATGATGAGCTTAGTAATAAGTATAAGGAAGTTGAAGACATAATAACAAAAAAAGCTGAAGATTCATCAGAAGCCAGAAGGAAAGCAGAGCAACTTCAAATGAAGCGAAAGCATTGTTATCTAAAGCAAACAAGAAGCTTAACTTACTAAAAGGTAATTCACGTTACAGCTTCCTAGATTGCAGTGTTCTGCATGGTATACTTTATCAGTGTGAAATATGGACTTGATATCCTTTTCTGTGGAAAAGACCTAAATAATATTGGATAGGTTAGATGTGAAGAATTTGCTTTCTACTTTAATTCCTTATGGTTCAAACCCAAACAAGCTGTTTTTGCAAGTATAAAAGGTTTTTGTTTTGTGGGAGAACTTACTTTTCTGTTCTTGGAGTCACAAATTATAGTATTTACATCCTTTATATTAGTTACTAATTTAGATCATGATATGAATGGTAAACGTGATTGTGGCGGTACACATTTTATACTAAATACCTAGTTTGATGAATTCATCAAAGTATTGGAGTCATATGTAAATTAAAAATGACAGACCTCACCAGAAAGGAGTACCAAAACTTAAGATCGACTGGCGACTCCTGTGTGTGAATGTGCTACCTAGAAAAAACATAATTAAATGAGGAAATCCTCTGCACACTAAAACAAATGTGTACTAGCATACTGGTTAACAGATAAATGGCAATGCAATGTGTAAAGCTAAGGCAAATGTGCATAAAGAAAAAGGACATGGTAGAAATTGCTTCAGATTATAGAAAAATTGAGAAATTTAGCTAATGCACTGGCTATTGCATTAGAGCCCGATAACCACACCAAGGTGTTCTCATCTTATAAGGTCCTAACCTTGTGCCTCTACTTGCGGTATACCACTGCACGTGTGGGTATTTGTTTGCCACAAAGTGAAATTAAAACCTGCATGGATGGGGGTGTCAAGGAATCTGGCTACAACAATTATTATGATTTTTCTAGCTAGCATCTTCAGACACAGGTGTCGCCAGTCGATCTTAAGTTTTGGTATTTTAATTTTCTGATTGTGTACCCTTCCCCCGCCCTGCATCCATGCTAAGTCCTCTATCTTGTCATAGCCAGGTTCCTCAACACCCATCCATGGAGGTTTTAATTGCACTCACAGGATATAAACACCCACACATGCAGTTGTATACTGCAAGTAGAGGGCACAAGGTTAGGACCTGATAAGGCTGGTTATCAGGTTCTCATGCAATGACCAGTGCATTAGCTAAGTTTCTCAATTTTTCTATACGCTGAAACAGTTTCTGCTTTGTCATTTTCCTTATAAACATTTGCCTTAGCTTTACACATTGCCTTGCCATTCATCTGTTAAGGGGATGTCACACGCGTCGATATTGCTGTCAATGTCGCTCATACGTCACGGATTTTCAGTCGCTCAAGCGACGTAAAAGTGACGCAGGAGTGACATTGAAGCGTGTGACCAAGCGATGCAACCAGCGATATGTCGCTGATCGCCGATCGCAGGTTTCACTGCCAGATATAAAACCTGTCGCTCATCGCTCAGTAGACCTTGTGCATCGCTGTGTGTGACACTAAACTCAGCGACATATTTTTATTTTGACAACGTTCAAGCGACTAAAATCGCTCGCAAGATGGCGACATCACCGATCGCTGGGTCATATTGACGCGTGTGACATCTTACCTGCGATAATTCCACATCGCTCAGGCGATTAATAATTTGTGACGCATGAGCGATATCGCGGGCGACATTGACACGTGTGACAGGCCCTTTAGACAGTATGCTAGTTCACATTTGTCTTAATGTTTAGTGTGCAGCGGATTTCCTTATTTAATCACCAGAAAGGAGGGCAATACTAGTCCACCGTTTCATATTGTTGACTGCCTATATCAGGGGTGGGGAAGTCTAGGCCTCAAGAGCCGCCAAAAGGTCATGTTTTCAGGATCTCCTTATTATTGCACAGGTGATAATACTATCACCTGCACTGGTGATAATCCAACCCCTGTGCAATGCTAAGGATATTCTGAACACATGACCTGTTGGTGGCCCTCAAGGCCTGGAGTTCCCCACCCAAGGTCTATATTCATACATTTGGGGAACATATGATTATTATTTTGCAGGTCCTCAGACAAAATCCCCAAAGTGCTGAGCAAGGGAGTACAATATTATGTGAACCCTTCCTCACATATATTCTATTGTAATTTCTTATGGATTTATGGTGTAAAATTACTGAAAATGGCCTCACCCTGAGTAATATTGCACGTTCTGTTTCTGATAAAATATTCATAAAGATATTTCTGCCAACAGTTGGTCTATATTATAATTTACATAAATCTAATTTTCTGAAATTAATTTTTTTCAGATTTAGAAAAATCTTACGAAGATAACCAAAAGATATTAGAAGAAAAAGCCAAAACACTTGTGGCTTTGGAAGAACAAGTCAGGGAACTCTTACAAAACATCAGCCAGAAAGCTGCAGTATACAGCACCTGCTTGTAAACTACATGTTGCCAAAGGAAATGGAATAATTGGGACCAATGGTTCTCTAATTTATTGGATGTTTAGTGGGACCCACAAAAATACCCCTACATCTTTTTTTATTCAATAAAATAGAGAATAAAGTAATGATTTGGAAACCAATGCAGTATTGTTCACATTCCACATTTCTATGTAGCCATATGCTAACACAAGACATTTTACCATTAGTATTTTATTTTACAACTATTATTGTTTTCACTGCATATAATCTTTGTGCACACTAAAATTATTCTAGTAAATTCTTATTGTCTAACCAGGAAAGTAAACTATACCAAAGTCCTACACAAAATTATTCACACAATGTGTATTTTGCCCCATTGATGTTGCTTGTTCTCTGTGAAGTCTTTGGATGACGTCCTCCATTGTGCATTACCTGCACTGAAATATTATATTGATTTAAGAAATCTATATCCAAGGATCCAAACACTGTATAAGCATGGTGCCCGAGTGATTGTACCATGTCTCTGTACGAGGAGCACTAGCACACACTCCTGCCAATAGCAAAGTGCTGTACACATTTATACACTCCTAAATAAAGCACAAGCAACTACAACTATGGCAATGGCTCTGTTCACTTCAAATGGAAACCATTTTATGATGTCATTAATCAAAGCGGAGTCTAAAAATCAGTATCCTGACCCACAGAAAGTACTAATCACACCAATGGAATAAAAGAGAAGATATGATTCTTAATCATGTAATCATTCAGAATGTAAAAAATAATTACACAACACTTTAACCAATTACTGTTTGGCCATGATGATCCAGAAGAAGATGAAAGCAATAGTAAATGCAGCACAAATATATCTTTCTATATGGAGGGAGAAATATCCTCCAGAGGTTGACCTTTGAGCAAAATCAGGGGGTCCGCGTCCCGTTGGCAACAGGCTTGACCTGAAATGTTGCCGAAAGGCAGCAAAGCTTGACTCTTTGTTGCAAACGGGACACAAGATGGCCGATTTCTGTTGCCGGATTGCAACAAATGTTGCCGAAGTGCAGCAGGCTTTACCTCTATTCATTGTAGTTGCTGTGGGAGTCAATATGGAAGCATCACCTTCTGTACTATAGTAATATATAGGGACTGATGGGGACAATTTGATATTTGGCATTTCGGAACTCTTACGCACATGAAAGGAGGAGCAAAATTTTTTACCTGGGTCAGGAAAAATTCCTGATCAAAACTGTGCGCTCTGCGGCCTGAAATATTGCTTTCGAGGGGGACTGCGCAATAAAAATGCTAAAAAAAAACGTAACTTGAAATCTTGCTATCACGCTTTCATGGGGCGACTATAGCCAGCTTTCATGGAATATTTTGTTAAAAAAGTGTGTTCTGTGGAAGATCCACAGGATGGCACTGTTGCCCAACTTTTATATTTTCTCCGTCGCATCATTGGGGGACACAGGACCATGGGTGTATGCTTTTCTGCCACTAGGAGGCGACACTAAGTAAAGATTAGAATTGAGCCCTCCTTCCTGCAGTATACACCCGAGCGTGGGCGTAGATATTCAGTTTTAGCTTAGTGTCGCTGGAGGCACATGTAGTCTGTAGTCAGACCACATCTACCATCTTTTATTTACATTATTTAATTCTCTATTTTACTACTGCTCTCTATTTTACTACTTCTCTCTATTAGAGCATCGAGAACTGAGGGCAGCGCATCACACAGAGACGACGGATCCTCATAAAGGACTCCACTCTCCCAGCCCAGAGACAGCAACTGCACAGGTCAGGACGGCAACCCCCCTGCACGACAGAGGGATATGCAGACCAGCAGCACTCACAGGGCACGATGCCTCACCTCCTCCAGCAAAGGAGGCAAGTGAGGTATGGCAGCTAAGATCAGACCCTGCTCACCAAGCCATCCCTAAGGGCTCTGGTGCAGCAGAGGCGGCAGGACCCTCAGCGTCCTAAAGAAAAACAAGGCAGTGGGTCCAGGCTCGGTCTCCACGGACCCCCAGAAGCCACAATGCGGCGGCCCAGGCTGGGACGCGCACCGCCGATAAGTAGGGGTGCGCGCACAGCCAAGGAGCCGCACCATCCATAAGGGGGCCGCCACCGCCTTATCGCACTCAGTTGCGCGCCCGGGGCCGCAACTAATCGAGGCCCTGGTCTGGGCCTATACCCCGGCGCCGCCCAGAGCCCCAGCTGATTGGCCGCAGGCGCGAGCGCGTCAACGCCGCGTCATAGGGGCGGGCGCGATGACGCGGGCAGCACTGCTCCCATTGGCCTCTAAGCCAGCCGCTCAGGGCCAAGCCGCATCCATTGGCTGAGCGCCGCAGGCACCGCTTCAGCCAGTGGCAGCAATAAAAAAGAACAGTCCCACGCCCACCACAGCGTGATTGGCCAGAGTGCAAGTCACTCATGGCCCAGGGGCACAATACAGCAGCCACAGCCTATACAAGGCCATAGCCCACAAACGCCCCAAAACCGGCGCGAAAATTAAACAATGCAGCTACACACTGCATCTACACATAGGTACAGCCCTCAGGTAATAAACCTGGGGCTGATACCTAACTATCCCCCATGGAGACAGGCTGTAATAGGGTGGGCTTAGGCCCTCACAGAGGGGGCCACACAAGCCCACATACTAGCCAGGGACATATTCAGGTCACAGTCCTTTTGGTCCGGTGCGTCTTCAAAGGAAGGTCCTCAACACCTCAGGACGGCATAGCAGGGGACACAGGATCCGGGTAAGCTCCATAGGAGACCCTCTTTCCTGCAGTTATTCACCCCTGCCCTCATTACAAGCCAGTTTGATCACTGCAGTGCCGTTGCTGACAATAATCTGGTACGCAATGGCAGATACAAAACCGTCAAAGGGCAAAAGCAAAAGGGAACAAGGCATCATGCACTAGCTGCCAGACGACACTTACGCGCAAGCATACGTCACAATTTTGTAAGGACTGTGAACCTGAAGGTCCCATAGAGGCTACCTCTGATGCAGGTCCCAGCGTGCCCGACATTCCTCCATGGGGTATAGAATTGTCACATGGACGTCCTAGTCCAAATGTTGCAAGCCCAGGCTAAGTCTCACGCAACCAGTACCCTTAAACGTCACCGCTCCCTCTCCAGCAAGGAGCAGCCCGCGGACGCGCTAACCACTAAAAAACGGACTAATACCAGGCCGTCACGGGAACAATCCCCAAATGCGTCATCAAGTGACAGGTCTCGCTCCCCCTCGCCCCGTCACCAGTCCGAGTCACGCTCCGAGGGCGAACTATCAGACCCAGACACGCCATATGAGAGTGAGACCACGGACATCCAGACACTTGTCGACAGCCTCATCGAAGCTGTTAACATGACACTGGAGATCAAGGACGAATCCGTCACCACGCCAGACCACAGTCTCTTGTTCTCTAACACTAAACGCTCTCGCCGGGTCTTCTCTAACTCTGAGGGGATCGGCGGCTTTGTAAAGCGACACTGGACCGGCCCGACAAACGCTTCGCAGGCCGTAAGGCCATTGAAACTAAATACCCATTTACCCCAGGCCAACACAAAATATGGGCTGAATCACCGGCCGTAGACCCCCAGTGTCGAGTTTAGCTAACAAAACCCTACTTACCATCTCAGATAACTCGTCTATCAAGGACCCCATTGACCGCCAGCTCGACAGTTTAGCGCGCTCAATCTTCAAGGCCTCAGGAGCAGCTCTGTCTCCCCTATTTGCCATAGCATGGGTGGCCAGGGCAGCGGAATCCTGGATCCGCAACGTGCAGCAATCGCTGCAAGACCCCGACCAGGACCCGGCAGACCTACTCGAGTTGCTGGCAAAAGCACACCGATACTTCCGGCTGGCATCCACAGACGCAGCCAACTGCGCCGCACTGGCGGCAGCAAACGCAATCTCCATGCGCCGAACCCTTTGGCTTAGGGGCTGGAACGCTGATCCAGCATCAAAAAGGTCGCTCATAAACCTCCCGTACCAGGGAGGTCGTCTATTCGCCGAAAAACTCGACCAACTCATCTCCGAGACGACTGGGGGCAAGAGTAAGTTCCTCCCCCAGCAGAGGTTCAAGTGGCCCTTTCGCCGCCCACAATCTAACACGCTCCCAAGCCTCCCAAGGATCACCAAGGTGGTCCAGCTCCAACGCCACCACTAACGCAGGTCTGCCGACCCGGGGGGCCAACAGCTACTCGCACTCTTTTAAAACCAACCAAACATGGAAGATCCGCCCTAAACAAACCCATTTTAAAGGCGGAAGGCCACAAAAGCTTAGCACATGACTTCCCCCCACAACCGCCCGACACCGACACAACAGGCGGACGCCTTCAGCTCTTCCGCCACTCATGGCTCGATGTCGTACACGACAATTGGGTCAGAGAACTGGTGTCGTCCGCTACAAGATAGAATTCACATCCCGGCTCCCAAATCGTTTCCTCCTGTCCCGCCTCCCAAGGGGAGACACCCAACCGTTCCTCGACGCCATCAACTCACTGCTCAAATCTGGCATCATAAAACCAGTACCAGTAGACGAACAATTCAAAGGATTCTACTCAAACCTGTTCGTCGTCCCAAAAAAGGACGGGACAGTGCGGCCGATCCTGGACCTCAAACTCCTCAACAAGTTTGTAAAAGTTTGGCATTTCAGAATAGAATCCCTACGCTCAGTAATTGCATCCCTAGAGAAAGGGGAATTCCTTGCAACCATCGACATACAAGACGCGTATCTCCACATCCCCGTCTTTACACCCCACCAAAGATATCTGCGGTTTGCGGTACAAAGACGCCACTTCCAGTTCGTCGCCCTGCCCTTCGGCTTGGCAACCGCACCCAGAGTCTTCACAAAGGTCATGGCGGCCGTCATGACCATCCTGCACGAACGAGCAGTCGTCATCTTACCGTACCTAGACGATCTGCTGATCAAAGGACCATCCTTCCAAGCATGCCTCGACAGCGTCAGAATCACAACGGACACTCTCTCCCGCCTGGGATGGCTCATAAACCTAGGAAAATCGTCCCCAAAGCCGGCCCAAACAAAGAGGGTTGGTCATACTCCCTCAGGACAAGGCCACAGCAATCCAAAAAGGCGTGCAGGTTCTTCTAGGCCACTCCCCCCAGTCCATACGCTTCGGCATGAGTGTCCTGGGAAAAATGGTGGCCGCAATGGAGGCAGTGCCATTCGCTCAACTACATCTCCGAGCCCTACAGCTCTCCCTCCTCTCGGCCTGGGACAAAAGTCCCTTCGGCCTCAACTGAAAACACCGCCTATCCGCCAATGTCAAAATAACACTCAAATGGTGGACACAGCCGTCATCTCTCTCGCTGGGAAGATCCTTCCTTCCACTCCAGTGGCTGATTGTAACCACCGATGCCAGCCTACTCGGCTGGGGAGCCGTCTACCTACACCACACGGCTCACGGTCACTGGACACCCCAAGAGTCACGCCTCCCAATCAACATCTTAGAGCTGCGGGCAATTCGCCTAGCACTCCAACACTTTCACCATCGTCTAGCCGGTCGCCCCATCCGCATTCAATCGGACAACGCCACGGCCGTGGCGTATATAAATCACCAAGGCGGCACGCGCAGCAAGGCAGCAATGCACGAAGTAGAACACATCCTACAATGGACTGAAAAAACCCAATCAATCATATCAGCAGTCCACATCCCGGGAGTGGACAACAGGGCAGCGGACTTCCTAAGCCGCCAAGGACTGGCCTCAGGAGAATGGTCCCTACACACGTACGTCTTCCAACAAATCTGTCAACGCTGGTGAACACCCGACGTGGACCTCATGGCATCAAGAATGAATGCGAAAGTCCCGGCGCTCGTGGCCAGATCCCGGGACCCACTAGCCCTAGGAGTGGACGCTCTTGTCCTCACCTGGCGCCAATTCTACCTCCCGTACATCTTCCCGCCACTTCCGCTAATCCCTCGAGTGATCAGGAAGGTCAAGGCAGAAAGAGCGCAAGTAATCCTCATCGCTCCAGACTGGCCACGGCGGCCATGGTACGCAGAACTAGTACAGTTACTCAACGACGCGCCCTGGTCACTCCCAAACATGCCGGACCTCCTGTCCCAAGGCCCCTTCTACCACCAGAACTCGGGAGCACTGTCTTTAACGGCATGGAGATTGAGTCCTGGGTCCTGACCCAGGCAGGGTTCACACCAAAGGTCATAACCACCATGATCAACGCCCGAAAAGCATCATCCTCCCGCACCTACTACCGCACCTGGAAAACCTATTTCAAGTGGTGCGAAGATCGCAACCGTAACCCACTCCTCTTCTCCAACCCCTCAATCCTGGAGTTTCTCCAGCATGGCCTCGATGCGGGCTTAGCACCGAACTCCATCAAAGGCCAAATTTCGGCCTTAAGTATTCTTCTCCAACGCAGGATTGCGTCGAAAGCACAAGTCAAAACATTCATCCAAGGGGTCTCCCACACACGGCCCCCATTCAGGACGCCCGTGGCTGTCTGGGACCTAAACCTAGTCCTCGACGTGCTCCAGGGCACGCCATTCGAACCCCTGAAAGAGGTTCCTCTAACCCTTCTCTCGCACAAGGTCGCCTTCCTCGTATCTATTACATCAATTAGACGCGTGTCCGAACTGGCCGCTCTATCCTGCCAGTCCCCCTACTTATCCTTCCATAAGGATAAAGTCGTCCTTTGACCCTCCCCCTCTTTCTTACCCAAGGTGGTATCTCAATTCCATCTCAATGAGGACATTGCCGTCTCTCTGTCCAACTCCAATACACCGAATCGAGAAGCAGCTCCATACCCTGGACCTGGTAAGGGCCCTCAGACACTACATCTCCCGAACAGCCCCTTTCCGCAAACAGAAATGCTGTTCGTCATACCCAAGGGTCCTAGAAAGGGAATGGCAGCGTCCAAATCCACTTTGGCACGATGGATCTGTTCCACGATCCAGATGCCTACCGCATCAGGGGAATGCCAATCCCAGAAGGAATCAAGGCACACTCAACTCGGTCAGTAGGCGCCTCATGGGCCATTCGCCACCAAGCTTCGGCTGCTCAGGTCTGCAAAGCTGCAACCTGGGCCAGCCTAAATACATTCACCAAACACTACAACATCCACACCCAGGCCTCTGCAGATGCAAGCCTAGGTAGGAAGATCTTACAGGCAGCGGTCGCGCATCTGTAAGCAGCTAGCGCACGATGCCCGACCACCACTGCTAAATCCCCACCCAGGGACTGCTTTAGGACGTCCCATGGTCCTGTGTCCCCCAATGATGCAACGGAGAAACAGGGATTTTTGTGAACTCACCGTAAAATCCTTTTCTCCTAGCTCATCATTGGGGGACACAGCACCCACCCTTAATGCATTCAAAGCACACCGCTATACGCAAATTGTACCTAACGAGCACAGCATTGTATCCTTACACCATTCGTACCTTATTACCAGCTCTCCTACTGCTTTGGTACAAAACTGAATATCTATGCCCACGCTCGGGTGTATACTGCAGGAAGGAGGGCTCAATTCTAATCTTTACTTAGTGTTGCCTCCTAGTGGCAGAAAAGCATACACCCATGGTCCTGTGTCCCCCAATGATGAGCTAGGAGAAAAGGATTTTACGGTGAGTACACAAAAATCCCTGTTTTTAATATAGGAATGTAAAATCACCAGATGGCGCTCTTTCTCTTTCTAATGTGTTACACAAGCGTGAGGGCTTGCTACAGTTTGTCCGTGACAACTATAGCCAGCCTTTAGTGTTGGCCACGGCTCTCTCCAGCCAGCCCTCCCTCAATTTTGTTTTATTTTAAATAACACAGACCATGAGGGCTGGCTATGGAGGTGCCCACAGCTCTATCCAGCCAGACCGCAAGTATTTTTTTAATGTAAATTAGACTGAGACCATGAAGGCTGGCTATCATAGTGCCCATGGCTCTCTCCAGCTAGCACTAAAGTTTTTTTTTATTTAAATAGCTCTGAGACCATGAGGGGCGGCTATTGGGGCTCTCTATATCCTCTATAGGCTATAAATATATACATAAATAAATATATATATATATATAGGTATATTTACATATATATATAGCTTTATATATATAGATATATATAGCTATATATATACATATATATACCAATATATATATATATATATACATATATATATGTGCTATAGGTATATATACGGCTTTCTGTAGCCTGCCCTCAAGGTTTTTTTTCATTATTAAAATAACACAAACCATGAGTACTTAGACAATGATGGCCGGCTATGGGCATGCCCACTTCTCTATCCAGCCATCCCTCAAGTACTTACACCATGAGGGCCAGCTACGGGGATGTCCACGGCTCTCTATACCCAGCCCTCAAGGTTTTTGTCATTAATAAAATAACTCAGATAAGAAGAGTAAAAAAAAAGTTCAATATATATATAGATAACCCTCAAGGTTTTTTTCATTATTCAAATAACACAGACCATGAAGGCCAGCTATGGGCGTGCCCACTTCTCTCTCCAGCCAGCCCTCAAGTACTTAGACCATGAGGGCCAGCTACGGGGGTGTCCATAGCTCTCTATACCCAGTCCTCAAGGTTTTTTTTCCATTATTCAAATAACACAGACCATGAGGGCCAGCTATGGGCGTGACTTCAGCTCTATCCAGTCAGCCCTCAAGTACTTAGACCATGAGGGCCGGCTACGGGGGTGTCCACGGCTCTCTATACCTAGCCCTCAAGGTTTTTTTTTCATTATTCAAATAACACAGAGCATGAGGGCCGGCTATGGGCATGCCCACTTCTCTCTCCAGCTAGCCCTCAAGTACTTAGACCGTGAAGGCCAGCTACGGGGGTGTCCACGGCTGTCTATACCTAGCCCTCAAGGTTTTTTTTTCATTGAGGGCCGGCTATGGGCAAACCCACTTTTCGCTCCAGCCAGCCCTCAAGTTTTTTTTTTTAATGTAAATTAGACTGAGACCATGAAGGCTGGCTATCATTGTGCCCACGGCTCTCTCCAGCCAGACCTCATGTTTTTTTTTATTATTGAAATAACACTTACACCTATGGGGGTGCCCACTTCTCTCTCCAGCCAGTCCTCAAGTACTTAGACCATGAGGGCCGGCTACAGGGGTGCCAGCCAGCCCTCAAATACTTAGACCTTGAGGGCAGGCTACAGGGGTGCCAACGATTCTCTATACCCAGCCCTCAAGGTTTTTTTTCTATTGCTCTCTATCACTCTCTATAGCTTGCCATAGCTCTATAGCTTGCCTTCTCTCTAGCGCTCTGTACTGATATCGCTCTCTATAACTTGCCATCACTCTAACACTATCGCTTCCCATTGTTGTTTATCGCTCTCTATCGCTCTCTATGGCTCTTTATAGCTCTTCATAGCTCACCATTGCGCTCTATCGCTCGCCATCGCGCTCGTCATCTCGCTCTACATTGCACTCTATCGCCCAACATCGTGCTCTATTTTTCGCCATCACGATCTATGTCTCGCCATCACGCTATATCCCTCTTATCGCGCTCTATCGCTCGCCATTGTTTATCACTCTCTTATCGTGCTCCTTAGCTCGCCATTGTTTATCGCGCTCTTATTGCGTTCTTATTACGCTCTATAGCTCAACATTGTTTATCGCGCTCTTATCGTGCTCTAATCACGCTCTATAGCTCACCATTGTTTATTGCGCTCTTATCGCACACTTATGGCTCTCTTATCGTGCTCTATAGCTCGCCATTGTTTATCACGCTCTTATCGCGCTCTCTAGCTTGCCATTGTTTATCGTGCTCTTATCGAAGCAAGCCATCACCATCAGAATAGTTGAATTAGGGTGAGGGCTGGCTTCAGGTACTTGCAGAACAACCTGTAGCCAGCACTCACCCTCGGAATAATCAATGGCTACATGGACAAGTAGGACCACCTTTAGCAAGCCCTCACCCTTGTAATAGTTCAATGAGGGTGAGGGCCTGCTATAGGTACTTGAAGGACCACCCATAGCCAGCACTCAAGTTATTTATTTAAATAATACTGAGACCATGAGGGTCGGCTTTCGCGGTTCCCACAGCTTTCTCTAGCCAGCCCTCAAGTACTAAGATCATGAGGGCCAGCTACGGGGATGCCCACAGTTCTCTATACCCAGCCCTCAAGGTTTTTTTATTATTGAAATAACACAGACCTTGAGGGCCGGCTACGATGGTGCCCACGGCTCTCTCCAGCCAGCCCTCACGTTTTTATTTTATTATTGAAGTAACACTTAGACCTTGAGGGCCAGCTACGGTGGTGCCCACAGATCTCTATACCCAGCCCTCAAGGTTTTGTTTTTTTTATGTCAACCGGACAAAAACGTACACAGTTTTTGAAGGAGCAAATGTACCTAGCTCTCTATTACTCTATGGTGCTCTCCAGTGCTCTCTGGTGCTGTCTATCATTCTCTGGTGATCTCTAGTACTCTTTATCACTCTCTAGTGCTCTCTTTTGCTCTCTAGTGCTCACTATCACTCTCTGGTGCTCTCTTCTGCTTTCTACTGCTCTGTAGTGCCCTCTATTGCTCTCTGGTGCCCTCTCGTGCTCTCTGGTGCTCTCTAGTGCTATCACTCTAGTGCTCTCTTTCACTCTAGGGCTCTCTAACACTCTCTAGTGCTCTCTAATGCTCTCAATCACTTTCTGGTGCTCTCTATCTTTCTCTGGTGCTATCAAGGGCTCTCTGATGCTCTCTACTGCTCTCTACCACTCTCTGGTGGTCTATCACTCTCTGGTGCTCTCTACTGCTTTCTACCACTATCTAGTGCTCTCTATCGCTCTTTGGTGCTCTCTATCAATCTCTGGTGCTCTCTATCATTCTCTATTGCTCTCTGGTGCTCTATTCTGCTCTCCTACCGCTCTGTAGTGCCCTCTATTGCTCTCGGGTGCCCTCTAGTGCTCTCTAGTGCTCTCTATCGCTCTCCAGTGCTCTCTTTCACTCTCTAGTGCTCTCTATCACTCTCTACTGCTCTCTATTGCTCTCTATCACTCTCTGGTGCTATCTAGTGCTCTCTGGTGCTCTCTACTGCTCTCTATCACTATCTAGTGCTCTCTATCGCTCTTTGGTGCTCTCTATCACTCTCTGATGCTCTCTATTGCTCTCTATCACTCTCTGGTGCTCACTATCACTCTGGTACTCTCTAGTGCTCTCTGGTGCTGTCTAGTGCTCTCTATCGCTCTCTGGTGCTCTCTATAGCTCTCTGGAGCTCTTTATCACTCTTTGGTGCTCTTTAGTGCTCTCTATAGCTCTCTGGTGCTCTCTATCGCTTTCTAGTGCTCTCTTGATCTTTCTATCACTACTTAGTGCTTTCTTTTGCTCTCTAGTGCTCTCTATCCCTCTCTATTGCTCTCTATCGCTCTCTGGTGCTCTCTACCACTCTCTAGTGCCCTCTATTGCTCTCTGATGCCCTCTATTGCTCTCTGGTGCTCCTATTGCTGTCTGGTGCTCTCTAGTACTCTCTATCTCTCTATCACTCTCTAGTGCTCTCTATCGATCTCTAGTTCTCTCTTATCCCTCTCTTTCTTTGTCTGGTGCTCTCTATCGTTCTCTGGAGCTCTCTAGGGCTCTATCGCTCTCTAGTGCTCTCTATCACTCTCTGGTGCTCTCTATCACTCTCTGGTGCTTTCTAGTGCTCTCTGATGCTCTCTACTACTCTCTACCACTCTCTGGTGCTCGCTATCACTCTCTGGTGCTCTCTATAGCTCTCTGGTGCTCTCTAGTGCTCTCTAAAGCTCTCTGGTGCTCTCTATCGCTCTCTAGTGCTCTCTATCACTCCCTAGTGCTCTATGGTGCTCTCTTCTGTTGTCTACTGCTCTGTAGTGCCCTCTAGTGCTCTCTGGTGCTCTCTATTACTCTAGTGCTCTCTTTCACTCTCTAGTGCTCTCTATCACTCTCCAGTGCTCTCTATCACTCTCTGGTGCTCTCTATCACTCTCTGGTGCTTTCTAGTGCTCTCTGATGCTCTCTACTACTCTCTACCACTCTCTGGTGCTCGCTATCACTCTCTGGTGCTCTCTATAGCTCTCTGGTGCTCTCTAGTGCTCTCTAAAGCTCTCTGGTGCTCTCTATCGCTCTCTAGTGCTCTCTATCACTCCCTAGTGCTTTTTTTTAGCTCTTTAGTGCTATCACTCTCTATTGCTCTCTATTGCTCTCTGGAGCTCTATTGCTCTCTAATGCTCTGATGCTCTCTACTGCTTTCTACCACTCTAGTGCCCTTTATTGCTCTCTATAGCTCTCTATTACTATCACTCTAGTGCTCTGTATTACTCTCTGGTGCTCTCTATCACTCTCTGATGCTCTCTATTGTACTCTGGTGCACTTTAGTGCTATCTGTCGCTCTCTGGTTCTCTCTATCACTGTCTGGTGCTCTCTATCATTCTCCGGTGCTCTCTAGTTCTCTCTATCGCTCTCTAGTGCTCTCTTTCACTCTCTAGTCTTGTCTATCACTCTCTAGTGCTCTCTATTGCTCTCTGGGACTCTATTGCTCTCTGGTGCTCTCTATCACTCTCTATTGACCTATATCACTCTCTAGTGCTCTCTATCACTCTCTATCACTTTCTGGTGCTCTCAATGACTCTCTGGGGCTGTCTAGGGCTCTTTGGTGCTCTCTTCTGCTCTCTTCTGCTCTTTAGTGCCCTCTGTGGAGACCCGGGGGTCAGTGGGCGCTCTCGTCCGCCGGCCCAGCCGCCTTTACAAAGACAGCGTGGACCAGGGCTCATCCCCAACTGAACGCCCGAGCTCCTTAACCGTGGGCGGAACACTACTCAGACAACACAGGGTGAGGGAATCACAATATCAAGGCTTTATTGGATCCCCAAACAGTTAACAGCATATAACGCATAACCAAGCATAACACATAAATGTAACAACAGGCAACAGAGTCTCACCCTTCCGCTGGCTCACCAGGAATTAGAATGCAGCACGGCAAAGTCTGTAGCCAGGTGACTGTATCGTCCCAACCTGGGTTGCTTCCTTGTCCTTATGCAGTCGAATCCGATAATCCGATACTGAAGTCCTTGTGGTTCTTTAGTCCGTGTTCTGAGCCCCTTGGTCGGCACCGCAATGCCTAGGCCTGGGGTTATGGCTAGCTAATCGGATCCGAAGACCCTCGATTAGCTGCCTGTATCCAATCCAGTGACCTCTAGCCGGGACCGAAACCCCTAGACTGAGGCCACTAGACAGAATCTCCTCCAATCTCCAATCTGCTGGTCAAAGTGAACATTCCTCCTTATATACCCTCAGCCCTCATTGTAGGATATTGGGGACGTCATGATTGGTGCAATAACACAGTCTTTTCATTCGCTGAACTCCAATCCTCGTTTAACATATTTTAGGTACTATTGCAATCCGAATGCTGATTGATATAGCACCTTACAATGGAATGTTAGTCTGAGACAATCAGTCTGCAAACCATGACAATAACACAATAGTGGCTGGAGCCTCAATCCACATTCACAGGGTAATAGACAATGGACGATTAGCATAATTAAGTTCTCTGGCCTTCAATGACAAACAGGTTAGATAATTACATTACCAGGCTAAACTTTAACCACAGAAATCTATGACAATACTGTAAGAAATTCTCTTTGACCATTACAAGTTTACAAACCTATATACAATATGATATGTCTGGATGAATAAGAAATCCTCCTACATTATATATTAAAGGGTCCATTTCGTCACACCCTCTATTGCTCTTTGGTGCTTTCTATTGCTCTCTGGTGTTCTCTATCTCTGTCTGATGCTCTCTAGTGCTCTCTGATGCTTTCTATCACCCTCTGGTGCTCTGTAGTGCTCTCTATCACTCTGTAGTGCCCTCTCTGGCTCTCTACTACTCTCTATTACTCTCTAGTGCTCTTTATTGCTGTCTATCATTCTCTGGTGCTTTCTCACTCTCTAGTGCTTTCTGGTGCTCTCTACCTCTGTCTAGTGCTCTCTATCACACTTTGGTGCTCTCTATCACTGTCTGATGCTCTCTATCACTCTCTGCTGCTCTCTAGTGCTCTCTAACGCTGTCTAGGGCTCTCTTTTGCTCTATATCACTCTGTTGCTCTCTAGTGCTCTCTGTCGCTCTTTAGTGCTCTCTATCGCTCTTTGGTGCTCTTTATCACTCTCTGATGCTCTCTAGTGCTCTCTGGTGCTCTCTATCACTGTCTGGTGCTCTATATTGCTCTCTTTTGCTATCACTGTCTGGTGCTCTCTAGTGCTCTCTGGTGCTCTCTTCTGCTCTCTACTGCTCTCTAGTGCCCTCTCTTGCTCTCTGATGCTCTCTATCTCTGTTTGGTGCTCTCTAGTGCTCTCTGGAGCTCTCTATCACTCTCTGGTGCTCTCTATCACTCTCTTGTGCTCTGTAGTGCTCTTTGGTGCTCTCTACCTCTCACTAGTGCTCTCTATTACTTTCTGATGCTTTCTATCACTGTCTAGTGCTGTCTATCACTCTCTGGTGCTCTATTCTGCTGTCTAGTGCTCTCTTTTGCTCTCTGTAACTCTCTAGTGCTTATTATTACTCTATTGCTCTCTGGTGCTCTCTGGTGCTCTCTACTGCTCTCTTTTGCTCTCTATTGCTCTCTGATGCTTTCTAGTGCTCTCTATTGCTCTCTATCACTCTCTGATGCTGTCTATAACTCTCTGGCGCTCTCTTTTGCTCTCTAGTGCCCTCTATTGCTCTCTGGAGCTCTCTAATCACTCTTTGGTGCTCTTTAGTGCTCTCTGGTGCTCTCCTCTGCTTTCTACTGCTCTCTAGTGCCCTCTATTGCTCTCTGGTGCTCTCTAGTGCTCTCTGGTGCTCTCTTCTGCTATCTACACCGCTCTGTAGTGCCTCTATTGCTCTCTGGAGCTCTCTATCACTCTCTGTGCTCTCTTCTGCTCTCTACTGCTCTCTAGTGCCCTCTATCACTCTCCGGTGCTCTCTAGTGCTTTCTATCACTGTCTAGTCCTCTCTTATGCTCTCTATCACTCTCTACTGCTCTCTTTTGCTCTCTATCACTCTCTGGTGCTCTCTAGTGCTCTCTATTGATCTATCACTCTCTGGTGCTCTCTATCAATCTCTGGTGCTCTGATCTTCTGTGCTCTCTACTCGTGCCTCTATCTCTAGTGCTCTCTATCCTGTGTTCTCTAGTGCTCTCATGCTGCTCTACACTCTCTGTGCTCCTACCTTCTGGTGCTCTTATCACTCTTGTGCTCTGTATGCCTGTTCTCTCTAGTGCTCTCTACCACTCTAGTGCTCTCCATCACTCTTTAGTGCTCTCTATTGCTCTCTTGTGCTGTCTATCACTCTCTGGTGCTCTCTATCGCTCTCTGGTGCTCTCTCTAGTGCTCTTATCACTCTCTGGTGCTCTTAGTGCTCTCTTTCGCTCTTTAGTGCTCTCTCTCGCTCTCTATTGCTGTCTATCACTCTTTGTGCTCTCTATCACTCTCTGGTGCTTCTCTGATGCTTTCTACTGCTCTCTAGTGCTCTCTATCACTCTCTGCTGCTTTCTACCACTCTAGTGCTCTCTATAGCTATTAGTGCTCTCTAATGCTCTCTTGTGTCTCTCTATCATCTCTGGTGCTCTCTATCACTCTCTGGTGCTCTCTCCTCTCTGTGCTCTCTATCGCTCTCTAGTGCTCTCTCATCTATCTCTTGCTTCTTCGTGCTCTACTCTCTAGTGCTCTCTAGTGACTCTCTGGTGCTCTCTTCTGCTCTCTACTGCCCTATAGTGCCCTCTATCACTCTCTGTGCTTCTATTACTGTCTAGTCCTCTCTTTTGCTCTCTATCACTCTACTGCTCTCTTTGCTCTCTATCACTCTCGTGTGCTCTATCAATCTCTGTGTCTCTACTCTCCTGGTGCTCTATTCTGCTCTCTACACTCTCTCTAGAGCCTTCTCTTTGCTCTCTGGTACTCTCTTATTGCTTCTCTCTGGTGCTCTCTACCACTCTCTAGTGCTCTCATCACTCTTTAGTGCTCTCTATTGCTCTCTACTTGTGCTCTCTATCTCTCTTATTGCTCTCTTCGCTATCCTCTCTGGTGCTCTCTATCACTCTCTTCTGTGCTCTTTAGTGCTCTATGCTCTCTCTTTCACTCTTTAGTGCTCTCTCCTCATTGCTCTCTATTGCTGTCTATCACTCTTCGGTGCTCTGCTATCACTCTCTTGGTGCTCTCTATCACTCTCTGCTGCTTTCTCCACTCTCTTGGGCTCTCTATAGCTCTTTAGTGTTCTCTAACGCTCTCTTGTGCTCTCTATCACTCTCTGGTGCTCTCTATCACTCTATGGTGTCTCTCTAGTGCTCTCTATCACTCTCTGGTGCTCTCTATCCTCTTTGCTCTCTCTACTCTATTGCTTCTATCACTCTTGGTGCTCTCTATGCTTTCTAAAGCTCTCTATCACTGTTTAGAGCTCTTTATCGCTCACTTGTGCTCTCTATCACTTTTGGTCTTTGCTCTCTGGTGCTCTCTAGTGCTCTCTATCACTTCTGATGCTCTCTATCACTCTCTGGTGCTTTTTTAGTGCTCTCTATCCACTCTCTAGTGCTCTCTATGCTCTCTACTCTCTCTACCTCTCTAGTGCTTCTGGTGCTCTCTGTGCTCACTTCACTCTCTAGTGCTCTATCACTCTCTGGTGCTCTCTACGCTCTTGTGCTCTCTATCACTCTCTGGTGCTCTCTAGTGCTCTTTAGTGCTCTCTATCACTCTCTTGTGCTCTCTATCACTCTCTATCACTGTCTTGGTGCTCTCATCACTCTCTGGTGCTCTTACCACTCTCTTGGTTTCTATCGCTCTTTAGTGCCTCTACGCTCTTTGTGCTCTCTATCACTCTCTGATGCTCTCTAGTGCTCTCTAGTGCTCTCTATCACTCTTCTGGTGCTCTCTATCACTCTTGGTGCTCTCAGTGCTCTCTATACACTCTCTAGTGCTCTTTATCACTCTCTGTGCTCTTTTCACTCTTGTGCTCTCTATCACTCTGGTGCTCTCTGCAGTGCTCTCTATCGCTCTCTATGTGCTTTTCTCTCATCTCTAGTCTCTATTGCTCTCTACCACTCTCTATTGCTTCTATCTCTCTCTGGTGCTCTCTATGTCACTCTCTGGTGCTCTCTGTGCTCTCTACTGCTCTCTAGTGCTCTCTATCACTCTCTAGTGCTCTCTAGTGCTCTTTTGCTCTTCAGTGCTCTATCTGCTCTCTATGCTCCTTAGTGCTCTCTATCACTCTTTATCTCTCAGGCCTAGTCTCTCTCTCGCTCTTTAGTGCTCTCTCTTGTGCTCTCTGATGCTCTATCTCTCTCTATTGTTTCTATGGTCTCTATCTTTGGCTCTCTATTAACTCTAGTGCTCTCATCTCACTCTCTCTAGTGCTCACTATCACTCTCTAGTGTTCTCTATTGCTCTCTGTGCTCTCTTCCACTCTCTGTGCTCTCTATCACTTTGTGCTTTTACTGCTCTCTGGTGCTCTCTATCATTCTTGGTGCTCTCTGTCACTCTTTGAGTGCTCTCTAGTGCTCTTTGTCCTCTCTTCAGTCTCTGAGTGCTCTCTATTGCCTCTGTCTTCATCATCTCTGGTGCTCTTGTATCACTCTTTGGTGCTCTGTGGTCTCTATCCTCTCTGTGCTCTCTAGTCTCTCTATAGCTCTCTGGGCTCTCTATGTGCTTCTATCACTCTCTGGATCTCTATCACTCTGTGGTGCTCTTTGTGCTCTTTAGTGCTCTTCTATCACTTCTCTTTGCTCTCTATCACTCTGTGGTGCTCTCAACACCTCTCTAGTGCTCTCTATGCTGTCTAGTCTCTCTAGTGCTCTCTATCCCCACGGGCTAGTGCTATCTTGCTCTCTATCACGTTCTAGTGTGCTCATCACTCTTGTGCTCTCTAGGTGCTCTCTATATCGCTCCTCTCTGTGCTCTCTACGCTCTCTGGTGCTCTCTTTATCGCTGTTGGTGCTCTCTTATTGTATCTCTTATGCTCTCTGCTTCTATCACTCTATGTTGCTCTACTCTTACACGCTCTCTAGTGCTCTCTATCACTCTATGGTGCTCTCTTCTGCACTCTACCTGCTCTCAAGTGCCCTCTATTGCTCTCTGGTGCTCTCTATAGCTCTCTGGATGCTATTTAGTGCTCTCTATCGCTGTCTGGTGTCTCTATCCTGTCTGTGCTCTCTATGACTCTGGTGTAGAGATGAGCGAGTATGCTTGTCACTACTCGGTATCGCACGAATATCACGGTACTCGGGCAACTCGGCGAGTACCTGAGTAATCTCACGATATTTTTGCTATGTCGGGGTCCACCTCCCTGCATGTTGGACTCTTTTCAGAGCCAGCCCGCATTAAAGGATTGGCTGACACACACTGTAATGCCACAGCCATGTTGGTTGTGGCATTACAGTGATTGGCTGCGCACAGCGTGCATCAGGTCTTTATAAGGCCTGACCGCGCTGTGCTCGTCACTCTGCCCATTAGAAGTTACTGTAGGGAGAGCTGCTGCTGATTGTGGGACAGATTTGTGGCCTTTCAGCTAGTGTAGGCACAGGGCTGCCAGTCTATTTACCACAACAGTTCTTCTGAGGACTAATAGAGCAGTATAACAGGGAGGCAGGGTATCTAGCCAAACTTCGCTGTGCCAGTATACCAGCCTGCATCGCATCTGGGGCTGGTTTCCAGGCTCATCCATCCCAAAAACGTGGCTTTTAGGGATTTATTTAGCTCACTATAGGCAGGAGTAGGTTTTAGCTCAAATTAGGGTACACCAAAAGCCTTGTGCAAAAAAACAACTCTTCTCTGCACTAATTTAGCATCTAATTGCTCTACTGTAGTTGCAGCGTTAATTAGGGTACACCAAAAGCCTCGTGCTAAAAACCTACTCTTGTCTGCGCTAAATGTGCATCTAAGTGCTGTTACTTTAGGTTGCAGCATTAATTAGGGTACACCAAAAGCCTCATGCTAAAAACCTACTCTTGTCTGCACTAAATGTGCATCTAAGTGCTGCTACTGTAGGTTGCAGCGTTAATTAGGGTACACCAAAATGCCTCGTGCTAAAAACCTACTCTTGTCTGCACTAAATTGCATCTAGTGCTGCTACTCTAGGTTGTAGCGTAAATTAAGGTACACCAAAAGCTTGCTCATTTTCTGCATAAATATCATTACCTTTGTCTAGCAACCAAAATATCTTGTCTCACTAAGTGACTGTCTCTCTAGGTTGCAGCGTTAATTAGGGTACACCAAAAGCCTGTGCTAAAAACCTACTCTTGTCTGCACTAAATGTTGCATCTAAGTGCTGCTACTGTCTGTTGCAGCATAAATTAGGATACGCCAAAAGACACGCTATTGTAGTCAGTGTTTGTGTCTGACTAGTCCACCTGCAGGGCCTTAATTTCAAAACTTAGGGTCGTGCTAAAAACCTACTCTTGTCTGCACTAAATGTGCATCTAAGTAATGCTCCTCTAGGTTGCAGTGTAAATTAAGGTACACCAAAACCTTGTGCTAAAAACATACTCTTGTCTGCACTAATTTAGCTTATACAGTCAGCACCACATTGAAAATGCGCAAGTCTGGTGGCAAAGGACAAGAAACTGGACGTGATGGTGGTGCAGGCAGAGGGCGAGCCCGTGTGCAAGCTCGAATTGCGCCAGACAAATGCCCACATCATCTCGCTCGACTTTCTTGTCCCAATTTCTAGGTGAACGCAGCAGTACTCATGCTATTAAACCAAGACTCAATGTCAACAGGTTGTTAGTTGGATAGCGGATAATGCTTCCAGTCAGTTTGGCACCACTACAAATACCTTGTCTTCCACAAGGTCAAGTGTCAGTAGCCGTGAGACTGGACTGCACACTCCACATCCTGATCCTCCTTCCTCCCCCCATGCCGAGTCCCCGGACCCGGACATAACTGATCCCATACTTGGACACTCTGAAGAGCTGTTCAGTTATCCATTCATAGATTCTGGCCTCTTGCTAGCTCCAATTGAAGTGGGTCATGAGGAGATCGTATGTACCGATGCCCAAATATTTGAGCAGCCACGGTCTCACGAAGGAAACCGTGGGAACGTGTCTCAACAAGAGGTGGAATGTGATGAGACACAATTGCCACAAAGTCAGGAGGAGGACCAGGTGCGAAATTGGAAGACGACGTGGTGGATGATCCAGTAACTGACCCAACCTGGCAGGAGGACATGCAGAAGCCGAGGAACAGCATTGCACAGGGGAAGTTAGGCATAGCATCACAACAGGCCGGAAGAAGCAGGGTGGTGTCCGCAGGCGAAGGCAGGCATCCATTCCCCGTAACAACAACACGAGTGATGTTGCCAGTAACAACTGCTAGGTCTTCCCGAGTCTGGCTGTTTTTTAAGGTGAGTGCAGATAATACGAAAAAGGCCATTTGCAACACCTGCCATGCCAGCATCAGCAGGGGTAGCAAAACTAGCAGCCTGACCACCACCAGCATGATCAGGCACATGGCAGCAAAGCACCCGACTTTGTGGGATGTACAGCAGAGTACAGGAGCATTGTCTGCGGGTGACACAGCTGCGTCTTCCACTGTTGTGCGTGCAAGCCAATCCCCTGTCCATACTGCAGGCGAAGATGCCTCCTGTCCTTCCCCTGTACTTGCACAAGCAGAAGTAGCACTATCATCAGCCACGTCCTTGTCCCAGCGCAGCGTTCAGTTATCCATACCCCAATCTTTGGAACGCAGGTGCAAATACGCTGCCAACTGCCCCACATGCCACAGTTCTAAATGCACACATTTCGCAACTGCTTGCGCTGGAAATGTTGCCTTTTAGGCTGGTGGAGACGGAAGCATTCCGCAACCTGATAGTGGCGGCTGTCCCACGTTACTCGGTCCCTAGCCGACACTATTTTTCCCGGTGTGCCGTCCCCCATTACATAAGCACGTGTCTCAAAACATCATACGTGCCCTTAACAACGCAGTTTCAGGCAAATTCCACCTAACCACGGACACATGGGCAAGTGCTTGCGGGCAGGGCCGGTACATCTCTCTGACGGCACACTGTTAATATTGTGGAAGCCGGGACCCAGTCTGACCTTGGGACGGAACACGTCCATTCCGACACTGAGGATTGCAGGCCCTAACTCAGTCAGGGTTTCACCCAAGTGTACAGCTCTGGCATGTCATGCTCCTCAGCCTCCTACTCCTCCTCTACTTCACCCTCCACACCAGTCCCAAGCTGGAAGCACTGCAGCACTGCCTCGGCTAAGCGGCAACAGGCTGTGCTGAAGCTAATATGCATAGGTGACAAACCCCACAATGCTGAAGAGTTGTGGACAGCTCTGAAACTGCAGGCAGATCACTGGCTCACACCGCTGAACCTACAGCCAGGCATGGTCGTGTGTGACAATGGCGGGAACCTTGTGGCAGGCTCTGAGGCGAGGCGAGCTGACACATGCTCCATGCGTGGCCCATGTGCTCAACCTCATGGTTCAGCAGTTTATTAAATCCTACCCGAGCTGTCTGATCTGCTCGTCAAAGTACGCCGCCTGTGTGCCCATTTCAGAAAGTCACCTACTGCTCCTGCCGCCTTGCTGGCTTTCAGCGGCGTTTGCAGCTTCCGGCTCACAGACTGGTGTGTGATGTCCCCACGCGTTGGAATTCCACACTGCACATGTTGGTCAAGATTTGTGAGCAGAAGGGGCAGTTGTTGAGTACCAGCATCAACTAGGCCGTCGGTATACGGTTCAAACTCCACACATAAGACCTCAGGAGTGGACATGGATGTCCGACATATGTACCGTCTCCAAAACTTTGAGGACTCCACCAAGATGGTGAGCAGCGATAATGCCATCATTAGCATCACCATCCCGCTTCTCTGTCTTCTAACACGCTCTCTGCTCAAAATCGACGATGCATTGCAGGGGAACAGGATGAGTTGCAACAGAAACCGTACTGGGTGATTACACACGCCCAGCCTCATCTCATCCCAAGTGCATTGGAGGACTATGACGAGGAGGAGGAAGAAGAAATGGAGCTACTTTCATTCGGAATTGACGGTAATACATGCACAACCGTCAGACCGTCGGTTGAGGGGGATGGCCAGAGGACAGGGACAGGAGGAGGAGGAGGAGGTCAGCATGGCCAGTCATGCTGTTGGTGAGGACCCAGAAATCTTGACTCTTAACAGTCTAGCGCACAAGGCTGACTTTATGTTACGCTGCTTGTGTCGTGACCCTCGTGTTATGAAGATCTTGACGGACACTCATTACTGGTTGGTGACACTTTTAGACTCACGCTACAAAGAAAACTTTATTTCTCTTATTCACGAAGTGGAGAGGTCTACAAAAATGCTGCAGTACCAGAAGGCCCTAGTGGCAGAATTATTAAAAAAATTCCCTTCTGAAAACGCTAGCGGCAGAGGTCACGATTCAGTGGACAACCAAGGTGTCCGGCAGAGAGAGGCACAAGTACAATCCAGCAGAGGTAGGGGAACACTCTCAAAGATCTGGGACACTTTTTTTAGCAACCCCCGTACCACAGGCCCTGAGGTGCGGGGTAGTGTCACAAGGAATGCAAAGTTTGCAAAGATGCTGAGGGAGTACCTTGCGGATTGTACTAAAGTGCTCCTAGACTCCTCTGTGCCTTATTATTATTGGTATCCAAGCTGGACACGTGACAGGAATTTGCTCTCTACGCCTTGGAAGTCCTGGCCTGCCCTGCCACTAGTGTTTTGTCAGAGCGTGTTTTTAGTGCCGCAGGTGGAATCATTACAGATAAACGCACCCGCCTGTCAACTGAAAATGCTGACAGGCTGACTTTAATCAAGATGAACAAGGGTTGGATTGGGCCTGACTTCACCACACCACCACCAAATGATAGCGGAATTTAAATTTGGTGACGGTAGATTCCCATGCACCTCCAACACCCACACATCGGGTACAGACTTCATGTGTTTGGTTACTTGCTGTACTGCTCCTCCTCCTCATCCCCACCATCATATAATTAGTGTGACCGTTGTTCATGATGCGACAAAAGCATAATTTTTTTACATCATATTTATTATGACAATGCACCTAACCGTTCTAAAGTTAGGCATTAGTTTCATGTATACCCCCCAGGGGTAAATGTTTTAGTCCATGCTTCCAGAATGGGCATTACAAGTACAGGAGACCCGCTCTTTTGTAATGGGAACAATTTTTAGAGGCTCTCCTCCATGTTTCATCCCAGGGGTATTGAAGTGCTACCCAATTTTTGGCTTCCCTGACTAGGGAAATAGTAAAGCAGACTCACTTGCTTCAAATGGGCACATTATTTTATAAGGCTCTCATGCACGTCTCTATCCAGGGGCATTGAAGTGCTACCCAATTTTTGGCTTCCCTGACTAAGGAAATAGTACAGCAGACTCACTTGCTTCAAATGGGCAATTATTTTATAAAGCTCTCATGCACGTCTCTATCCAGGGGCATTGAAGTGCTACCCAATTTTTGGCTTCCCTGACTAAGGAAATAGTACAGCAGACTCACTTGCTTCAAATGGGCACATTATTTTATAAGGCCCTCATGTACGCCTCTATGCAGGGGCATCTTGGTGCCTCCAAACCTTTGGCTTCCCTGCCTAGGGCAATACTACAGCAGATACACTTGCTTCCATGGGCACATTCTTTAAAAAGGCCCTCATGCACGCCTCTATCCAGGGGCATATTGGTGTCTCCAATTTCAGGCTTCCCTGCCCTAGGGCAATGCTACAAAACACACACTTGCTTATAATGGGCACATTATTTAAAGAGGCCTTCATTTACGTCTCTTCCCAGGGGCATGGGAGTGCCACACAATCTTTAAAAAAAAAAATCTTTCATATAATCCAAAAAACTGACATACACCAATTCTGTCTCACAAGTGGGTATGAGCCCTTAATATTTTTTCCATAAAAATCTGTTTTGGTTTAATTTTGTAACGTTTTCTTGACAGTCCATAAAAGTGGTGTAATAGTCTGACAACATTGTTGACATCAGTGACCTTGGAGTCTGAAATGCTTCCAGCGGTCTTCCCCATGCTGTTCCCATGTCATTTCAGCACTGTTCTGATACTTTTATGACATTTTTAGGGTATGTGCACATCAGACGTTTGTGCATCTCTGCAGACCGACCGAGAACCGGTGTAGAATAGCAGAAACGGAGTTTTCTGTGCTCAGCAGTGTCCCTCGTTTTTTGCTCGTTTTTTATAGCGTTTATACAGCGTTTTGTCGGCTGTTTTTCTGAGCGTTTTTAAAACTGAGTTTTTTGCTGCACTTGTAAGCTGGAACCGCTGGAAAAACGACCAAAAGAAGTCACTTGCTCTATCTTTGAAAACCGGTGGAAAAACGCTGAAGAAACTGAAAACTACCAGAATAAAAACGTTCTAATGAAGACAGCGTTTTCTAAACTCCATTGACTAGCATGTTAATCCAACCGGAGGCTAGGATTAACATAAATTAACATAAAACTCAGCGGAAACCGCCGACGGAAAACGCTGAAAAACAGCCCAGAAAACTACTGATGTGCACATACCCTTAGGGTTTTTCCATGCTGCCGGGGGTCATGTCAGAAAAATACTCAGGTCTCCCATAGGATAACATTGGGCTCGGTGCTCGGGCCAAGTACACAAATATCTTGGGATGTTCGGCCTGAGCTTCGAGCACCCAAGCATTTTTGTACTCGCTCATCACTACTCTGGTGCTCTCTAGTGCTCTCTGGTGCTCTCTACCACTCTCTGGTGCTCTCTATTGCTCTCTAGTGCCCTCTATTGCTCTCTGTCTTTTGCTCTCTAGTGCTCTTTATTGCTGTCTATCACTCTCTGGTGCTCTCTATCACTCTCTGGTGCTCTCTATCACTCTCTGGTGCTCTCTACCTCTTTAGTGCTCTCTATAATTCTCCGGTGCTATCGCTGTCTGGTACTCGCTATCACTCTCTGCTGCTCTCTATCACTGTCTAGTACTCTTTTGCTCTCTATCACTCTTTGGTGCTCTTTATTGCTCTCTGGTGCTTTCTACTGCTCTCTCTTGCTTTCTATCACTCTCTGGTGCTCTCTATCACTCTCTTGTGCTCCCTAGTGCTCTCTATCACTCTAGCGCTCACTATCATCTCTAGTGCTATCGCTCTCTGCTGCTCTCTATCACTCTATGGTGCTCTCTAGTGCTCACTTTTGCTCTGTAGTGCTCTCTATCACTCTTGTGCTCTCTATCGCTCTCTGGTGCTCTCTATCACTCTCTGGTGCTCTCTACCACTCTAGTATTCTCTATCACTCTTTAGTGGTCTCTATCACTCTTTGGTGCTCTCTATCACTCTCTGATGCTCTCTAGTGCTCTCTGGTGCTATCACTCTTTGGTGCTCTCTAGTGCCCTCTACTGCTCTCTGGTGCTCTCTTTTGCCATCTACCGCTCTCTAGTGCCCTCTATTGCTCTCTTTCACTGTTTGGTGCTCTCTAGTGCTCTCTACTGTTCTCTAGTGCCTATTGCTCTCTGGTGCTCTCTTTTGCTATCTACTACTCTCTAGTGCCCTCTATTGCTCTCTGGAGCTCTCTATCACTCTCTGATGCTCTAGTGCTCTCTTCTGCTCTCTAGTGTCCTCTATCATTCTCTGGTGTGCTCTAGTGCTCTCTATTGCTGTCTAGTGCTTTCTTCCACCCTCTATCACTATTGCTCTTTATCGCTCTCTGGTTCTGTCTATAACTCTCTGGTGCTCTCTTTTGCTCTTTAGTGCTCTCTTTTGCTCTCTATCGCTCTATAATGCTATCACTCTCTATTGCTCTCTCAATCTCTATCGCTCTATTGCTCTCTGGTGCTCTCTAGTGTGCTCTGGTGCTCTTTAGTGCTCTCTATCGCTGTATGGTGCTTTATCATTTTCTGGTGATCTCTATCACTGTATGGTGCTCTGTAGTGCTTTCTATCACTCTCGTGCTCTCTCTCGCTCTCTAGTACTCTCTATTGCTCTTTGGCGCTCTCTATTGCTCTCTAGTGCTTTCTGGTGCTCTCTATCACTCTCTGGTGCTCTGCAGTGCTCTCTATTGCTCTCTAGTGCTCTCACTCTAGTACTATATTGCTCTCTAGCGCTCTCTATTGCTGTTTATCACTCTGGTGCTCTATCACTCTCTGGTGCTCTCTAGTGATTTCTATCACTGTCTAGTGCTTTCTATCACTCTGGTGCTCTCTACCTCTCTAGTGCCCTCTATTGCTCTCTGGTGCTCTCTATCACGCTCTGTGGCTCTCTTTCGCTATCTACCACTCTCTAGTGCCCTCTTACTCTCTGGTGTTCTCTAGTGCTCTCTACCACTCTAGTGCTCTCTAGTGGTCTCTATCGCTCTTTGGCGCTCTATATTGCTCTCTAGTGCTTTCTGGTGCTCTCTATCACTCTCTGGTGCTCTGCAGTGCTCTCTAGTGCTCTCTCTCTAGTACTCTATTGCTCTCTAGCGCTCTCTATTGCTGTTTATCACTCTGGTGCTCTCTATCACTCTCTGGTGCTCTCTAGTGCTTTCTATCACTGTCTAGTGCTCTCTATCACTCTCTGGTGCTCTCTATCACTCTCTGCTGCTCTATACTGCTCTTTACCTCTCTCTAGTGCTCTCTATCAATCTCTGGTGCTCCATATCACTCTGGTGCTCTCTACCTCTCTAGTGCTCTTCATCACTCTCGTGCTCGCTATCGCTCTCTGGTGCTATCACTCTCTGGTGTTCTCTAGTGATCTCTGGTGCTCTCTTTTGCTCTCTGGTGCCATCACTCTCTGGTGCTCTCTACTGCTCTCTAGTGCCTTCTATTGCTCTCTATAGCTCTCTGGTGCTCTTTATCACTGGTGCTTTCTGACTCTGGTGCTCTCTACCACTCTCTTCTGCTCTCTACCACTGTCTTGTGCTCTCTATCACTCTCTGGTGCTCTCTAGTGCTATCACTCTCTGGTGCTCTCTATAGCTTTCTGGTGCTCTTTATCACTGGTGCTTTCTGACTCTCTGGTGCTCTCTTCTGCTCTCTACCACTCTCTGGTGCTCTCTATCACTGTCTGGTGTTCTCTATTGCTATCTGTTGCTCTCTATCACTGGTGCCCTCTATTGCTCTCTGGTGCTCTGTATCACTCTCTGGTGCTCTCTGATGCTCTACCTCTCTTTAGTGCTCTCTATCATTCTCTGGTGCTTCGCTGTCTGGTGCTATCACTCTCTGCTGATCTCTAGTGCTTTCTATCACAGTCTAGTGCTTTCTTTTGCTCTCTATCATTCTGGTGCTCTCTATTGCTTTCTGGTGCTCTCTACTGCTATCGCTCTCTGGTGCTCTCTAGTGCTATCACTCTGGTGCTCTCTACTTCTCTCTAGTGCTCTCTATCACTGTCCTGTGCTCTCTATTGCTTTCTGGTGCTGTCTATAACCTCTGGTGCTCTTTTGCTCTCTATCACTGGCTGGTGCTCTCTAGTGTGCTCTGGTGCTCTTTAGTGCTCTCTATTGCTCTCTATCACTGGCTGGTGCTCTCTATTATTCTCTGGTGCTTTATTCTGCTCTCTAGTGCCCTCTATTGCTCTCTGGTGCTATTGCTTTCTGGTGCTCTCTATCACTCTCTAGTGTTCTCTATTGCTCTCTATCACTTTCTGATGCTCTCTAGTGCTATCACTGTCTAGTGCTTTTTATCACTCTCTGGTGCTCTATCGCTCACTTTTGCTCTCTAGTGCTTTCTAGTGCTCTCTATTGCTCTCTGGTGCTCTTTAGTGCTCTCTACCACTCTAGTGCTCTCTATCGCTCTTAATCACTATCATATGAGACATCTGGTGAAAGACCTCCAAACTCCATTCCCCTGAAGCGATGCCTTGGCGACTTAGGAAGTCCGCCGCCCAATTGTCCACACCGGGTATGTGGACCGCTGAAATCACAGACTTCGTAGATTCTGCCCACTCGAGCATAGGACGGACTTCGGACATTGCTCTTGAAATGCGCGTGCCGTCCTGGTGGTTGACATATGCCACCGCCGTGGCGTTGTCTGACTAGACTCGTATGTGACGCCCCGACAGCAGATGAGGGAAGTCCAGCAGGGCTAGAGAAATGGCACGGATCTCCAGTAAGTTGATGGGAAGAGTGGTCTCCTGACTAGATCACATGCCTTGAGTTGTTTGGTGACGATGAATCATTCCCCAACCCGTTAGACTGGCATCGGTGGTAAGGACGTCCCAGTTCACTGTTAGGAAGGACCTCCTTATCTGGAGAGAGGCAGGACGGAGCTCACCAAAGAGACTGCTTTACAGGTGGAGACAGTCGCAAGGTTCTATCCAGGGTAGCAGGATTTCTGTCCCAGTGAGATAGAGCGAGTTGCAGTGGTCTGAGATGCAATTGAGCAAACACACACCTCCATAGCGGCAACCATCTTCCCCAAGACTTTCATTCCGAAACGAAGGGAGTGTGGCTTGGGATGGAGAAGAGTTCGGACTCTGACGTAGAGTGACGGCTTTTTCTCGTGGAAGCAGTACTAGTCCGTGATGGGTGTTGAACACCATTCCTAAAAAGGTAATTTGGTCTCGCTTGGGATTGGAGAGATTTGGTAGGTTTAACAAACAGTCTAGACGTACGAGGATGTCTATGGTGATCTGACCACTTTCCTCGCAGTCTGTGAAGGATGGTGCCTTTATAAGGAGGTCGTCTAGATAAGGTAGAACCATGATTCCTCTGGAATGCAATACCTTCATGACGCGGCCATGATCTTCGTAAATACCCGGGGGCAGTCCAGACTGAACGGTAAAGCTACGAACTGAAAGTGGTCTTGACCTATTGCAAAGCGTAGGAATCGCTGATGAGCGTCGGAAATTGGGATGTGTAGATGCGCATCCTTGATGTCTATTGATGTGAGAAATTCCCCTTCGTCCATCGATACTATGATGGATCTCAACGACTCCATGCGGAAGTGGCGCAGTTTGATAAACCTGTTGAGAAACTTGAGGTCTAGAATTGGCCGTACTGACCCGTCCTTCTTGGGTACCACAAAAAGGTTTGAATAGAAACCTGTGTATCTTTCGTTTTGAGGTACTGGGACAACGACTCCTGCCAGCCGGAGAGAGTCGATAGCCTTGAGAAAGGCGCGAGCCTTGTTTGGTGATTTTGGGAGGGAGGACGGAAAAAAAGATTGGCAGGATGTGTTTGAAATTCTATGGAGAACCGGAAGAAATTACCTCCCTGACCCACTCTCGTCTACAACAGCGAGCCAGATGTCCTGAAAAAGAGAAAGGCGCCGCCTACTCGGGAGGGATCTTCCGGTAGGGGAAAAGAGTCAGGAAGAAGAAAATCTTTAAGATCGTGATCCCTTAGACCTTGACTGTTTGGAGCGTGTCTGCCAGGTAGTCGGGGGCCTCTGGGAAGACAGAGTTCCTGTCTCTCCTGGGGATCTGTTATTGGCCTGAGACGGGGGGAGGTCGACCATCCAAATGAGTTGCGAAAAGACCGAAAATGAGTTTGTTGGCGTCTAAAAAGGGGTCGTTCTGGCTTGTGTTGTTGAGGGACGTGCTCTTCCCTCCAGTGGCATCTGAAATTATCTTGTCAACCTTTTCCCCAAAGAGTCATCCGCTGAGGTAAGGTAGACTGTCAGGGACTTTTTGGAGGCTGAGTCTGCCTTCCATTCACGGAGCCAGAGTGCTCTGTGGATTGTAATCAGGCTGCAATGGCGGAACAGCTAGCGGCATCAAGTGATGCTTGAAGCATATACTCCGCTGCGATGGCAATCTGGGGCTCACAGGTATCACGGAGAGAGTTTGCCCAAGAGGCAACTGCTTTGGCGACCCAGACCGAAGCAAAGGACGGAGACAAAGCTGAACCGGAGGCTTCGAAAATTGACCGAGCTAATTGCTTGACTTGTCGGTCGGTAGGATCTTGATGGATGACCCGTCTGGAAGGGAAAGGAGAGTGTGCGTGGCCAACCGGGAGACTGGAGGATCGACCTGAGAGGATTCAGCCCAGTCCTGACTGACGGCGGGGGGAAAGGGGTAACGAGATCTCCATGGCTTTTCTGTTGCCAAAACGCTTGTCAGGACGAGTCCTGTGTTTGGACATAAGTTCCTGGAACTCATGATGGTCAGAAAAAAAACTTATGCGGGCGCTTTGCTTGCTTAAAAGATATCGCGATTCTGGCGTTTCCACTGTGGGACTAGTAACGCTAAGGGTTTGATTATGCCGTGATCAGGTCTTGAATCATAAGACAGTGTCAGGATTGTCCAGGTCAAGGGACATATCCTGCTCTGGGTCCGAGTCATATGGCCCTGAGACTATGGAGAACCTGGTTCCTGTTCCTGGGATGGGAACCCTGAGAGCTTCCCGATGGGGAAGGAGGACACCTGCGAGTTCTTTTAATGTAGGAGCTTGTTGGGAGGAAGGCTCCTGTCCCTGGAACCAGAATCGTGACTCTCTGTAATGTCCTGCTTTGGCTCAAGGGGGCCCTGGGGGGTCTGGAGTGGATCGGGCATGCAAAACCTGAATGAGGGTCGAGGTCAGCCTTTCCATGGATTGGGACATGGAATGAGTTAAAGACTGAGTCAGGAAAACCGCCCATTCTGGGGTGGTGCGGGGGCAACTAGCTACGGCAGGGGCAACGGGCTCAGAGGAGAGTCTCAGGAGCTGAGGATGCTGCCTTAGCAGGCTCCAGCTGAGATTGATCACAGGCCTGGCAGAGGGGGTCATATGACCGCTGGGCAGGTGTGCTTTGCAGGTGGTGCATTAAGTGTAGAAGGTTGCCATCTTAGAGCCCTTCTTGTTACCCCTGGAGCTCTGCATGTTATTGATGCCTGCTGCTAGTACCCAGAGAGGTGTACAGAATATGTGCTGGCTGGGACTGTATCTTACAGAGCAGGGTGCAGTATAGCTGGGAGGAGGCTGCAGAAAAAATGGATGGCACAGCAGATTAGCTGTGCCTCTTACCACTCCTAATGGACCGCCAGCCAGGTCCAGTGTCACCCTGAGAGAGAGGCGTCCCTCGTGCCGAGATGGCGGTGTAAAAAGGCACGCAGGAAATCTCGCGATAAGTACCAAGAGAGGGGAACCTGCCCCCAGTGACGCGGTCGCGATTGCAATCCCCACCGCGTGACGTCAAATGGGGGCGGCTACGGAGGCGTTCCGAAGGAGTAGGCCGCAAGCCGGGGACTAGATTAGGGGCTTGAGGCTGAAAACGAGCGCACGTTGGCGCGGAGGTCCGGATCACTGTGCGGACTGCCCCTGGAGCGGATCTCTCTACACATACAGTGAGCCAGAGCTAGGGCTCAAGAGGGGGGAAGGAGGTTGGTTAAGAAAATATATGCAGTGTCCCGAAGGAGCCCTTCTTACCTCATGAAGGCTGTTCAACCCAAGGGCCCCCTGCAGGGGATTGGGGAGGGCATGCTGGCTGCTCGACCCATAATCTTGAAAGAATATGGGGAGAGGTCTGCGCCTAGCCTGGCATCCATTATGCCCAGCAGGGTTCTTGAATGTAGCTGTAGATGTTGATGCTTGTGAGAATGTCACCCTGTGATTCTCGGTAAAGGAGAATATAGGTAACGCCGGCCGAGGGAAACACAAGGAGTTTGGAACGCGATGGAACTGTCGCCCTATTCCCTATCCTTCGTGACAGAAGAGGGCACGTGGAGGTAACACCCGCTTTCCCTCTGTTGCTGGTTTGGGGATATCGGAATGCGGAGATACCGTCACCTCATATCATCATAGATAAAAACAAAGAAGGAAAAAATCTAATATTAAAAATAATAACTACTAGTATTGTGGTCCTTGGACCGCATCTACCTCCTAATGACACTAAGCAAAAACTGGTGAGGCTGGAGCCAGCCAGGGTGTATATACTGCAGGGGAGGAGCCACATTGTTTTCTTGTTGCAGAAGTATACTTAGTGTCTCCTCCTAGTGGACAGCAGCATAACACCCAACGGTCCTGTGTCCCCAGTGAGGCGAAGGAGAAATATAATTTTTATGTATTCAATTTTTATATATCCATCCAGACCCATAACTATCATTTAATGTTTTTAGGACCCTTACTCTATATATCCTATATAAATCTCAGGATACAGAAACCTTATGTACACCCCAGATAAAATAGGGATCATACTATCGATTTGAACCAAATAAGATTTATAATCCTTCTTTCTACTAAATGATTGGCTTCTATAGTACAACAGGTTAAACGGATGACCTCCATATAAAACCAAAGAGTTTTTCTAAGTTCGAACCCAGTACAAGTAACTATTATATGTAATGCATGAAAAATAAAACATAACAATGGCATATTTTCCTTTTATAGTGTATCTTGAATGAGTGGTTTAAAGGATGTAACAGCTACTGCATGCAAGGGGAGGTTCCCTCATTTGTGACGATTGTAAGAGTTTTTTTCTGTTGGGATTAACATCCCCCTGTAAAACATATAAAAAGATCTTCTGTATGTGCCATGTAATGTACCCTGAGGAAGGTGCTGGGACAGCACTGAAATGCGTTGGTTATGGCTGAATAAAGGATCTGATGTTGGGAACAACCCTTGTGAAGTACTTTGATTGAAGCAGCAGACGGGACCGTGGAAAACAATCCTGTTTAAAGCCAATTGACTCCTGCAGCTGTTTGGTCCGGACTTTGGCAAATCCGCACAACACATAAATAGCACCAGGAAGCACACCTCCGATGCTGTCCTTTTGCTGTTCGTGGGGTCCTGAAAAATTTAGGATCACCCAGACAGGGGGGAAGAAAAAAAAAAAAAAAAAAAAAAAAAACACAATGTTAAAGCACCCTTAGGTGTAAAAAAACTCATTAGAAACAGAATAATCCAAGTTTGATAACTTGCCCTTGTATTGCAGTTCACTCATTGCCTTAATTTGGTCTCACTCCTCTGCCTTTATATTTTTTTACAAGCTTATATTAGATTTAATAGAGTTCATGCTTGAATCTCAATGAACAGAATAAATGATGGTTTTACCAAAGAATAAAAGACACAGACGCAGTGTGATTTATGAATCTCTCTCCATTAGACAGATGAGAACTAGTTCACAGATCTTTCGCATCAAACAGTCAATTTAGACATGGCTTCCACAATAGCGTTTCATATTTTCAGTATAAACCAACATTTATATTAAGTGCTTTGTACACGGGCCGTAGTCATGTACATTTCTAATTCCATACATTGTTCAATACTCGGGATTTTATAAGAGCCCGTCGGACAGAGTGTCAACACTGACATATCTATTCGCCTGCCTCTGACACTTATAAAAGAAACCTATGTACACACAACCGCTTTCTCCAGACATTTAAAAATTAATAGCTTTTCCAAACGATGCAGCTAGGTTTGCTTCTCGGAAGGCTTCTGATACAGTCTGCAAGGAAGAGACAATCATGTATTATTTGGGAAGATAATTAGACGTCAAGAAACTCCAAAGAGCTGAAGACTTACTGGATGGGCATGGCACACTCGGGCTACATCTTCACAGGAGGCGCCATATTCCATGGCAAGTGTGGCTTCATTAATCATTTCACCGGCACCCTGTAACCAGTGAGAAATACATAAAATACATAAAACACACACACACACACACACACACACACACCTGAAAAGGATGTGTACAATCCAGCATTTTGGGTAAATGGAAGCCTAAACGCGATTTGAACACAGCCATATGGCCAAGTTTACATGAAAGAGTACAAAACTCTTCATGAATTTTCTCCAGAATAAGGTGAATTTTTTGTTATCCTGATAGAGTAATCTTTGCTATCCGTGCGCTTTTTAAATCTGTGTGATATGTCTTTTTAAAATGATTTATAAAATGTACATGACAAAAAAAAAAAAAAAAAAATTAACGAAGGAAACAAAGTATTGTCCCTGCCCTCCTACATGAAAAAAAATTAATAAAATCACATTTGCTCCACAGCTCTTACCCCTCCTTTTGGGGACAGAGAAATTCAGCCTCATGCTACAGCAGAGATCAGGTGGTGTGTTAGAGGTGTGGATGCTGGGGATTACATGACCATCTTGTATTCCTGCCCCCTCATACTTTTGTATGAACAGGGGTGCTACTGGGGTGTGGTCACTGGCCCCATGGTCATGCTGAAATCCTGCCCCTGATATACATCCTATGTAATTTGAACAGTGCTGTTCTCTCTTCAAATAGCAATCATGTCACCAAGAAGATATAAATACATGCTGTGATCTTTTGCTGTACATCCTATGATGGTGCATAGTGTATGCTGCCATGCATCACGCTAGAAGCAGAGACAGAGCACTGCATTGGTTTATTCAGCACTGCCATAGTCTCCCCTCCCCCATATCAACTTGTTACCTTCCTGTTCCCTGAAACCTTACCTGCTATCAGCAGCAGCATGACTGAATATTCTCTCTGTCCCCAAAGCGGAGAGCTGAGGAGCACATATGATTTTATTGATTCATAAGGAATCTAAACATCCTAGAACTGTATTAGACAGCTCAGCTTCCTGCTTCATCAAGTAGGAGGGCAGGGAAATTCCAAAAGCAAAAAAAAAAAAAAAAAAAAAAATTATATAAAAATTCTCCCCAGAGTTCCCCTTTAAATAGACAAGTCTCATCCACAAACAGACAGCACTTGTGCTGAAGATAGGGTTGTGTGAACTGTGATTTGATTGAAGGAAACTTACAGATCCAAGAATATGTGCTCCGAGCATTCTGTCAGTTGTCTTGTTACTTAGGATTTTCACCAAGCCATCTGTGTCTGCGTTTGTCTTTGCTCGGCTGTTGGCAGCAAATGGAAACTTCCCAACTCTGTATTCCACACCCTGTTGAGAAACATTTTAGTCAATGAGAGTTTTATTTCTAAGAGAATGAAACACCCTGCAATAATTTTTGCCAAATAGACAGCGTTTAGGTCACTGTCGTTTCAATTCACATGAAAAAAAATAAAATAAATAAAAAAAAAAAAAAAAAAAAAACACAAGGTTCCTGAAGAGTATTCTGCTTGGTAACAGTTAAGGTCATATGCACACGTTCCATACATAGAGAAGTGGTGACGTATTTCTATACTTTGATTGTTACCCAAAACCAGGAGTGGAATAAATAGTGGTGGATGAACCCGATCTGTAAAGTTTGGGGCCTGCACTGAACGCCTAGTGTCAATGCACGGATTCCGAATACAGACTTCCCTGAGAAGTCTGTTAGGGTATGTGCCAACACTGCTCTTTAGGTACTATAACAACCAGTCCTCAATTTCAATATGTCACTCCAACCAAACTATTACTAACTGAGAGAAACCTAGGTCTCAATCAAGGAATGAATTCTTCAATCAAATCAAATTATAATCAATAATTGAATCTTTGTCAAAAAAGTATAAAATCAAAAAACAGAGCTACATTACAGGAAAAACCACATAGCACAACAGAAAACCTTCAAAAATACAGGCTCAGTACAACAATTGCACACAAGACCACTGTACACAGGATTATACCTCAAACAATACATCCATAAGTATCAAAGCACCTTAAATTTCTTTTGTTCGATCTATGTATAGTGCCTATCTGTTCCCTAGGGTTATACTTTAAATCTCACAAAGAGGCCGAACGTACGGAGTACGTGTATCTACAAGAGGTTCCCTGATCACAGGAAGACAGAAGGATAAGTGTTGATTTACCTGTTTAGAAGGAACGCTGTGCCTGGGCTTCCCACCCCCCAGCCCAGCCCAGGCACAGCGTTCCTTCTAAACAGGTAAATCAACACTTATCCTTCTGTCTTCCTGTGATCAGGGAACCTCTTGTAGATACACGTACTCCGTAAGTTCGGCCTCTTTGTGAGATTTAAAGTATAACCCTAGGGAACAGATAGGCACTATACATAGATCGAACAAAAGCAATTTAAGGTGCTTTGATACTTATGGATGTATTGTTTGAGGTATAATCCTGTGTACAGTGGTCTTGTGTGCAATTGTTGTACTGAGCCTGTATTTTTGAAGGTTTTCTGTTGTGCTATGTGGTTTTTCCTGTAATGTAGCTCTGTTTTTTGATTTTATACTTTTTTGACAATAAAGATTCAATTATTGATTATAATTTGATTTGATTGAAGAATTCATTCCTTGATTGAGACCTAGGTTTCTCTCAGTTAGTAACTGCTCTTTAGGTGCAGAATTTTTCTGCAGCAGAAGCACTTCTAAATTGCAACATGTGGCTGAAAACCGTAGAACAAGGAGCAAGCATTTGATGCGTTTTTTTTAACCTTTACTTGGGCCCCTTTCACATCAGCGGTAATCGCTGATCGCGGCAGTTGGGGTGAAAAAGACGCAACTGCCACGGTTACCGCATAACGGCCGCACTTGTGGTTCACCTGCAGCAAGCCCCATGCAAGGTCTATGGGGCTTGCGTCAAGTGCAGTATAGTTGCGGTTTCAGCACTTGCGGCCGCAAAAAAAAAAACGGGGTCAGCCGAAACCGCACTTGCCGCACACTTACCACAAACCATAGAGATTGCATGAGGCTTGCCGCAAGTGAACAGCAAGTGCGGCCGTTATGTGGTAAACGCGGCAGTTGCGGTTTATTCACCGCAACTGCCGCGATCAGCGATTACCGCTGATGTGAAAGGGGCCTTACTGAATATTTGAAGGCAATAAATATGTTCCAAAATAAACAATAATCACATTATTTATTAAAAAAACAAAAAACAAAACAAGTGTTCAATTCAAAGTCCTGGAACAGTTAGGCTAGTATCACACTTGCATATTTATCAAGCAAGATCAGGTTTTGCTAACAAAAACCATGAACCCTTCAGGATCTAATTTTTTGCCCATTCACTTTAATGGTGTCATGTAGGATTCTATTGCTTCCTGACACCATTAACTCCTTCATGACCCGGGAATTTTTCATTTTCGTTTTTTGCTCCCCTGCTTCCAAGAGCCATAACACTTATATTTTTCTTTCAATATAGACATATGAGGGCTTGTTTTTTGTGGGACAAGTTGTACTTTCAGATGCAATCATTTATTTTACCATATAGTGTACAAGGAAATTGCAAAAAAATTCCAAGTGCCTTGAAATTGCAAACAAAAAAAAAAAAAAAGCAATCACGTTTGTTTTTTGCATTTTTTAGCTGCCATTTTCACTATATGGTAAAACCGACTTGACAGTGTGATGCCTCAGGTCGGTACAAGTTTGTAGATACCAAACATGTATACCTTTACTAGTATCTAAGTGGTGAAAACAATTCAGAAGTTTGGGGGAAAAAAAAAACGCACTCTTTGCGCCATGTTTGGCAACGCGTAGCGCTGCCATTTTTCAGAATCTGGGGCTGTGTGATGGCTTACTTTTTGCGTCTTGAGCTGACCTTTCTAATGATACCATTTGTGGGTGGATACGCTGTTTTGATCGCCCGTTATCACATTTTATAGCAATGTTGCGGCAACTAAAAAAAAAAACTAATTTTAGCGTTTGGACTATTTTTTCCGTTACGCAGTTTAGGGCTCTCATTAATTGATTTTATACGTTGATAGACTCTGAACGAGGCGATACCAAACGTGCATTTTTTAAAATTTAAATATTTTTAATTGTGAATGGGGGAAAAAGGGGGGTGATCTGAATTTTATTTTTTCTTCTTCTTTACAGGTTTTTAAAAATTTAATTTTTGTTATTAATTCTTATTCTTACACTGCCCTTTAAGAGGCACCTTGCTGCACAGTCCAATCGCTTCTGGGAGATACCGATAAGCTGCAGCTCATCAGTATCTCCCAGAATCGCAGACGTGTTGTGGTTGGCAGCGCCTGCCAACCACAACTCGGAAGTGCTATGACAGCATCTGGGGTCTAGCCAAGACCCCGGGCTGTCACGACTGCTGGAGATCCCGCGATATTATCCGCCACGGCCGCCTTGGATCCCACTGTCAGTGATTGACAGCGGGATCCAAGGGATTAACAGCACTGATCAGATCCTGAATCCGATCGGTGCTGTTACCCAGACATCTCTGCTGATGAGATCAGCTGAGATGTCGGGGCTTTAATGTGAAACTCCGCGCCGGAGCTCACATCAAACACCCGGACACGGCCCATGACATCCTCCTACGTCATAGGTCGTGAAGGGGTTAAAGTGAATGGGTAAAAAGAGATTTTTGTATATTCACCGTAAAATCATTTTCTCTTAGCCTCCAATTGGGGAACAAAGGACCGTGGGTGTTATTGCTGCTGTCCACTAGGAGGCGACACTAAGCAGAATCTGAAAAAGAGTTAAGTGGCTCCTCCTCTGCAGTATACACCCCTGGGGCAGGCACTACCTTACCAGTTTTGTGCTAAAACAGTAGGAGAGTTAACAGAGTAATAACAGTATAACAAGGCCTGTAGACTAAACAGGCAAGCATATGTAAACAATTAACCATGGAACAGCTTAGGAGTAGCATGAGAACAGTAGTAAAGGCCCAAATGGGCAACAGGGTGGGTGCTGTGTCCTCCAATTAGAGGCTAAGAGAAAAGTATTTTATGGTGTGTACACAAAAATCTTTTCTCCTTTGCCTCATTGGGGGGGGGGGGGGGGGACACAGGATCGTGGGACATCCCAAAGCAGTCTCTGGGTGGGAAGAGCAATGGAACTATTAAAACTGAACAAAGTCTGAAGAACTATGCACCTACAGGTGGCTACTGCCACCTGGAGGACAAGCCTACCAGGACCTGCATCTGCCGAGGACTGAGTGTGAGCACTATAGTGCTTTGTAAATGTGTGCAGGCTGGACCACGTGGCTGCTTTACACACTTGTTGTGCTGACGCCTGGTGCCTAAGGGCCCAGGAGGCCCACGGCCATAGTAGAATGTGCCTTGATACCGGCTGGAAGGGGCGAGTTTTTGATGGTATAAGCATCTTCCTCTGGAAGAAGGAAGAGAGAGTTCGACTTCTAAAGGGTGCTGTCCTGGACACAGATGTGTAGGGCTCTGACGAGGTCCAGCAAATGTAGGGCTTTCTCGACCCGATGAACTGGAGCCGGGCATAGCGATGGCAGAGAAATGTCTTCATTCAGGTGGAAAGAGGACACCACCTTTGGGAGAAAAGATGGGACTGGAAGTAGGACAACCTTTCATGTAAGCCACCTTGAAAAGGTGGCTTACATGAAAGCGCTGCAAGTTCCGACACTCTGTGGAGAGAAGCAATTGCCACCAAAAATACCACTTTCTGTGTGAGAATACAAAGGGGAATTTCCCTTAGAGGCTCAAAAGGTGGTTCTTGTAGAGCAGTGAGGACGAAGTACAGGTCCCACGGGTCTATTGGCCTTTTGTATGGAGGAATTAGATAGCAAACACCTTGAAGGAAGGTTCTCACTTGAGGTCTGGTAGCGAGGCGTTACTGGAATAGGATGGAAAGAGATGAAACCTGTCCTTTGAGGGAACCCAAGGACAGGCATGAGTCTAGGCCCGATTGGAGGAAACTGAGAATTCTTGTTAGGGAATAGGGCCAAGGTGAATGACCTCGAAAGGTGCACCAAGCAAAAAAGAGCTGAGGCTGGTTTCTCACGCTCTGATCATGGTTGCTACAACATCCTGGGAAAACCCAGCTTGGGTTAAGACGCAGGTCTCAAGGGCCATGCCATCAAATTCAGAGTTGATGAATTCTGATGGTAAAACGGGCCTTGAGAGAGTGGGTCTGCATGGTCTGGTAGGCGCCATGGCACGTCTGCTGGGAGTTGGACGAGATCGGTGTACCAAGCACGTCTGGGCCAGTCTGAGGCCACAAGGATGATCTGGTGACATTCTTGTTTGATCTTCCCCAAATGTAGGGGAGTCAGAATCGGGTCCAGTCCTGGACTAGCACATCTGCTCCTAACAACTGTGGGTCGTGGGACCTGGCCATGAAGGTGGGAACTTTGGCATTGAGGCGTGACGACATTAGGTCCACATCAGGGGTTCCCCAGCGTCGGCAGATTTGTTGGAAGATGTCTGGATGTAGGGACCACTCTCCTGAGTCCATCCCTTGGCGGCTGAGGAAATTCGCTTCCCAATTGTCTACACCTGGTATGAGTTTGTGGATTCCGCCAGTGACGTATGTGGTGAACTTCTTTCATCACCTGGAGACTGCGGCATTGTCTGACCATATTTTGACATGGCAGCCTGCCAGAAGGTGGCTGAAGGACTCTAGTGCTAGGAATATCGCCCGAATCTCCAGTAGATTGATGGGCATCTTTGATTCCGAACTTGACCATTTCCCCTGTGCTCTGTGATGGAGGTACACCGCACCCCATCCTGCGAGACTCGCATAGCAGGGTACAACTTTCTAACATGGTGTAAGGAAAGACCTTCCCTGCGTGAGAGTGACTTGTATGTCTTTCGGACAGTGTGTCCCTGCCCTAAAGCTTGTTTGACACTTGCAGTTTTTTTTTTTTTTTTTACAGGCCCCTTTCACACTAGCATTTTTGAAAATTACGGCAGATCTGGCAGATTTACCGTATCTGCCGCCAAATTTTGGAAGAAATTCTTTTTTTTTTGCTAGGGAGCTACAAGGGTTCAAAGTTGATCAGTAAGTTCTCATTTTTCCAGCATTTTTTTAAATTTAAGGGACCACATCACATCTGAAGTCCCTTTGAGGGGTGTACATGACAGAACACACCTAAAAGTGACACCATTCCAAAAAACTGCACCCCTCAAGCTACTAAAAACTACATTCAAGAAGATTAACCCTTCAGGTGCTTCGAAGGAACTAAAGAAATGTGGAAGGACAAAATGGACATTTTAATTTTTCCAACAATAATGTTTTTAGCCTCAATTTTTTCATTTTCACAAAGGTAAAAAACACAAAATGGATCCTAAAATTTGTTGGCCAATTTCTCATGACTACACAGATACCTCATATGTAGTTATAAACCAATGTTTGGGCGTGACTTTTTGAATGGAAAATTAGCTCCAATTCTTATCGGACACCATGTTGTGTATGGAGAGCCCGTGTACCTAAACATTGGAGCTGCCCACAAGTTATCTAGATACATAGTGAGCACTTTGAACCCCCCCAAGGGCTTCACAAAGTGATCCGTAAAAAAGTTTTTTTTTTTAACAAACATTTTCTCATGGGCAACAGGATAAAACGTATCCTAAAATTTGTTGGGAAATTTCTCCTGAGTACACAGATACCTCATATGTGGCAGAAAACCACCGTTTGGGCGCTCGTCAGGGCTCCGAAAGGAGGGATTGACATTTGGAACACAGAATTTGATGGCATGGCATGACCTGTGGGTTTCATGTCCTGTTTGGATAGACCCTGATGTGCAAACAGCGGATACCCCCCACAAGTGACAACATTTTGAGCTCACTGCCACGGCAGCCATGGTGACATCACCGCTCCCCTGTGGCAGTCTCAGACTGCCGCGGGTTATGTTCATCACAGAGTCCCTGTGGTCAGTGCGATTGCAGACTCTGCAGGGAGAGGACACTTGTTCTCTCCCTGCAGACTCTGGATGAAGGATCGTGGAGGGTTATGTGGGAGTCATAATGATGGAGTTGAGATGTTCGTTTTTTGTTCTAATAAAATTATTTTTCTGAGTATTGTGTATTATTTACTATAGATTCCTAATGGCAGGGTCTAACTTTAGCCCGACATTATGACTCTCGTTTTTTAAAGCCAACAGACGATAAAGCAGGAATTAACCTTGTTTGCCACTGGCACCAGAGCAACAGGAAGAGTCTGGGTACAGCACCAGAAAACAGCACCTCTGAATGTGCCATTTTCTGCTGTGGCCTGCAATTCACAGCATGAGGGACCCAGAACATTGGATCTCTCCATGGTGAGGACTTCAGCCCCCAGCTGCCAGGTCATACCTGGCTGGCAACCAAAAACATGGCGAAGCTCCACGTCTTTAGTTATGTATGTGATTTAAAGAAAAAACACGTTTTCTTTGTTGTATTTTTGGCCCAGCCAGGTACAACTAGGCAGCTGGGGGCATTGAAGAGCAGCACAAAATCCTGGCGCTTTGCCCAGCTCTTCTCGATTGCCCTAGTGCCATGGGACAATAAGAGGCGTTGATAACAGGTGTCAATACTCAGCTCTCATTAAAGCGAACCTGTCACCCCCCTCCCTCCCCAGACATCAAAAGCTGAGCTCCCCAGCCTCTGCAGCACTAAGGCTGCATTCAGACAAGGTGTATATTGCATTTTGTATAACTATAATCACTGAAATATGCAGTTATATAACATGAGGCAGTTACCAGGACTGAAGACCGGGAGGCGGGGTTTCCAGCGTCTGTGTGCCGCCCCCAAGCTGTCCATCATCCCTCTGTGTTGGGGATGGTGCGATTCCTCCACCCCCTCCTCGCTCTAACCGGCGCCTGCGCTTTGCTTTAGCTTGCCGGGCATGCGCAGTGCGTGCTGCCCAACAACTTCCTGGTCCCCTCGCACCTGCGCAGTGCGCCGACCCCGCAGTGGATTATTCATTATCCTCACTGCGGGGCGGCAAAGCGGCGCCTGCGCATTTGCTGTGCTGCTGGGGGGGGGGGGGGGGGGGCACCTCTGACTGCCTCTCTCCTCCCCCTCATAAAGCAAACTCTCAAAATAGAAAATGAAACTAAGGACCGGCACCGAGGAGAGAGAGAGGCAGGAAGCACAGGACAAGCCACACACTTTGTGCCTGCTGTAAATGGGGAGAATGAAATAAACGTAACTTTACCCTTCCTTACACACAATCCCTCTATCTATATATCATTTCTATCTTTCATTCTATCTTTCCATCTATCTCTCCATCTGTCTATTTATCCCTCTTTCCATCTATCCATTTCTCTCTCTTTATGTCCGTCTATCCCTCTCAATCTATCCCTCCATCTTTTCATCTGTCTATCTATCTCCATATCTCTCTATCTATAGGCCCCGTCACACCATCCGACACCGCCGGAGATGTCGGCGGCGACGGGCGGGAGCGCGCACGCTTTTGGAGCCCCGCGAGCGTCGACGCCTCCCGAGGGATAGATAGAGATAGAGATAGAGGGATAGACAGATAGAGAGATCAAAAGATAGAGGGTAGGGATGGGAGAATCCTAAACTACTCGGAATCGCTAGACTGACGAGTCCGAGTCCAGGACTCGCTACTCGTTGCGAGTCTAGCGATTCCAATGTAAATGAATGGGGAACGAGTGTTGCTGCGATTCCTCTGCTGCCGGACCCTATAAGGGGTCTGGCAGCAGAGGAAAAAACTGCAAATCCCCATGTTATTCTTTTAAAGCCAGCGGCAAGTAGCCCAGCCGGCTACTTACCCCTGCCTCCGCCGCAGACTTGCTCCCCGAGTCTCTCTGCTTCTGTTTCCGGAGATTCCCGAACGGTGACAGAAGCAGTGAATAAGTTAACTTCCGTCGCCGCTCGGGAATCTCCGGAGAAGAGCGAGTCGGGCTGACAGAAGGGTTCCGCTCAGGTCATAATGACCTGAGCTGAACCCTGACTGTTTAGTCAGTTCTCAGCTCTGCTACATCCCTGTGTGTCGATGCACAGGGATGTAGCAGAGCCGAGATTACGTTTTGGACTACGTCGGACGGAAGAGGATTTTTTAAATAAAGATGGAGTTCCTAATTGTCTTCTGTTTTATTTCTAATAAAATTATTTTTCTCCATAGGCGTGATCTTCTAATCAGATTAAAATGCGCGCCTCCCCGCTCTGTGCTGTCTCGGCCGGCCTGTAGTGGGGCTGGGTGACGCGAATCGCGTCATTTCCCGCGCCGGGTGACGTAGTACACCCGCGCCGCTTTGTTAGCTTCAAAACGCGCACTGCGCATGCGCAGTGCGGGTCTTGAAGCTAACAGCAGCGCGGGTGTACATAAGTCACCCGGCGCCGGAAATTACGCGATTCGCGTCACCCAGCCGCACACTGCAGCGATCCGGCTGCCATAGGAGAGCGGGGAGGTGCGCATTTTAATCTGATTAGAAGATCACGCCTATGGAGGCGTGATATCTTGAAGTGGGAGAGCCTGCCAGGGTGACTATGAATACCATAGTCACTCATCATCCCTAATGATGTACTGTAATAACATTTATCTTCAATTTCACTTGGAGCATTTAGAAGCTAAAAGGAGTGTAGGGCAAGTGTTACTATGCTCTAGGGACAGCTTTTAATAGCTTTAGAGGTGTTTTGGGGCTGACAGGATCCCTTTAAAACATATATTGCATTGAACTGTACCCAATTCATTTATGCTAAATATTATGAACTCTGTTCTATCTCTATCTAGATATCTTGATTATTGTATCATAAGAATGATGATTAAAAGCCTGATAGATTTATTGTAGTACAATATAGTATAATCACTTAAACTTGAGCAATGTTCAAAGGAGTCGGAGTCAGGGAAATTAAGGAGTCCGAGTTGGTGGTTTAGCTTACCGACTCCACAGCCCTGCTGAGAACTGACCACTAACCGATGAGCAAGGCACACTCTGGTTACATGTTCACAGAACCCGCCATATTCCAAGGCAAGTGTGGCTTTATTAATCATATCATGTGGGAGATCTCCTAGAGACCCAAACATTACCAATCTAGGGCTTGTTGTCAGCTGTCAATTCTCAGCCATCATCAACCCCTTATATTACCCAGATTCCCACTGCACCATGGCAATCGAGAAGTACCAGATACACCATCAGGATTTGGCGCTTCTAATGAATGCACCAAATTCTGGGGCGGCTTTGGGTTGCTATTCTAAATAAACCAAAAAAAAAAAAAAAAAAAACACAACCACACACTGAATAGGACAAACTTTAGAGAAACTCACCAAAAATTAGCCATGTTAAATATCCATTGCACCTAGCAGGAGGCTGCCAGCTCCACTGAGAGGCAACACAAGTGTCTGAATACTAGTGCTCAATCTCCTGCAACCGAAGCGATGAGGGCGGTTGTGGCACCTGCGACCAGCCATGCTAACAGGGAGGTGATTGGTGGCATTTGTAGACACAAAGTTACCATAGGGCGTCAGTCATACTGTTACATATGAAGCATAGTGTCAGACTGCAGCCTATTGGTCACACCTATGCAATCAGATCATGCGGGCTGCTCCACACCATATACCTGCATTACAAATGACAGACGCCCGGGTATTCAGACACTTGTGTTGCCTCTCACTGGATCTGGCAGCCTCCTGCTAGGTGCAATTGACATCTAACAGGGCTGCTATTCTTACTCTGAGGTGTGAGCGAAACATTGGACTGCACTCGGATAACATGCAAGTGCAGTGCACTATATGCTAAGGCACGACTAGGGCGTATTTCTACCGACTGTGGTTCCTGGGACCTGGCCAGGAAGTTTGGACTCTCGGCATTGAGGCGCGTTTCCATCAAGTCTACACCAGTGGTTTCCTGGCACTGGCCGCCTTGACTGCCACCATCTGAATGCAGGGACCATCTGTTGGCGTGCTAGGACCTCTGGTTTCCAAATGTTTACACCCGATATAACAGGCGACCGTACAGTGTTTAGGGAATCTATGTAGTGAAGGATGTAGCAACATTTGCATTGTTTGGAGACTTCGGGTTCCCCCTTGGTGGTTACCTATGCCACATCTGTGGCATTGTTTAACTGTATACTGACATGTTCAACTGCCAAAATGTGACTAACTGATGTCAGTACTACGCTACTGGCCGAATCTTCGTATACTGAGGGACATCTGTGGGTGTGGGCAAGACTACTGCTATATGTATTGTGAAGGGGTTCGATCGCACCACATCCTGCTCTCGTGTCCTGCCTGCGCATGTAGAATTCAAAAAGTCGGAGGTGTCTGAGCCAATGGCACTGCCTCATATGCTGCCCGTACCCTGTCCAGGACTGTTATGGCAGTTGTGAAGTATTGAGGAAACCGCTGAAGGCGACTGCGGATTCCCAGTCGAAGATGGTAGACTTGTGGAGGCTGATCCGCCAACCTAGTGTTTCTAACGTGCACAGTGAAAGTAAGACTGTGTTTGAGGTTCCTGAAAGTCAAGTCTTGATGAATAAGTAGTCTATATTTGGGAAACCCTTGAATGCAGTATAGACAATGCTAACTTCAGGCTGGGACAAATTCTGTATTTATGTGCTTCAGGTCTCCCGGTATTCTCCTTTGACTTCTGAGTCGAGAATGAACTAACTGCGGGTTCGGGCCACGGCCATACGGGAGACCGGAGAGCCCACACATTGTGTTAATGCAGTTGGGGGGGGGGGGGTGAGGTCCTGCTTTAGAGTGGGCTGTGTCACGTGCTTGAGCGTGATATCTGAACCCAAGTACCTAATATAGGTGCAGTGAGGAGACTGGCCGGTGGTCTGGTGTTCCACGTTCTGCGACCCAGAGTTTTGTTATTGTAGTCTGGGGAGGTAGGCCGGTTATGCCTTGTGCCTTCTCAACTGCAACCCTACCTCCCAACCGTGAGTCGAGGAAGGAGCTCAGCATATAGCAATCTTGGCTACAACCCAGCACCCCCAACCTTGGGTAGCTGAGAAGAGAGTATAGTATGGGTCGTATAGTTCAGAGAACCTTTGTATCAATTACCTGTGTAGCTGGGGATCACGGTTTCCAGCTTGCTTCCTTTGAGACTTAGCTGCTCTCACTGTGTACCAGAACGCCAGCTGTGTGGTCTGGATCGGGCAGCGAAACTGACCTGGTACGCCGTACCTTTGTCCGGTAATTGCAGGTAACCTCGCCTTTACCTGGGCTCTCCAACAGTGGTGCGCCGAGGAAGGAACCTGTTAGTTAAACTCGTAGTACGTTCACCAGCACCTAGTTGTCCGATCGGTGTGGCGGGCCAGGAATGGGTATGTTGGACGAGTATTTGCGACGTTTGAAAATCACTGTTCTCCGCCAACGGTGTAGACTTGCGGAAAAGCCATGTTGGTGTCTCATTGCTACCTAGCTCCTCCTCAGGTTCCAGCCGTAAGGTTGGATAGGTGTAGGAACCGGTACCTACATCTGACACTGCGTCCAGTGCTGAGTGTATGATGGACCATTACCTATGCCGTGCTATCCTTTGTTGCTTAGCCAGAGTGAAGTTAACAATAGTCTGAACTCTTAACCACTCAGCTATTTTTTCCAGCTCATGTACTGGCTAGTTAAATCCCTGAAAACTGCGGACTCTGATTTGGTCAATTGAGTTAGCTGCCAGTTAGTGCGAGCAACTGTTGGAAGGAATGAACACGTGTCTCAATCACCCTACGGTTGCCACACCGGTTATCGAGGTGAGAGCGGCGGTCTAGAGACTGACCTGCGTAATCATAATCTGCAAATTACCATATTGCGTTACTTGCTCGTGTAAATGTGTAAGGCGGATGCCTGCATCTCAACTGACCATTAAATGTAGTATTATGTGCATCGACCGGTATGTTGGTTGCATGTACCGCTTCTGCCTTCAGGGTTACTACTAGTGTAGGGTGATCCCTTACCAGACTAACTGACATGTCTGCACTGCCCCACGTAATATTATGTGGTCCCATGGATGGTGCCCAGAGGGAGAATGAGCAGCTGCTGCAGAATATAACCATGCTGTGTGGTAGCTATTGGAGGCTGTAGTCCTGAGACATTGCGCTTATTGTACGTCCGGAAACCCTGTTGTTGCATCCCGTAATCGTGGCTGACCGGCGTTAAAATACATTGAGATGTTGGGGGGGGAACTTGCCAGGCAAAGGAAGGGTGCAAGACATGTGCCCCCGATGGTGCATTTACTAATATATTAAGGCGACATTCTACTGTATTCCCTGTATCTATTCCCTTTCCCCTGTGTGCTGGAAAACTGCAGCAGGGAAGATGCCCTGAGGGGCTCCCAGTGTAGTTGGGCTCCAAGTATAGTGAGGGGCTGTATGGATGCCCTTTACTTGAATCTAAAGTGCCGGGCTCAGTGCAGCCATGCAGGGATAATGGCGGCCATTACATGTTCTCAGTGTCCCTGTAATGGGCGCTGCTGTATTTGCAAAATGCGGGGCGCGGAGCGTGCAGGAAAAAAAAAGAACTTAGAGCTTAACTGTGCCCTGCACGCTCTGGTCTGCCTGCTCTATGACGCTGGCCGCGTCATCAGAAGTGGGGAAATAGGCGGCGGCTTTCGACTAAGCCGAAGCCACAGCCTAAAGTAGAACTTTGTGGCCGAAAACGGCTGCAGGCCAGCGCGGGGGTCTGGGAAGGTGGCGAAACTGACCCAGACCCCGCCAAATTACCAGCGCAGCATAGAGCTGGCACATTGGTACCCCTGCAGGGCACTCTTGTTCCCCAGCCACCAGTGTAGTGTGCTGGTTGCTGCAGGAGCACAGACAGACTGTGCTCCTGTAAGTGGTGGCAACAGTACCCCTGCGGCATGTCCCCTGCCCCATACGGAGTCCGCAGGCAAGCTGCGACTCGTGGTCCGCTGCAGCAGTGTGTGCTGCAGCCTCTTCCTTCAGCTGCCCTCCCCAGGGCTGAGGCTTGTGGTGTGCTGCCCAGTGAGCGGGCTGACCTGCTTCAGGTCTCCCGTCCTTTGTAGTGCAGCCTTTTCTAGTCCTACCTGAGGTGCCTCAACCTAAGAACCCCATAAGGGGTGCTTAGGGAGTGATGCTGCTGTCCACCATCAGAGGGCTCCTTCTAATCCTCGACCTCAACCCAGAGACTCTAACAGTGGTGACTCGGGGAAGGAGGACCATCGTCTCTACCTCAACCCAGCACCCCAACTGGGGGATGGCGAGGAAAAAGCGGTATGTGAATCGACCTCTCAACTTCAACCAGGCGCCCCCAAAAGTGGGGGGGGGGCGAGGAAGAAGCATGCCGGGAGTATTTCCAAAGAGCCACTTTTCTTCATGTTTTAAAGGGATCCTGTCACCCCAAAACACCTCAAAACCTATTAAAAGCTGTCCCTACAGCATAGTAACACTTACCCTACACTCCTTTTACCTCCTAAAAGCACCAAGTGAAATAGGAGAAAAATGTTATTATAGTACCTCATTATGGATGATAATGAGTGACTATGCTATTCATAGTCACTCATCCAGGCTCTCCCACTGCATGATATCACCGGCGCCGGAAATGACGCGTATCGCGTCACCGAGCCCCACTGCAGGCCGGCCGAGACACAGGAGAGCGGCGGGGAGGCGCGCATTTTAATCAGATTCCAAGATCACGCCTATGGAGGCGTGATATCATGCAGTGGGAGAGCCTGGATGAGTGACTATGAATAGCATAGTCGCTCATCATCCATAATGAGGTACTATAATAACATTTTTCTCCTATTTCACTTGGTGCTTTTAGGAGGTAAAAGGAGTGTATGGTAAGTGTTACTATGCTGTAGGACAGCTTTTAATAGGTTTTGAGGTGTTTTGGGGGTGACAGGATCCCTTTAAGAAAAAAAAAAACTGAAAAAAAAAAAAAAAATTAAATAAAATTTAATGTTCCTCCTAACGACACTAAGCAAAAACTGGTGAAGCAGTGCCTCCTCCAGGGGTGTATACGGCAGAGGAGCCACTTTACTCTTTCACAGATTCTGCATAGTGTCGCCTCCTAGTGGACAGCAGCATAACACCCATGGTCCTGTGTCCCCCAATGAGGCGAAGGAGAAAGAATCCTGGTTCCTCTTCCCCTCTGCGACATGTGTGACCCCTTCCATTAAGATTTCGTATTGCATTAATATACACTGCGAAATCAAAATAAAATAAAGGCAAATGTACGTAAAATTAAAAAAAAAAAAAAAAAAAGAATGAAATACTTACCCTCCAGCGGCTGTTTGTGTGATACGGCGCGGAGAGACAGGCAGGTACCAGAACAACAGGACCTGTTGTGATGTCAGAGTGACTTCCGGGCGCTGATTGGCAGCTCGCTCATATCACATGACTGCGATTGGCCAATCAGCGCCCGGAACGTCACTCTGACATCACGACAGGTGATTAATTCCTGCGGCGGCTCCCGAACACCTGGAGGGTAAGTATTTCATTCTTTATTATTTTTCATACCTCAGCTTTTATTTAACTTTGATTTTGCAGTGTATATTAATACACTGCGAAATATAATGGGGGCAGTCATGCATGTCATGGGGTGAATGAACCCTCTGCCCCTCTGTGACATCAAATGCAGCAGCGCCCGCCCTTACAGGAAAAAGCGCCGGCGCTGCTGTGTAAAGAATTGACACGGTCATTCTTTTTATGCTGGCACTTTTTCCCATAAAAGCACGGCGTATTTTTACACACTGTGTGTACGGCAAAGTGAATTTTCCATTCACTTTGCTGGCAGACAAAAGGCACATTGCGGATTTTGAAAAGCGCATGCAAAAAAGTATGCAGAAATATGCAATGTGTGAAAGCAGCCCAAAACAGTATTTCTGGATTTGACAGATTCGCCCTAGACTCTTTAGATGGTCTACAAAAACATACTATGAGCTTCTCTATTAAGTCACAATTTAAATTGACTACTTTAAAAGCACCACTCCTGCAGGTTGTTTTTTTTTTTGCAGCACTGGAGTGGTGCTTTAAATGCAAGCCATCTGCCCCTTGTCTTGTACTCACCTGCTGCCATCTTCATTTTTCTCCAGAGTCAGTCTCCGGTGATTTGTGACCTGTTGGCAGCTCTAGCCTCTCATTTGTGACCTCTTGCACACTCAATCAATGCAACTCCAAGAGAGCCTGTTCCTCGCTCTTAATGTACCGTTACACGGCACGATGTTGAAGCGATGTCGTCCGCGATTTCGCGTGAGCACGCACGTTTGACAGTTTGCTAAGATCGCTTTTGAGATGTCACACGTAGAAATATTGTGTGCAACCATCGACGATCCGGCAATTCTGAAATCGCCTGAACAACACCAGAAGCGCTGTTGCCAGTTGTGATCGCTGTGTCACACAGCACAACCACATCATCCATGTGGGCGTACTGATAGACACAGTCTAGGAGACAGGCGTCCCCGAGTTTGTTTTACCGTGCCCTTACGGCTCCGATTGGTCGCAACAACTGCGTTACCATTGGTCAGCCTTGTCTGGCAAGATGGCGGCTACCTTAACGCTTTTGCCCTTTGTACCATCTCACTATTGAAGTCTGTTGGCATTTGTTGAGGCTTCTGCAAGACACTGCGGCATTGCCAAAACATCACACGGTGACGCTCCTGCGTAGGACAAGGCGTTATTGAGGGGTATCAGATGTGTGTAGTGATTTCAATATGGGACACATGTTGTGTCAGACATTTGTGATACCATCAATGAAAATTGAACATGACCACATATGTATTTTTAGGCGTCACTAAACCACTCGTTAGCCCGCGAGATTTTTAGTTTTGTCAACACGCGCCAAGCTACACACCATATGAAAAGGATGCTGACTTCAATAATGCTCCTTGTTTGAAGGTCTTTAATGACACTTGAGAAGAAAAGGAGTATACTGATGAACGCATGGATAATCAAATATGGAGCCTTTGCCACGGCCAGCCAATCGGAACGCAGTACTATCCACCATTTCGCCGCAGACTGGGCGCGGAAAACAACACCCAGGTACGCCTACGGCCTTGGTTGCGCAACCACTGCAATCGCAAACATCGTTATCGCGGTGTGACATGGCACGATCCTGCCAAATAGCTTGTGCAACGTCGCCAGGTTTCTGGACAATGTCAGTAAACCTATCAACTCGCAACTAGGGATTTATCATGGTTGAATCGTCCTGTTACATGGCACAACGCACTTGCTATGTCGCGTCAACATCGCACAACCAGCGACTTTTCGGCGATGTTGCGGGAGATAGCGTGCTGTGCAATGGTACCTTAAGAGTTGTATTGCGCACTTGTGAAGCAATGTCTGGCCTCTAGTCAGTTAGCACTTATGGGCACAAGATGGCGATGTAACATTAGAGCCAAAAATTAAGCCAACAGAGCACTAATAAAACAGGAGAAAGCACAAAACTCACCACAATATTATATAGCCATACCTCCTCTTTTAACTGTTCTTCTGATTTTCCAACCCAAGCCACCTCAGGGTGAGTATAGATTACGGATGGCACACAGTTGTAGTCAATGTGGACTGCTCCACCGGCCATGCCTTCTACACAGATAATACCTTCATCTTCAGCTTTATGGGCCAACATTGGTCCGGCTACTACATCCCCGATCGCATATATACTGTGCAAAAAGAGAATGAGAAACTCAGAGGCACAGATATATAATCTATGCTTGGAGCTCAAATCGTAAAATAAGTCACAAGTAAAAATTATAAACTGGCCAAGATTTCCTGATAAAGCAACAGTTTTGGTAAAGACCAGAAAGAATAGCAACAAATAGGGCAACTCAAACCCTCAAACCACACCCAGCAGATAAGGCTGCTTTCACATCAGTGTTTTTTGCCATTTGTGGCAGATCCGGCATTTTGCCGCGCAACGGCTCACTTGCAACACACCTGCGTTCAGCCCAATTCATTTCCTATGGGACATGGTATGTGCGGACTTGCGTTTGCCGCAATCCGGTGCCGGATATGCCAAATCATGGCAAAATTGCAAGTGCCGAACATGACCGCAAGTCACATAGGGAATGAATGAGGCTGAACGCAGGCTTGCCGCAAGTGATCAGTTACACGGCAGATGTAGCAACACTACCAGATCTGCCGCAGATGGCGAAAGTCGCTAATGTGAAAGTAGCGTTTGTCAGTTACAGGTGAGGCGGCTCCTACCTGGGCCGAGCTGCGCACTGCAGGTCTGGGAGCCGGGGAGCAGAGGAGAGGAGGGGCGGGATCAGCCAGGGGAAGCAGGAGGCTTCCTCCAGTTAATCCCCCTCATCTGAGGTCACGGGGGGCGGCGCAGGGCTCCCCTACAGGTGCTTGAGGGGCCCCCTAGCTGGTCAGGGCCCTGGTGCAGCTGAACCAGCTGCACCACGGTAGGTCTGCCCCTGGATCTGGCTTTAGTCAACATTTAGTATACAAGGTGTCCACTGCATAGAATAGAATCCAGAAATGGAGATAAACTTTCTTACTTTGGGACTTTTGTCTGGAATCTAGAGTTGATTGGGATCCTTCCCCTGTTATCCAGATCAATTCCAAGCTCTTGTAATCCAAGATTCTGAGTGAATGGACGGCGACCAATGCACACAAGCAAAACATCGCAGGTTATTACTTCTGCCTTCCCACCAGCTGCTGCTTCAATGCTGTCAACACAAGTGAGAATGTAGTTTTGTTATACAGCAAAGACAAGAATGAGGTTAAGCCTTCGTTCTGCATGTCATGGAGTATACTGGACACCTTGCATGCTGTGGACCACAGATCCCACACGCTGCATCACACTATAGTGGCAGGGATGGCGTGTTATAGGAATAAGCCAAACTTACGAAACGTCAATTTTCCCATCTGCTCTTCTAGTCGCTCCAGTGACCTTTGTATTCAGCTTAAATTTCAGACCCTGCTTTTGAAGGATCCTCTGAAAGTTTTTGGAGATTTCCATGTCAATTCCTATTCCACCAACATGGCCCAAAAATTCAACGGCTGTAACATCTGCTCCCAATCGTTGCCACACAGATCCCTGGAGAAAGCAAAAAAAAAAAAATAATGATATAATTTACAAGTAATGATAGACATTAGATAAATAATATTATTCTACAACACTGCAAGATAGGCTGAAGTGACATGGCATATGTGCACATGCTGAGTATTTGTTGACTTTCTTTTTACTTCAGTATTTGTAGGCCAAAACCAGGCAGGGGAGGAAAAAAAATAAATAAATAAATAAATAAAAACACCCACACAGCAGTGGGGCCAGTTTATCTATAATTCCTTGCCTCAACGTGTACACGGCTCAATGGCTTAGAGCTTTACAAATAAAGTTTGTGCGAAAAACTAATACCTCTAAAAAATTGCAAGTCAACTTACCAATTCAACACCAATTACTCCACCACCAATAACGACCATCTTCTCAGGCACTTTCTTCAGGGATAATGCACCGGTGGACGATACTACAGTTTCTTCATCAATCTGAAAACATGAAAAGCTAGATTAAGAAGTTTTAGATACATCAGTAAATCCTTGTCTACCAGACTAGCATTATGTCAATACAATACCTCAATTCCTTGAAAAGGAGTGACCTCAGATCCAGTCGCTACAAGGATGTTCTTCGTGTTGATCACCTGTGTACTGCCATCTGCTTTTGTTGCAGTCACCTGGTTTTTCCCTGTGATTTTTCCAAAGCCATGAACATGTGAAACCTGTGCAAGATATACTGTAAGTTAGTATGAGAATAGACATTTACATGACTGTCATGAAAGACATTTCTCTTGTGGGGCCCGAGAAAAAGAGAGAAAGCGCGCCCGAGAAAAAAGAGAGAAAGCGCCCGAGAAAAGGTCACTAACACGGACTTACAAAGCTGTCCCCCTCATATCTCTGAACTAATCTCCCGATATCTTCCAACTCGAAATCTTCGATCCTCCCAAGACCTTCTTTCCGCCACACTTGTACGTTCCTCATCTAACTGCCTGCAAGACATTGCCCGAGCATCCCCCATTCTCTGGAATTCTGCACCCCAAAATGTCTGACCGTCCCCCACACTCGGAACTTACAGGCGGAATCTGAAAACCCAGCTCTTCAGAACAGCCTACAACCTGCAATGACCACAGTGCCACCTCACCACCATTGGACCTGGCACTCCACCGCCACTGGACCAGGCGCTCCACTGGCACCAGAGCAGACCCAATCTACTGTCTCTCTCCCCACTGCCCTGTAGAATGTAAGCCCGAAAGGGCAGGGTCCTCTCTCTCCTCTGTATCGGTCTGTCACTGTTAGTTTGTTCATTGTATTTTTAACTTGTCTGCATGCAACCCTTTCTCATGTACAGCGCTATGGAATCAATGGTGCTCTATAAATAAATAATGATAATAGTAATAATAGGTTACTAGTGCAGGTAGTAGGGCGAGAAACCTGGTCACTTCTTTGACTGGATCAAAGACAGAAAATCAGCTAGTTGAAATGCAAGAGTGAGAATATTTCCTGTCATATATGGTCAAGTTTTTCGTTGAACTAGCTGGCCAGATTGTCAGTTCGGAGGATTGAGATTGTGGCCTGTACTCTTAACGTACCGTTACACGGCCACAACGTTGGAACGATGTCCGCAACGATCTCGTGGGCGCGTGGTCGTTGCAGACATCGTTGGCGAGATGTCTGGACAACTCGCCAACGATGTTGTGAGCAGGCATCATTTGCACAACCCCGCAAAAGATCCCTGCTCATTGCTGTGAATGGGCGAAGTTGTGAATGACATCGTTATTGCGGTATCACACACAATGATATAGCAGGTTGGCAGATCGTTGATTGTGAGATTTGAGAACATGTTCTCAAACCTGCGATCAACGATCCAACAACTTATGGTTGTTGAATCTCAGTGTTACACGCGACAACATCCTAACAATGTCACCTCCAAACCAGTAACGTATCAGTGACATTGCTAATGTTGTGCCGTGTAATGGTACCTTTAGACTGAGAAAGGAGTATGTGCCGCAAGTCAGTTGGAGAGAGAAAAGAAAAGAGAGAAAAAAGAGAAGAGAGAAAAAAAGAGAAGAGAGAAAAGAGAAGAACGTCCTGGGGACTGGAATCGGGAAGAGCTCGTCCCAGGACAAGTGAAACGACCGTAGAGACACAGGAGCTGGTAAGGGGGCCCCAGAGACAGAAAAGTGGTCCTAGGGGCACGGGAAGTGAGGAATGCACCCGTGGCACCCAAATCCACGCCGACCGTACGTGGGTGGAGGGACCGGGTCGTAGTGGGGACCGGCCCCAGACTAGCGGAGAGACTGCAAGACTCAACTAGCAAACCAGAGGCTGTGGTATCTGTATGTGCAACAGCCAAATCCACATATACTCGCTAAAAAGGCGGCTGCATAGGGTCAATGAGACAAGGAAGATGTTGTTTTCATCCATAAAGAAGAAGGCGGCACTCATTGGACCGGTGAAGACAGGTATGTTTATTCCAGTCGCAGTATTACATCAGGTGGAGGGTGCGGGGAGGGAGGTGCAGGGATGACGGAGTCAGTTTCGAGTAGTGCTTACTCTTCAACAGATCCTGTGCCGCCTTCTTTCTTTATGGATGAAAACAACATCTTCCTTGTCTCATTGACCCTATGCAGCCGCCTTTTTAGCGAGTATATGTGGATTTGGCTGTTGCACATACAGATACCACAGCCTCTGGTTTGCACTGTGTACACAGGATCTGTTGAAGAGTAAGCACTACTCTAAACTGGCTCCATCATCCCTGCACCTCCCTCCCCGCACCCTCCACCTGATGTAATACTGCGACTGGAATAAACATACCTGTCTTCACCGGTCCAATGAGTGCCGCCTTCTTTCTTTATGGATGAAAATGACTATGTCCTACGGCTGAGCAACGCTGGACTTGGTTCTGTGCCACAATTTCAACTGCAGCAATATAAGGTCAGTGCCCGGTTTTCCTTCTACATTCAAGGAAGATGTTCGACAGGACCCGAGGCTGCTGGCTTGGGACTCTGTATGTGGGGTGCAGGGCGAGAGCCAGCACAGAGAGATGACCCGGGAAGGTACAGCAGAAGGGGGTCCTGGTAAAGTGTACCCAAATTACCCAAGAGTTGGCTGGATCACTGACCCGGAGGACACAGCACCCGGCTGGTTGTTGTAACCAGAACTGAGTAAAGCATGAAAACTGCACCCTGCTGTGTTCTCAGATTATTTTCTGTGTTTCCTGTCCTGTGCAACAACTGATACAATCATTCATTAGACTTTATCTGCCCTGAGGCCTTACTCTACCCATGAAGAGCTGTAACATCTTTGCTGCTCAGCTGATTGGCGAGGCACCAGGTGTCAGGTCCTCACCGATCTGATAAAGATGATTTAGCCCAACAATAGGTCACTGATATCAAATGCCAGGACAACCCCTTCAATGTGTATTGACAATATTAAATGTAAACTCAAAGGCTAAATGCATATATTATGGTGTTACAAAAATGTAATAATCAGACCTTATTCTGCTTGAACAGATGAGCAATGCCACCTGTAAGTGCCTTCACTGCTCCACTTTTCTGTTCCATCATTTTCTCTAGATTTAAACTGATGCCAGTAACTAAAATAAAAAAATATATATATATACTATAGATTACTATCAATACATGAACATAGGACAAAAACCTTGTCAAAACCATGACTGATATTTAATTTAACCTACCTTCAATTCCTCTGCTTGCAAAATCTTTTCCATGAGCCAAATGATACAGGTAGGAGTTATTCAGCAAAGCCTGCGACAAGCCATTTGAGAAGATCTATTATTGCCTTATATTTAGACACAAGGCACATAAAATATACTGCAGTGGTGTAGACTACACGAGATGTCTGCCACATCTTCAGCCACGTCGGTCACTTCCCTACTTTATAGCCAAGTCTACTTTATCTTACCTTATGTAAAGTATTCAGAAATTAAGAACGTAGATATCCACAACAGGAATCATAAATTAATTCACTGATCCGTAAATAAGTATATTAAAATAAATGAAATTAATTGAGGGGGGAGATACATTTTTATCTGAACGTTTGTGTAAAATAAAGCGTTTGATAAATAAAGTTCAAAAAAGGCTTCCTTCCCTACCCCCACTGCAAAAAGGAAAAAATAAATAAATAAATAAATAAAAAGTTGATGCAACAATTTAAAAATTTGTATCAATAAAAGCATATTTTTATTACATATTCTGTTATGCATATAAAAAAAATGAACATCCACAATTTATCCTAGTTAGTGATATTCCTCTAATATTGGCACATTAAGATTATGTTGTGGTGTATTTATATTACTTTACATTAATATTTTACATGTGTTGCAAATTTTAAAGGGATCCTGTCACCTTCAGAACGCCTCCTAAGCTAGCAAAACATGTCCCTGCAGCATCCCATCACTAATCTCACACTCCTTTTGTCTCCTAAAAGCATCCTGTGAAGGTTCATAAAAACGTTTTAATACTCACTCATTAGTGATTATAATTAGCAGGGGCTATATTCTTTAGTCACCAGGGCGTGTTGTTTTGCAGGCTCCAGGATCCACCCTCTCTGTCTGTGTGCGCTGCTTGTCAGGCTTTACCCTCCCCCCCTCTCAGTCACTCACAGAATGCAAATCATTAGTCCTGCCTTCAGCTCCACATCACAGCAGCACAGAGAGGGTGGATCATGCGGGGCATGAAAATGAGCACCTAGGGAGGGCTTAGAGTCTCACAGGTGACGCCCCCTGAGACTTATTCACAGCCAAGAAGTCTCAGATTTTTAAGTGTATATTGTTGATTTTTCCAATGTTACAGAGCGCTTTTTTTACAGAAAAGGAGCACTAATACTGATCTGTCATGGTGCAGGGACAGGTATTAATAGGGTTGGGGGTGATTCGGAGGGGTCAGGTTCCCTTTAAGAAGTGCCCCTTTTCTTGATCTCAGTTGCAGGTCATGGGTCTTGTCATAGGATAATGACCCAAAAGACACAGCTAAAAACACCCAAGAACAGCTAATGGTACCGTCACGCGTCGCAATATCGGCTGGCGATATGAGGTGATCTAACGTGCGCATGCACGTTTTTCATGCTTGCCTCAGATCACCGATGGCGGTATTACACACCGCAATCTCGCCCTGAAGTAAAGGGGATGTGTCGCCGCGGAAATCGCCTCACCCACAGCGGAACCAATCCGGTCGAATTCCCTCGCCGCAATTCCAAAGACAATGTGGGCGTACATGTTCAGCGGTGCGAGGAGATAGGTGTGCCACAGTGGTTTACACCACACGCCATACGCACTCATGGGACAACGCAACAGTGTTACGATTTGTCAGCCTACTCTGGAAGGCTGGCTAATACATGATGCCATTGAAGATGTGTGTGTTGCTCAACAGACAGCTCTTCAAATATGGTGCCCTGTCAAGTGTCAGCCAATGGGAACACAGTAGCCAACACCAATCATTGCAGACAGCGCGTAGACTGCAGAACGGTTGAGGCACGCATATGGGAAATCCTAGGCAACGCTGTTTCCATTACTATCGCCCGTTCACACACCACAACACGGAAATATCGCCTTTATGATTGAGGCTGATTTCAGAGCAGTGCTCAGGAATCAGGCGACAGGCGATTTATCGCCGCAAAATTACCCAATCACACGCCGCAACTGTGAGGCAATTTCACGGCGACATATCGTCTGTAGGATTCCTAGGCAAGATTGCAGCGTACAAAAGGTACCATAAGAGGAAAACATTGGATTATTCTGAAGTGGCCTTCTATGAGCCCTGACCTAAATCCTATTGAGCATCTTTGGAAAGAGCTGAAACATGCCGTCTGGAAAAGGCGACCTTCAAACACGAGACAACTGGAACAGTTTGCTCTTGAGGAGTCGCCAAAATACCTGTCGAGAGGTGCAGAAGTCTCACTGACAGTTATAGGAGTCGTTTGATTGCAGTGATTTTCTGAAAAGGTTGTACAGCAAAATATTAGGTTAAGGGACCATAATTTCTGTCCAGGCCTATTATGTGAGTTTAATATTTTAGGAGAGATCCTGTGTTTATCTGATCTCTTGGTTTTGCTGCAAAGACAGTAGAGAGGAGGAACCAGCCCCCCACTGATCTGTGCTGTGATGTGACATATCTAATCATCCTATGGGGAGGGTACAGCAGAGACCTAAGTGGATCATTCACTGTGATTAACAGACGGAATGAATCTCTTTATTTGAAGTTTACAGAAGATAGGAGGGAAATATAAATAAAAGAAATATATATAAATAGAGAGAGTTTAGAGGGAGGAATTAGAAAATGATAGCAGTTACATATGGATTTTTGGCCTGACATTTTTACTTTAAACGAGGGGTACCAACAATTTTGACCACGTATGTATATGCAATTTGTGGAACAGATCTAGAAACTGATCACAAACAGTTAAGGTACCGTTACTTGCCTCAATGTCATTTAGATATCACCAACTAGCTCAGTGGTTAGGACATCTTAGGCGGCCGTCACACGCTGAGATATCTCGAGCGATATTGTAAGCGATCACGTGCACGCGCAATCACTTACAATATCGCTCACATCGCTGGTGAGATGTCACACAGACAGACTCACCAGCGATGTGGAGCCGCGATCTCGCTGGTAACTATGGTACACATCGGGTAACTAGGCGCCGCGCGTCGCTTAGTTACCCGACGTGTACCATAGTTACCATCTCCCAGCATAGACTCTGCGCTGGGAGATCGTTCATCGTGGTGTCACACACCACGATGAAGCAGATCGTGGCATCGTTCATCGCTAGATCAGCGATGTCACGATCAAGCGATTTACCATCGTAAATCGCTTGATTACATGCAACGATTTCTTGCCCGATATCGCTTAAGCGATCAAAAAGGAGATCGCTTAAACGATATCGGGCAAGAAATCGTTCCGTGTGACGGCCGCCTTATTGACATCATTGGTGAGATGTCACACGTGTAGATATCGTGAACAACGCACCCACGATGTGGTAAGCAGCTATTGTTCACACAACCCAGCAAACGATACTTGTTCACTGATGTGAATGGGGAAGTCGTTAACGACATAGTTATCGCGGCGTCACACACAACAATGCTGCAGGTTGGCTGATCGAGGATCATTTGATTTGAGAACATGTTCTCAAATCTGCGATTAACAATCCAACGATTTATCGTAGTCGTATCTCGGTGTAACACGCAACGACGTACTAATGTCGATTCAACGACTCCAAACCCGTGACATTTGATCAATTTCGTTCACGATCTCGTACTGTGTAACTGGGCCTTAAGTTAATCTGGTATGTCATGATTCAACACAATATTAAACTCATGAGCAAAAAAAAAAAAAAATTTTAATTAAATTAGTGTGCATCATGCATCTGAAATGAGTTACGCATGCTTGTCCAGAGAAGCTCACTGCTGCACTGGAAGGGCAAGTTCACATGCCCAGTAATCATCCAAGCAACCTTGACCGTTTTGAAAAGAAAAGAAAAAAAAAAAAGTAGTGATTTTTGCAAGGATTTTTTTCTTTTTACATGTGGAATCTATGGAAAATGGTTCCCTTTAACTAATTGCTGGTTATCATCCATTTGAAATGGATCCTGTACTTATGAAAGAAAAACAGATTGCTAAATAGAAGTCAAATCTATAGAAAATGGATCTGTTAACTAAGAAAAAAAAAACAAAAAAAAAAACAAACAGATCCTGCAAAATTCTTATTTTTTCAACATGGACACAAATGTGTCTGGACATCTCAACGGATTTCTGCAGGATCCATTCTGATGGACAATTAATTACTGGACAGGTGAACCGCGACAATGATTAACCCCGCACACCTGCAATTCTGATGTGCAGAGCACCTGCTGATAGTGAACACATCTTCACATCTGTGTGGGATTGTAGCAGCATTAGTGCCTTATGTTCAATACAGAAGTGAGCGGCTTTGGATACTGAAGTATTTAATAATCTCAGTGTATCCGACAGAAGGAGTAACCAGTAGAGCCATACAGATTTACCTTAGAGGGAATACACCCAACGTTCAGACAGGTTCCACCAAGAGTTTCATTCTTCTCCACACAGACAGTCTAAAACAAGTTGAATAGATTCATTAAACACCAGGCAAAGATATGGCAAAAAAATTATCACCGATCTCTTAAAACTGAACCTTATATGGCCATCAATTGAGTGACAATTTAAAATTCATGGAAAAAAAAGCTCCCAACCCCTTTTCTAAGGGTGCGTGCACACGATCAGTGTACGTAGCTTTTTGGACGCGGCGACTTGCCACTGCGTCCAAAAAGCTGCGTAGTACAGTGTAAGCATAGTGGATGGGATTTCAAGAAATCGCATCCTCACTATGCTTAACCCGCCCGCAGCGTCTTTGGAGCTGTGGTGCGGGTTGCCGGGAGTCCGCTCCTCGGCAGCATTTTCATTTCATGCTGTGGAGTCGGAAGCGGCTCCCATCGGGTGACTGCAGGGAGAAGCCATCCTGCACCCGCCGCACATGGCGAGTACAGGGCGGCTGCGGTCTCCCTGCAGCCACCCGCGGATTCACTCAGGTCCGGAGGAGCTGCGTCCAACATGCAGCTCCTCCGGACAGTGTGCACGCACCCTAAAGCTGCAACAGGAGTAGTCACTGACTATAAAGAATCAACACACTCACCTCTCCAAAACCCGCCACTTCAGTGGCAGTCACGACAATGTATTATTCATGCTGGCAATAAAGTCAACTGACCACTGACTGAACAACATTACTCCTAGCTGAGACATGAGCACAAGTGACATTTTTAATTCTTCTCCCTTGGGATAAGGGCACAATACCTCTAGAATTTAATAAAGGTTTTTAAATTATGCTCAAAAACAATGTTCATTGCATGACCTAACTTTACTCACTGTATTACTCAGGAAATGTTAAAAAGAGGGTTTTTTTTTTTTTTGCATCAATGCTTATGTTGCAATTTAAATTAGAAAAATAAGAGTCCAACAGCACTCCGGTCCTTAGGCTGAAGGCATACTGTCGTGCATCAAATACGGAGCGTGTTTGATGCACCACAGTGATGCTAGTGTAATGCGTGTTTGTGGGTGAGTGGTGTGTGGCGAGTGTGCCTGCATGTATTGATGCGAATGTGCTGCAAGTGTGAGGTGTGAGTGCATGTGTTTGTGATGCTGTCCACGGTCCTGAAGGACCGCGGGCAGCATTTGTCAGGGAATTTAAACTCGCCGGCTGTCAAAAGCCGGTGAATTTGAATTTCCCATCATGTGCATACAGTAATAATCATCCTGCCCCGCTGTGGCAGCGGTGCAAGATTATTATTATAATGTGCTTTAACCTCCCTGGCGGTCTGTTTAGTTCTGGAATTTGTTGCTAAAAGCGGGCTACCCGCGTTCGCGGTAGATGCGGTTAAAAAACCGCATCTGCCGCACTTGCCGCACTTGTGCCGCACTTGCGGCGCGGTTGCGGTAATCTGCATAGGAACCAACCACCTCTGATGACCCTCATACATTGTTAATATGTGCCCCTGCAGCCTAGTAAAGCATTAGCAGCACTGTTGTTGTGTGCAAAGTGGCTGCAGTAGAAGTGTGATAATGATTTCATCCACTTACATGCCTGGTACTTGAGGCCGTCTCCCTGTGTGTGCTGGGACTTGTTGTGCTCATCATGTCTGCTCTCCCCCTCCCTTATGCACGCCCCCTCTCAGCCTGCTATAGTGCTGTGAGGCTGATCGCGTCATAAAGGGGCGGGGCTACCGTGATGCCGCGATTTAGCCCCGCCCCTTTATGACGCAATCAGCCTCACAGCACTATAGCAGGCTGAGAGGGGGCGTGCATAAGGGAGGGGGAGAGCAGACATGATGAGCACAACAAGTCCCAGCACACACAGGGAGACGGCCTCAAGTACCAGGCATGTAAGTGGATGAAATCATTATCACACTTCTACTGCAGCCACTTTGCACACAACAACAGTGCTGCTAATGCTTTACTAGGCTGCAGGGGCACATATTAACAATGTATGAGGGTCATCAGAGGTGGTTGGTTCCTATGCAGATTACCGCAACCGCGCCGCAACCGCGCCGCAAGTGCGGCAGATGCGGTTTTCTCACCGCATCTGCCGCGAACGCGGGTAAGCCCGAGCCTGACTCGGGGTTAACGCTTCTGGTAGTGAATGTTAACCCCGAGTCAGGCTCGGGAATAACGCTAGGAAGGTTAACACTCATGTCAGCATTTCATTTCTAAACTCCTGCGGCTCCTGTCGGTGAACAGTGTTAATGTACGCTGTCCAGCATCCTGAACAGCTAAGTAATCAGCACTGTAGTTTGCCTGTGCTGATTACTTAGCTATTCAGGACCCTGGACAGCATACATTAACGCTGTTCACTGACAGGAGCCGCTGGCAGGGGTGCATGGAACCACCCTGCCGCCTGAGCGGTGAGGAGCGTGGGGTGCTGTTACACCGGCCGCGGTGAGTAGCGGGGGGGTTGGTGCTGTCAGAGCACTGGCCACGGTGAGGAGCGGGGAGGAGGGGTGCTGCTGGTACCTGCTGCCGCCGACATCCTGGTGCTGAGCTGAGTGGTGCAGAAGGCGCCGCCCCCTTCAGCACTGGCGCTCCCCCTGCCTCCTTGCCGCCTGAGCCAGTGGGCTCACATTGTCCATTGCAGGAGTTTAGAAATGAAACAGTAAAGCCGACAATTACTGGCTTTGCAGATTTAAAGGCATAAAACACACATTTGGCCATTTATGATCCCAGCATGTGTCCAGGAGCTTGGACAGTCTCAAGACACATGCTGACATGAGTGTTAAAGCACATTATAATAATCATCTTGCACCGCTGTCACAGCGGGGCAGGATGATTATTACTGTACGTACATGGTGGGAGATTCAAACTCGCCGGTTTTTGACAGCCGGCGAGTTTGAAGCGATTTGCGCAGCACACTAGTGCGAATATCGCACTGTGTGCTGTATGGGGGCGAGATTTTCTCGCCCCCATAGACTTGCATTGTGCTCACGCGCGTCAGAATTGCGTGCCGTCGCAGCATGCTGCGACTGCAGTCGCTTCTGGCTCGCAATGCGAGTTAGGTGCAGGGGACTCACCAGTGTGCCCTGCCTGATGTTGCACTCGGACAAGTGTTGCCCTAAGAGATTCCCTCGCATTGCACTCGCGCGAGTCTCTCGCCCAGTGTGCCTTTGGCCTCAAAAATACTTCCAACTTTATTTAATAACGGTGCATATGCAAAGCAGGGAGAGATGCCATCCTGGAGGCGGGGACCAGTTGAAGCACTACATGATGCAAAACAGGTTGTTGACCTATACACACCCTGCATCTGTCCCTGCATTGCTTATGCACCATTATTGAATAAAGTTGGAAGTTTTATTTAAGTGATGCTGGACTCTTTTCTACATTATATACAACTGCTTCTAATAAAAGCTGGCACCCGTTAATCCTGGATGTGGTTTATGGAGCTCTAGGACAGATCAGAGGTTTCTCTCTGCAAAAGTCTGTGAAAGCCCCCTTCACATCACAATTTTTTTCTTGTCCGTGTGGATCCTGTTTTTGGCAGGACCCCACAGACAGGCTCGAATGTGTACCTCCGGATGCTATTTCTGTGTCCGGATCCAGGATTTTGAGGGATCGGGACACAGAAAGAGCTGTGAGGATCCCATGCCTGCAAAGCACAGGCAAGTCATGTTTGCGCTGTGATGTCACACAGCTGGGGAGCAATAATCCTGTGTTCCTCCTTCTTTGTGACATGTCAGGGCTTAAGTTTCGCTTTCCCAGTGTATCTACATACACCGTGAAAGCAAAATTAGAGAAAAAAATTAAAATGCTCACCTGTCTGCGACCCGAGGGGAAAGACGTCTGATAGCTGCCAGGACCTTAAAATTTAATTGGTTGTTAGCAATCAGGTGATATGTCACATGACATACCACCTGATTGCTACCGGGCAATCACATTTGAATCACATCTTTAAGGTCCTTGCAGCATTTGGACGTCTTCCTCTTGGGTCCCGGACAGATGAGCATTTATTTTTTTTTATTTTTAACAAATTGCTTTATTTCATTTCACTTTAGCAGTGTATGTAGGTACACTGCTAAAGTGAAATTACACTGAGCAGAGCAGTTTTAGTGTAGTGAGCAGGCTCAATACACCAACACCAGATTCGGGAAACAATTCTTTTTTTCCTGGATCCGTGCTCCATAGACCCCCATGTTATTTGAATCGGACAGAGTTGGATCTGATTGTGTCCGCTGCACCCAAAATCAGAGCAGTCTCCGATTTTGGGGGGGGAAGGCGTGAAAAAAATAAATAAATACAAAAATCGGACACAATTGGATCCCTAAACACATGGATCCCCATTGAGGACCAATCTGTGCCCATAGGGATATATGGTGGCCAAATCAGATCCGTGGCGATCCTTTACAATGGATAGCCACGGATTCACAAAAATTGTGATGTGAAGGGGACCCAAGTAGTGCTGGAGTTTTTTTTTTTTTTTACTTTGTTGCAATTTCCACAGACATTGAAAATGGAACTCTAAAGTGCAATATTTGAATACACATTATTGCTCCATTCATTCTTTACGAAATTGCTGAAGCCATAAGAATACTTGGCTGTCTTTCAGTCCCATAGGCAATGAATGAAAAATTGGCCATTGCTTCATTCCAATGAAGCACTTCAGAGTCCCATCCTGATTGGAAGAAACAACATCAACAGAAGCTGCAGCAAGAGAGAAGCTATTGACTTGCTTGCCGATAAGGGATTTGCCCACTTTATCAAGTTTAGTATAGTTGGACAAAGAACATTCCAGAATATTAAATCAATGTACTATGGAAAATGTGTGTGTGCACACCACACTCACCTGGAAGCCCAGCTGGGCAGCTTTAATTGCAGCAACATATCCTCCAGGACCAGAGCCGATGACAGTGACATCAGCATCCACTTCAAGACAAATTGATAACAAATAATTTTTAGTTCAAAGCAAACAATACATCAATTTAAATGGTATGATATTCACTAAGAAATAAATCAAGTTAACAGCTGGGTGTTACCATTTTCTTTGTTTAGGGACAATCCCCCCCCCCTCCCAAATCAACACTGACAGTGCTAATTGGACACCATCTATAGTGCAACACCCAACTGTCAATTTATTCAGCATTTTCTACTAGAAACTTTGTATAATTAATCCCCGTCCACATCAAAGATTGTCATCTGACAAAACTGTGCATAGTCAGAAAGCGGACAATCAGTGGTGGGGGAAGGGATATACAGGGTTCATAAATATGGAAGACTAAATTACATCACTACAGGACTAGTAAACTTGCTAAAAATCATTTTACTAGGCAGGAGATGAAAACCCAGTTTCTTTACTCCATTTCCCTACTAACCAGTGTTGCTGATCACCCACTATTCAGCACAGCTCTTTTCAAGTGAACGGGACTCTGCTGTAAATACCCTCCACCGATCAGAGAGAGACAGCATACCCAAGCAATTCGCCAACTCTATGTGAACACCAAAAGAGAGCTTCACTACAGAGATAATGCTTGTTTGCACCTAAACTTCTAATGTTATCTGAGGACGGACAGCTGCATTTGTGACATTACTGGTCCAGTTTGACAGCAAAGACAATGCTGGAAATGGGGAGGGTGAGCGAAAATGCATTTATAACACTTAAAGCCTACATTCAGACAATGTTTTTGTCTGTTTTTCAAAACAATACACCAATCACACACTGCGTTTTTTTGGGCTGTGTTTTTTCCTTCCTTTAGAATAGTGCCTTAGGGTACCGTCACACACAGATATATTGGTTGCAACTCACTGGTTGCAGTGAAATCATGGACACATTATTACATTTGTACACAGCAACAAAATAGAACAATGTGTCCATGATTTCACAGCAACCAGTGAGTTGCAAGCAATATATCTCTGTGTGTGACAGTACCTTTATGGGTAAAACAGAGGAGAAAAACGCCGCAGAAACTAACAAGCACTTTCATTTGACGGATCAGTTCCCCAGGTCAAAAACGAATCACTCAGAAGATTGCCTGTCTGAATGGTCAAAAGTGAAAACCCATTGACTTGGCTGGGAATTTGAGTAATCTGTCTTGTGCAATGAACTGCTAAAAAAAAAAAAAAAAAAAAAAAAAAACGCACTACGTCAATGTAGCCAAAAGTTAAAGGTGTGTCCAACTGTGTCAGTTGTGTCTAGGACCTCTTTAAAGAAAATCTGTCACCAGGTTTTTGCCATCTCGTCTGAAATTCACTTAATGTAGATCCTGATTCCAAGGATGCATCACTAATGGTCCCTTTACACGTGGCCACAGGAAGGTAGAAACCGGCAGGCATCGGACCAAATTGTGCATGTTGCCTTGAAAAGGCCACGATGTGGCGGCGTGTAATTCAGGACTTTCCTTCCTTCAGGGAAGACACAGGAAGGAAAGTCCTGAATTACACGCCGCCACATCGTGGTCTTTTCAAGGCAACAGGCACAATTGTCCCCGATGCCTGCCGGTTTCTACCTTCCTGTGGCCGCGTGTAAAGAGACCATTACTGAGGTGCTCAGTGTAGTTTTGATAAAATCACTGTTAAATCAGTTGGAGATCATCATTAGAGGACTACCAGCTATATTTTGGAGCTTCCAAATCTGCAGCAGAGAAAACAGTAATTTTATCAAAATGACGGCAAGGAGCTTAGCAAGCGACATCGCTGGAATCAGGGTCTCTAGCTCTACATTATGCTGCTGTCAGATGGGATGGCAAAAGCCTGGTGACAGGTTCCCTTTAAAGAGTGCAAAATATTTTTTTAAATTAACAATATAAATACACACACATCGTATATTGTTATTAATTAAAATAAATACATTTTGTACTCTTTAAAGAGGTCCTAGACACAACCGACATACAGAAGTTTCATAGACACCTTTATTTTTTGGCTTTTAAGGTTATAAATAAATGCTTTTTCACTCGCCCCATCTACATAGACCTTAAAGGGAACCTGTCAGGTGGTTTATGCCCCCCCCCAGCTATCACTATCTAGCCCTGTAGTAGCTTTATAATACCATCATCATTCCTGTCTGAGCTCATAGTGTAATGTTATGGTCCCTTTACACGCGGCCACAGTAAGGTAGAAACCGGCAGGCATCGGGGACAATTGTGCCTGTTGCCTTGAAAAGACCACGATGTGGCGGAGTGTAATTCAGGACTTTCCTTCCTGTGTCTTCCCTGAAGGAAGGAAAGTCCTGAATTACACGCCCGCCACATCGTGGTCTTTTCAAGGCAACAGGCACAATTGTGTCCAATGCCTGCCTGTTCCTACCTTCCTGTGGCCGCGTGTAAAGGGACCATTATAGGTGAAAAAAAGCATTTATACACTTATATTTCAGTCTACACCTTGGAGGGAGATTGTCTGGCAGGATAATAGTCAACTCACTATTAACTTGCATGGCTAAAGGACCTGTGTTATGAAATGATCATGTGACCATAGTGGGCGGAGTTAAGCAAGCAAACATATGTTCTATGAGAACTTAGCTCCTCCTGTTGTAGTCACATGGTTGTGACATCACATCAGGTCTACCAACATGTTCTAGCACAAGGCTGAAATGTTAACTATTAACCTGCCAAACAGTCCCCGTCCTCCAAGCTGGGGACTGACTGCCTCATTACATAAGGAAATGTAAGTGTATAAATGCTTTTTTGTCACCTATAACATTACACTCTGAGCTCAGACAGGGATGATTAGAATAGTATTATAAAGCTGCAGGTACAGACAGTGATAGCTGGGGAGGCAAAAAAGGAGATTTTTGTGTACTCACCGTAAAATCCTTTTCTCTTAGCCTCTAATTGGGGGACACAGACCGTGGGTGTTATGCTGCTGTCCACTAGGAGGCGACACTAGGCAGAATCTGCAAAAGAGTTAAGAGACTCCTCCTCTGCAGCATTACACCCCTGAAGCAGGAAGTGATTCTCCAGTTTTGTGCTAAAGCAGTAGGAGAGTTAACAGATAATAACTGACACAGGAAGTCTACACAGGCAACCTGTGTAAACAAATATAGTCAACAAGGTAATAACCGTGTAACAAGGCCTGAACCAAACAGGCACGTGTGTAAACAGTTAATAGTTAGAGTAATACTAGTACCACAAGGCCTGAAACTAAGCAGGCGCATGTGGAAAACAGTGAAGAGTTAACAAAGCAATAATCGTACAACAGGGCCTGTAACTAAACAGGCTCACAGTACTACAAGGCCTGGAGCTAAACAGGCACAAGTTTAAACAATCAACAGAGTGATAATAGGCAACCATGTGTAAACATGTTAACCATGTAACAGCTGAGAAGCTATGTGATAACTGTAGAAAAAAAGGCCCACCAGGGCAATAGGGTGGGTGCTGTGTCCCCCAATTAGAGGCTAAGAGAAAAGGATTTTACGGTGAGTACACAAAAATCTCCTTTTCTCCTTCGCCTCATTGGGGGACACAGACCGTGGGACGTCCCAAAGCAGTCCCTGGGTGGGAAAGAACAATGGAACTAGTGACACCGAGCATGGTCAGTGAAGAACTATGCCCCGACAGGCAGACCTGCTGCCGCCTGGAGGGCACGTCAAGCCCTATAGTGGCTTGAGTATGTGTGTAGACTGACCCCTTTTGGCTGTCTACACACTTGTCGGACTGAGACCTGGTGCCAAATGGACCAGGAAGTCCTCACGGCCGTAGTAGAATGTGCCGTGCCGCTGCCGGAAGGGATGAGATTTTTGACGGTATAAGCGTCTTGGATGGTTAGACGAATCCACCTGGTTAGAGGAGCCTTATAGGCTGATATGTCATTAATTCTGCCTTCTGGAAGAAGGGAGAAAGAGAATCCGACCTGTGGAGAGGTACTGGTTGTGGGTACTCAGATGCGTAGGGACCTGATAAGGTCCTGCATATGTAGGTCCTTTACAACCAGACAGACTGGAGTCGGTCACAGCGATGACAGAGAGACGTCTTTAGTGAGGTGGAAGGAGTATACCGCCTAAGAAGGATGGAACCAGCCGTAGAACAGTCTTGTTCAGGTAGAAGACCAGAAAAGATGGTTTACATGAGAGCGCTAAAAGTACCGATACCTCTGCAGAGAAAAATAATTTGCCACCAAAACACATTACTGTTTGGATGAGAATGCTAAGGATAAACCTATAGACGCTCAAAAGGTGGATCTTGTAGAGCCATGAGGACGAAGATCAGGTCCCGCAGGTGTAGACCTGTGGTATGGAGACCTTAAATGGGAGACCCTTTGAAGGGAGGATTTTCCTAGAGACCTGGTGGCAACACGTTTTTTTTTTTTTGGAAGGTGAAACAGGCTGAAACCCTGCTGTGTGAGAGACCCCAAGGACAGACCTGAGTCTAGGTCTGAGTGGAAGAAACGAAAGATCCTTGCATGAAATAGGGTAAGGGGAATGACCCTAGAGGTGCTCGGAGATAAAGAAAAACAAAACGATTACACTCATGGTATATCGTCGAGTAAGGCTGGTTTACTCGCTGCGACCATGGTCGCTACAACATCCAGGGAAAGGACCCATGGGTGATCCGCCAACCGAGTCTTCTTAACGTGTCCAGTGAAATCGACAGCGTTCGCAGACTCCGAAAATCATGCATTGATGAATAAGTCGTCCCGATATGGGAGACTCCTGAGATGCAGTATAGACATTTCCAACTTCAGGCTGCATTTATGAGCTTTAGGTCTCACGGTAGTCACTTTTAACTCCTGAGACGAGAAGGGACTGACTGCGTGGAAGAAGGTTCAGGCCACAGCCACACGGGAGACCGGAGGGGCCCCTCCATTGGGTTAATGCATTTGCGAGTCTGCGAGGTCCTGCTTCGAAGCGGACTGAGCAGAGGGCATTACGCGTGTTATCTCCACCCAAGTACCTAATATGGGTACAGTGAGGAGATTGGCCGCTGGGCTCGTGTTCCACGTTCTGCAACATAGAGTTTCGTTTTAATAGTCCGGGGATGGAGGCCGGGTAGACCCTGTGCGGTCCCAACTTCAACCCGAGTCCCCAACAGTGGGGAGGCGAGGAAGGAGTATGCTATGGGTCGTAGGTTCCCGAGACCCTTAGCTCAGTTCCCCGTGCCACTGCGGATCACGGTGTTTCAGCCTGTGTCTTTTGAGACTTGGCTGTCGTCACCGCCAACCGGAGCTCCAGCTGTGGGGTCTGGAGAGAATTGGTGAGCAGTCCTGGGACGCCTTACTGTTGTCGGGTAATTGCAGGTTATATCAGCTTCAACTGGGCTCTCCAACAGTGGGGGCCCGAGGAAGGATCTGTCAGTTAAACCTGAAGGAAGTCCGCCACTAAAAAAGGTCCCTGCGTGGCGACCGATCCCTTGTCAGACGTAGCCTAAGCTCCGACCAACCCTAACGCTTCCGAAGGACCGGAATCAGTTATGCCAACGGCGGATAAAAAACCGTCCTGATGTGTTCTGGGGGTGGAAAACGATCTTAGCCTCCTTAGCGCCTGAGGTGTACAGAAATTCTCCAAACAGGTGTCTAGTGAGGCATAGGAGACCTGTGATGGTCTCCTTACGACCACTTCCGCCTCCCATCCACGTAACCCGATGCCACGTCTACTGGCGATGGCAGTAGACGCTGTTATTGCAGAGCAATTGGCAGCGTCCAGGACTTATGTATCAGATAGTCCTGAGGTAACGACTCGAGCCGTCCGGGCCACAGAGTATGGTCGGCGGGCAGGAAACAATAGTGCCTGACGGAATTGAATCCGTATCTTGATTACCTTACAGTTATTAAACCGGTTATCGGGACGAAATCAATGATTTTTGGAGAATGTCATAAAAACAACCTACGTGCTGTCTGTGCGTCAATATAGAAAGCAGAAGCATGCGTAATGTCTGGCCAGTAGGTGTAGTGATAGGTGTACTGTCAGGTAACTTTAATACTGTAGGACAGGGCAGTACTGATCACCTGACGTATTTACACTGCCCCTGATTATGACATCGTTCCTTGTGGCGTGAGCAGGGGCGTAACTACAATAGGTGCAGGGGAACTAAAGATTTGCAATAATTGGGGGCCTCGGAGCTTTCGCATCGGGGCCCCGAGACCTGAAGTTACGCCACTGGGTGTGAGGACTAAATGCAGCAGGACATCATTGCTGGTTGTCCTGCCGTCGCTATTGGGAACTGGCACAGAGCGAGGCTCTGTAGGCCTTTTCCAGAACCCCTGGAAGCGGCCTTAGTGATGTATTGCCACAGGCAGGGAGCCCTGCTGGGTTCCTTGACCCCTGGCTCCAGCTGCCCGTCCTGAGGGCTGCCTTGAACTCCCTGACCTTTGGCAGCAGTGTCCTAAGGGCTGAGACAGTCGGGAAGCTCTTCCTGAGCTCCTTATCTGGTCCTGCACCGCACATATTCGCTGGCCCAAGTTCACTTTCAGCCCTGCAAGCAGGGATGAAGCCCTGTCATGGCCACAGTACTTGGTACCAATGCGGAGCTGTGCCCAATCCAGCCTTAGTTTGGCATTAAGGGTTGTGCACACTGTGCTTTCAACCCTGCTTCCACTGTGCCCTGTGGATAATGGCCGCCGCTGCTAAAAGCAGGGCGGGACCAGAAGCCTAAGGCGTGCCATAGGCTTCGCGCCAGTTATCCTCCGTCCCGCCCCCTGCTTTGCTGTGCAGCTCCGGGCCGGGGGGCGGTGATAAGGCGGCGGCTTCGCGCTAGGCCGAAGCCGCGGCCTCAAGTAAACAGCGAAGCCGCAAATGACGGCAGGCCGGCGCGGAGGTCCGGTCCGGGACCGGAACAGATCTGGACCCGGCCGGACCCCAGGAGCTGTGGCCACATGCGCGCTTGCCCAGCGCAGCCCCCAGCAGGAGAACCCAGGGGACTGGGTCTCCTGGATTCAGGGGTAGGGTGGCTGCTCCCATCAGGAGATCCCAGAAAACTGGGTCTCCCGGCATCCAGGGACTGTGGGGACCCTGCAAGGAGCCCAGAAAAACCGGTGCTCCCACTTGCAGTATGGGCTCCCTTCCCTCTCAGGAGAGAGCAGCAAAAGCTGATCTCCTGGAGTTACACGGACGTTCGCTGCAGCCTTTAGGGGACCCCCAGGGGACAGTCTCGTGGCGGCAGGACCGGGGCTCTTGGGGAGTAGTCATCCAGGCTGAGGTCTCCTGCATGTGCTGCGCAATGCAGCTGACCCTGTAGCCTTGTCCCCTGAGCCCTTTAGGAGCACTTAGCAGAGCTGTGGCTCCTGGTGCTGCAGTCTGGCACAGTGCTGCAGCCCGTGCCCATCAGAAGCATTCAGCAGCACCGATGCGTCTGGATTGCGACCACACGGCACGTTAGTGCCCTACCTGCGGTGTCTCAACCTATCAGCCCCATGAGGGGTGGTTAGGGAGGGATGCTGCAGTCCATCATCCAAGGGCTTCTGTGTAGCCTCGACCTCAACCCAAGGTCCCCAACAGTGGGGAGCTGGGGAAGGAAGACCATCATCTCAACCTCAACCAGGCACCCCCAACAGTGGTGGGCCGAGGAGGGAGCGGCATGTGGGGGGAAAAGTCGACCTCAACCAGGCGCCCCAACAGTGGGTGGCCGAGGAGGGACCATGCCGGGAGTCTCGTTAGAGACCCACTTTTCTTCTTCTTGAAGTAAAAAAGTCAAAAAGTAAAAAATTTTAGGAGCAATAAAATTTGTGTGTGCCTCCTATCGACACTAAGCAAAAACTGGAGAATCACTTCCTGCTTCAGGGGTGTAATGCTGCAGAGGAGGAGCCATTTAACTCTTTTGCAGATTCTGCCTAGTGTCGCCTCCTAGTGGACAGCAGCATAACACCCACGGTCTGTGTCCCCCAATGAGGCGAAGGAGAAAACTAGCTGACAGGTTCCCTTTAATGATTCAGCTCACTTAGCTTCACCTATTACCCATGGGTATGACATCACACAGGTCCTTTATATAGAACATTCAGCATTGCTACAAATTCTGTCTGTCCGTTATACGCTAGGGTCAAACTAGCGTCAGCCATACTTAGAATTCTGCAGCCTGAGCGCATAGCGTTAACATGCTGTACAGCTGTGTTCAGGCTGCCTATATATCCCTATGGTTAACAGTCTCCAAGTGCAGCCAGCCGCCTGGCACAGAAGGACCGTATATGCGCTATTTCTAGGCACAGTGAGAAAAAAATATAAAAGCAGGGATGGTGCTTTAAACCTGGGAGGTGGAGTTAAGATCATTTATTGCTTTAAAAACATGCAACTCAATGAGGTAGAACCATCATCTGCTCGCTAATAAGAAAAAAGTTAGTGACAGGAGAGACATTATTGAAGCTAGTGCCCATTATGTCCCACAAGGACATAATATTAATAGTTAACTACATTACAGATCAGGATGCTGGAGCAGCCACACAATTCAGATTACTCACATGGCTGGTCCGAGTATGTTCGGAGAGGAGCAGCACATATTCTTTTCAACCCAGGGCTGATGTGACTTAGGTGGGTCTTCTAAATACAAAAGTACAAGAAAGTCAACGTGTCATCAACACTTGCTTCCCCCCTCAGTTACCAGAGCTGGAGAAAACCATAACTCAGAGCCTAGTCATTAAAAGGTTTGCCCAAGAAGTGCTGCAAAGTAAAAACACTTATACTCTCCTCCATCGCCGTCCCAGTGGCTCACATGACAGTTATGTCACATGAGTGCTGCGCCCAGTCAGCACCAGCTACACTGTCCCCAACTTCAGGTGAAGTGAACATCAATAGGCAGTCAGCTGCGGCTGGCCACTCACTTCCTCTTGATATTTGATATGGTGGAAATCAGGGACAGTGAAGCAAACATTGGGCGCAGAGCTCACATGACTTAACATCAGATAAGCCGCTGGATTGGCGCTGGAGGACAGTACAAGTTGTTTTACTTTAACAGGGCAAAACACTCCAATGCAGAGCGGCTTGTTCGAGCAGTGGACAGCCCCTTTAATTTGTTATTCCTCCGGGAAATATATCCATAAGTTGACAACTATACATTGCCTTTGCTTTTGTTAATAGGGTATGCTCCATACGGGGGCTGAGGACTGTGGGAATTGCCTGGACAGTGGCAGTGTGTAGGGGCATTTCCCATGCAGGAATCGCCGACTATTTAGGCATTTCCTAGGCAAATAACAAATCCATGCAATTCCAACAGATTCTTCAGTTACAGGCAACAGGTCATCAGAAAATTTTTTAAATGTATTTAAGAACCATTGGCAAAATTATTTTTCTCCGTATCACAATCTGTACTAATATAAAAATAGTGCAGTTTTACACTGGCCAGAGGCTTCTTAGGGTCCCGTCACACTTGGCGACGCTCCAGCGATCCCGACAACAATAAGACCTGGTAAGGATCGCTGGTGCGTTGCTACTTGGTCGCTGGTGAGATGTCACACAGTCAGATCTACTGAACGACACAGCAACGATACAGCGGTCGTTGGGACCCTGTCACACAGCAGCTAGTCCGACGACTCAGACCTACGTGGATGAGTTTTGAGTCGCCAATGAGGTCGTTGTTAAGGAGTCAAACACACCGAAGCATGCTGGGAGCCCGACGATCAAAAAATGGTCCAGGCCATTCCGACACGATCTGCGATGTCACAGTGGGGGGCCGATTGCTGCTACGTGTCAAACATAGCGAGATTGCTGGCAAGGTCACCGTTACATCACAAAACCTGTGACGTATCAGTGAGCTCGCTAGGTGTAACGGGGGCTTTAGGCTCTAAATTCTTGTTTCAGTGTCCACCACATGTACATGACAAGAGTCCACATATTGTGCTGAAGTGTCTGATGGGTGTGAAAAAAGGTCACTGTGAGGGAGGGAGCGGGGTCTGCTGTAACCTATAATGGGGAGCCTGTGTCAAATAATAAAGAAACTGCCATTAGGGCTGCCAAAAAGGGTAGGGGTACGAGCCCCACAGCCCATGTAAAAACAAAAAGGAGCCGATTTAAACAGCTGTTTAAAGCTGACACAATCCCTTTAAAGCAGCACTCCAGTACTTTTGTGGGTGACCCCACGCACGCCGCCCTTGCCCCCGGGTGACCCCACGCACGCTGCCCTTGCCCTCAGGTGACCCCACGCACGCTGCCCTTGCCCTCAGGTGACCCCACGCACGCCACCCTGTGTAACCTGTGCTTGTCATTAAAGAGGCGGATTAAAAGAGGCTAAGGTGAATGTGAAACCCCCCTGGTGTGCCCACAACACTAGGATATGCTTGATGTAGCCACTGCCAGTCTGCACCTCACAGACAGTATATAACTGAGCAGATGGGTAATAGGTCCTCATAATGAAGTATTGCAGGGCCCCATTAACACTTTGAGAACCACAACCTGACTCTTCCTGGTGGTCCAGCACCTGGCCTGTGGTCAGTGCAGATAGTGAGGCAGTATAGGGGTGCTCTGCACTGAAGGTCAGTGGAGCCCACCGCTCCGGACAGGGTGCTAGCACTGTAGGCCCAGCTGTCACCCACCGGCCGAGCCCTACCACAGCCCTGCAGTCCGGAGGAGGAGACCCCGCAGCGGCTCCCTCCCTTCTGACTTTACCTTGCTGAAGGTACAATACACGCGGCTCCAGCTGTGCATTTTACTTTGGTAAATGTGACCCACTCGGCTCCCTGTCTGAGCTTCCTAGGATCAAGGACTCCACGTGGTGCGCAGGCGCAAAGGGGAGTGTCAGCCGCCGTGCACCCTGGGAAATGTAGTCTTATAGCCCTCACACGTTTCGTCACGTGACATTTGACAGCCGTACACTTGCGGAGCACGTGACGTTACGTGAAGTCTCCTATGTGTGTACACCAGCCGCTGCCATGGCAACAGAGGAACTACCCATGAGGAAGGGCAGTACATGTGAGCTCCCGGGAGCCACACCAGGTGATTAATGGGCTCTGTCTGTGAACTATGTCCAGGGGCCCACAGAGGACATGGTGAATGTCATAGTGCTGGCTCAGCCTGTACAGCTCAACCTCCCACAGAACACTGTATCCCTGGCACACCTCAAATGTAGCTCTAGGCCTCATTCACATAGCAGTGTCTCCAAAGCATGTGCTGGTCATGTAGCCACATGCTGGAGAACACGGACACACGTGTACACATATTTTAAATGGATTTGTTTACACGTCCGTGTTTCCGCATAAACCATGGTTCTGTATGGAGTAGACGTGTGTTTGCTCCACACGGAGATATGCCTGTTTTTAGGTGGCAGCACGGAACCATTCAGGTCAATGGGTCATGCCAAAAACGTCCAGCTCACGAGTGACATCCGTGTGCATGGAGCAGAGCAAAGATTTGTTAGTAAAAATAAAGCATTTCATACTCCCCTCCCTCCAGCGATGCTCCTGTTCCTCTCTCTTCTGGGGACACTCATTAATCTCATGAATATTCACTGCACTGAGAACTGCAGCGGCCCCGGAGGAGAGAGGGACAGGCAGCGCTGGAGACAGGGAAGTATACAGAGACATGTCTGTGTTGTAGCCGGATGTTACACAAATGAAACAAAGATTACACACACGCAGACACGGACTTACAAAACAGTTCCTCACACACGTATGTTATTTGCACGGACATGTGAAAGAGTCACACGCTTCAATATCGTTAATGATATCGCTGAAATGTCATGTTTTTTAATTGCTTAAACGACATCGTTTGTGCGTCGTTGCGTGTAACTGAGCGATCTTGAGGTGGAAAATCATTTGATCGCTCATCGCAGATTTGTGATCCTGATCTCAAATCCATCGTGCGTCGTTCAATTAATCAACATTCAATCTGCTGCATCGTTGCGTGTGACACCACAATAACGTTCTTGTGAACGACTTCGCCTATTCACTTTAGTGAACAAGTATCATTCCTGGTTTGTGCGAATGATAGCTGCTCGCCACATCGATGGCGCCTCGTTCACTATATCTAGACGTGTGACATCTCACTAAGGCGGCCGTCACACGCATCAATGTTGAGAGCGATATTGTTAGCGATCACATGCACGTGCAATCGCTAACAATATCGTTCACATCGCTGGTGAGCTGTCACACAGACAGACTCACCAGGGATGTGGAGCCGCGATTTCGCTGGTTACTATGGTACACATCGGGTTACTAGGAGCCGCGCGGCGCTTAGTAACCCGACGTTTACCATAGATACCATCTCCCAGCATAGGCTCTGCCGCTGGGAGATCGTTCATCGTGGTGTCACACACCCCGATGATGCAGATTGATCAAGCGTTTATCGCTTGATATGAGCTCCGGCTCACAAATCTGCGATGTCACGATCAGGTGATTTTACAGTGTAAAATCGCTTGATTACACGCAGCGATGCACAAACGATATCGCTTAAGCGATCAAAAAGCAGATCCCTTAAGCGATATCGTGCAGGAAATTGATGCGTGTGACGGCCGCCTTACGATGTCGAAAGATTGTCCGAACAATCTCGTTCGCGGGAGATTGCTCATGCAATCATTAACGATTAAGACTTAAGACTTACCATTTGTGAATCCTTTCACTGGACTGTACAAGACGAGTATGAGTAAATGCCCCCAGGTTATACATGCCATGGCTGTAGAGTACAGTGTATGGCCGTACTCCAGGGAGATTTTGCCATCTTTTATCAGAGCTGGAGATACTAAGGGCCGCTTTACACACACCAACTTCTGTGACCAACTTCTGAACAGATCTCTGGTTGCAGTGAAATCATGGACACATTGTTACATTTTGTGGCTGTGTACAAATGGAGCAATGTGTCCGTGATTTCACTGCAACCAGAGATCTGTTCAGAAGTTGGTCACAGAAGTTGGTGTGTGTAAAGCAGCCCTTAATGTAACCCCTTCACCCCAGGGCAACTTTCCTGGTTTCTGTTTTTCCCTCCCCTTCTTCCAAGAGCCATAACGTTTTTATTTTTACATCAATATAGACATATCAGGGCTTGTTCATGGTGAATGAAATCATTTATTTTACCATATAGTGCACTTGAAAGTGAGAAAATAATTCCAAATGCGGTGAAATTGAAATAAAAGTGCAGGATCCAAGATGGCCGAGATCCAGGAAGGATGCATGTGAAGAAGCGGCTACCTGATCCTCAATCACAGGCATCCGCGGCTCTGGAAGTGCTATTTGGCCTCCATTCAACCCTAAATCATCTGCTGCCTCATCCCAGCAAACCAAGCTGGGCTTATTTTTACCTATCTACCACCTCAAGCTCTCATTTTGTCCTGACTGTGTGACCTACCCCTCACAGAGCTGTGCTGCCACGAGGAGCTCTGCCACCTGCTCTTACAAGGACTTTCTATCTGTCCTCGGGTGCACACTCTGCTGTGTTAGCCATGTGTCTCCTCCAGCAGCTGCAACACAAACTGACTCACACAAACACAATGGAGCTGGACTCCTGACATCTCACACTCCAGTAAGCAGTGAGGAGCCTTTACCTCAGGGGACCTGCTATTTGAGAAGTCACTGGAGCTGAAAGACAGCTCCTGCAGAGATAATGGTGACTCAGGAAAGTTAACCCTCGCTGGCACACATAACACAGTGCAAGTGCTATCAGGAAACATTCCCACTTAGAGCATGGTTATTAACAATCTTGGCCACACATCCAGCAGCAACAGGGCTGAGATACAGAGCTACGACCAAATAGACTGTGCCTGGATAAGTGGAGGGGAGAGAAGCTCCCTCAAAGCTGCTCGGTACTGCACTTTTGCAAGAGACTAACATCATCCCTTACAATCTCCTGGCTCTACAACATCTTGGCGCATACAGGACCCTGTCTCTCTGATCTCAGAGTATATTCTAGTGGCTGGCACCATAAACTATCTTTGTGGGGACACCTGATCTGCTATAACCCGCTGCAATTTGGGTAACACTGTTGTGCAGTCGGTTGCTGCTCCCACTACAGAGATCCTACTCCTCACTGACCCCCACCCTTACTTGTAGGACTGTACCATCACTGCCTCACAACTCCTGCAGCATTCAGACTTATCATTTCTATTGTTAACCCTTGCAGTGCTAGACGCCACCTAGGTCTGTAGTGCTACATCTTCTAGATCTCCACACATGCTTTATTCCTCTATTTCTCTGATACTACGGATACATAACGTCATGTGAAGCATCATGTATACTCAGTAGAGACTAACAGGTTATAAGAATCCCATAAGAATTAACTCCCGGGGACGTGTCCTGACGCTGTAGCATGCAGGACGCATAATCAGGGAGCTCCGCTGCAGGCGACTATTGCCAGGTCCTTTAACGGCGCATAACAGGCCAAATTGTCTCCCTTTTGGTGCCAAAAGCCTCCCCAGACTGTCAGGATGCCTAGGACCGGCTCACGAAGCCGTGGTCCATCGCAGAGGGTCACAGATTTCTTCCCCTCGGAGCGCCAGGCAGCACCAGCCTCAACAATCAAGATGGCGGCGGCAGTTTCCCACTCTCCTCGAGCTCCACGCTCCCAGGTGAGCCAGCGGGGAGATCTCCTCACAGCAGGGAGGAGAACACGGCTGCCATAACATATGACTCCCTCCAGGGCCTCCTAGATAACCTCCGCCACGCCATCCAAGATGATATCAGAGACATTGTGGGTGAGCTGAGGGCGGATATGGTGGCAGTGGGGGAACGCACCAGCCACCTGGAACAGAAAATGTTGGAGTTTGCGGGAGCGCACAATGAGTTGGCAGATAGCTTTCACGATATGGATGTAGACATTTGAGCTATGCGTACCACCATGTGGGACTTGGAAGATAAACGCCGAGGAAACCTGAAGGTTAGGGGAACTGCGGAGGTGGAGGGAGAGGAGTCTCTGCTGGAGGTTATCCAACCCTTCTTTCACCTCATTCTCTCTACAGCGGCGCCTGGAGACTTGGCTACTGAAAAGATATATCGTCTCCCACGATCACACCGCATTGGCAAAGAAGTGCCCAGGGATGTCTTGGTACAACTGGTGCACCCTAAGATGAGAGACATTCTACTACAGACTTTGCGGAGAAATCCGGTAGCTAAGGCTCCTTATGATGCATGGTCCCTTTACCCTGACTTATCTCCGGGCACCTTGGTGAGACGCCGTGACTTTGCCCCTCTTTGTGCCATCTTGAGGGAGCGAGGTGTTCAATATGCCTGGGGATCACCAGTAAGTGTTTCCTTATAAAGACTTGAAGCACTCATTCTCCTCGCCATCTAAGATGAGGGCCTCGCTGACTGAATGGAACTTGATGGGATCACAGAAGTCCCCCTCCTCCGCTAATGCCAGTCCATCGGCTCGTCGTGACGCAGAAGGCACCCCGAGACGACAGGAGCCTATTAGGTGACTGCTTACCCCGAGGCTGTTCGCCTTTGGCGGATTCTAATCTCCCTGAACGGGCATCCCAGTTAACCTTGGTCTTTGCTTGGGTTTCGTGGGCTGCCCTGAAGTTTATTCCCTGGCATCCCTACTTTGTCCCCTCCTGTTGATATCGTAGGAGTATTGGATTGCTGGGAATTGTTCTTGTTACCCCCTTGCTCAGATTTGAATGAGCTTACACTGTAAATATTCTTATGATTGTTAGTCCTTTCATTCCTATCCTTCTCCCCCCCACCTCCTCTCTTCCTTTTTACCACTGTCACAATTCTTTATTCTTGTTGTTTCTGAGTCTTTCCCCCCCCCTTTTTTTTTCTTCCCCTTTTGCTTGGCCATTACATTTCTCTGCATACCCCTTCTCTCTTCTTTATCGTTCCCACCTTTCCTTTTCTCTCCTTCTTTCCCCCCTTTTCGTACCTTTACCCCTTTCCTCCTTCTCTTTTTTTCTTCTCTTTGCTTTTAATTTGGGCGGGTTGGGTCGGCTGACCAGACGCCCGGCATGAGTTTTAAGATTGTCTCTCCTAATGTTAGGGGATTGAACACCCCTGTAAAGAGGTCCTTTCTGTGGCGGTAGGCGGCTAGATCCTGGGCTGATATCCTCTGTGTTCAAGAGACACACTTACTGGCGGATGACAATAAGAGATTAAGACATCCTAGATACCCTCACATCTTTTTCTCCAACAATGTGGTTAAAAAAGCGGGAGTTTGTTTGATGATTAACTCTTCTTTGCAATTTACATGCAAGAGAGTAGTGGCGGACTCGGCAGGTAGATATATCCTCCTAATGTGTGAAATTTCTGGTATTGCTTACACGATCGCCACTGTCTATGCTCCAAACTTGGCTCAGATGGGGTTCCTGAGGTCGTTATTTAATAAATTAAGGGGGGAGTCCGAGGGTCGGGTGATTCTCTGTGGTGACTTTAATGTCGTGATGGAGTCCCGGCTTGATGCCTCCTCCCCCTCGACCCGCCTCAGGGGTGGCCTTTTTCCTCTCTCCCGGGAGTACTGCCTCCACGACATCTGGCGCTATCTCCATGCTGGAGAAAGAGACTACACCTTCCATTCTGGCCCACACGGATCCTACTCCAGGATTGACTTTTTTCTGGTTGATGACGGATCCCTGGAGGTGTGCCGAAAAGCTGAGGTTGGTCTTATCACTTGGTCAGATCATGCGCCGGTGTCGTTGGAGGTGGCTCTGGGGTGTGGGGGAGAGAGGCCACGGAGGTGGTGTCTGGGTCCGAACCTCCTCTTGGACCAACATTTGCTGGAGACAATTGATATAGAAATCCAGTCCTACTTTGAGCTGAATGACAATGGAGACGTCTCAGATGAGACCCTCTGGGCCTCACATAAGGCGGTCATGAGGGGATTACTCCTTCAAAAAGCCTCTCAACGTAAGAAGGCTAGAGATGCTCAGAGACGGGACTGGATTGATCAGATCCAGAAACTTGAAACAATAAATAAGGCTAACCCCTCTCCTGCTCTACTAACAAAGATCTCGGAATTACGAGTACAATTACGCTCCCTTCTTCTCTGACAATATGAGATAGGCCTCCGGAAGATTAGAACGGATTATTACGCAAGGAGAGACAGGGCGGGTAGATTGCTGGTCAGACGTCTTAAAAAAAAGGTCGATTCAATCCTCAACTACTGCTATGCGGGATTCCAGGGGGAAGACGGTGAGGGATCCGAGAGAGATGGTAGAGGTCTTTGCTTCTTATTATTCTAGAATATATAATCTAAATTTAGACCCACTTACCCCTCAGCCTTCCCGGACATGATTGACGAATATTTGGCAAAGATTCAGCTTCCCACAGTCTCTGAGGATTCCCTCGAGAAACTCAATCAACCCTTCTCCCAGATGGAGATCAGTAAGGTTATCTCCTCTCAGAGTTCGGGCAGGGCCCCTGGCCCGGATGGATTTATCAATGATTACTTTAAAGCATTTAGCAAAACCTTATCCCTCTACTTGCTACGTCTGTTCAACACCTGGAGATCTAAAGGCTCGATTCCATCTGAAGCCCTTGAGGCGACAGTCACTACAATATTAAAACCAGGGAAAAATCCAGAACTGCCACAAAGCTATCGGCCGATCTCGTTGTTGAATACAGACCTTAAAATTTATTCCAAATTACTTGCTCTAAGATTGGCGGATGTTGTTCCAGAATTGGTTGACCCTGATCAGGTGGGATTTGTGGCGTGGCGTCAGGCGAGAGATGGCACGAGGAGAATGCTAGATTTAATGGAATTAGCGGAGAGCAGGGAGGCCCCTAGTGCATTCCTGTCACTAGACGCAGAGAAAGCATTTGACAGGGTGCACTGGGGATACCTGGAACGGATCCTGAGGAGGTTCGGTTTTGATGGTCCTGTCCTCTCGGCGATCCTGGGTCTATATTTTAAACCCTCCGCCAGGGTGTTCTCCTCGGGCTATCTCTCTGATCCATTTAGGATCTCAAATGGGACTAGGCAGGGGTGTCCCCTGTCCCCCTTGATTTATGCCCTGGCAATAGAACCGCTTGCTGCAACCATCTGCACTGACTCAGTTGTAAGGGGAATAAAGGTGGGAGATAGAGATCATGTTGTGGGCTTATATGCTGATGACATCATCATATCTTGCTCTTGCCCTGAGGTTTCCCTTCCGAGGGTATTGGCCCTGCTTGACTCCTATGCCAAAATCTCGTACTATAAGGTGAATGCGTCCAAATCTTTGATCTACCCTGTCAATATATCCCCGGGGCTGGCGGATGAGTTGTCCTGTACCCTCCCCTTCCAGTGGTCTTCAGAGGGGATCCCATATTTGGGAATCATCTTATGCCCCTCTTCGAGGGTTGTAAAACGTAATGTTGATCTCTTTCTGGCGGCACTGGGAAGGGCGACGGACCCCCTGGTGTTGGGATCCTTGTCGTGGATTTTGCTAGAATTCAGTCATTTAGAATGACCTGGCTTCCCAAACTCCTTTATCTCTTTCGGTGCATCCCCCTAACCTTTTCTTCACAACTACTATCTCAGATTCAGAGAAATGTTAACAAATTCATATGGGCATCAAAAAAAACCTGAGTTCAGAGGGGAGTCATGTACCGAAAATTGAAATGCGGAGGAATGGGAGTTCCAGATGTGACCTCATATTATAGAGCCTCGCTCCTGGAGGCACTGAGGTTCTGGTGGTTGGATACTCCGGATTTGAGATGGGTGCAGATTGAGTCTTGTCAGATTGCTGGGGGTTCCCTGCGAGATCTTCTGGCTGCCGAATCTATTGCACCGATTAATCGTGCCTATGATTTGGGTGCGGTAGAGACGGGAGTTAGGGCGTGGAGACGTGCTCCGGGGAGGTGGACGAGGTTGCCAGCTGCTGATATCTCATTGAGGGCTCTCCGTTTACACATTCCATCCTTCAGATTGACGGAATGGCTAAATCAGTGGATTATTGAGAAGTGGGAGTGGCACGCACGCACGTACGCACGCTGAGCATGGCGGCTGCCTAGTCTGCAGGAGCGCAGCTCCACGAGGTCCCGAGCGGCGCTGACCGGCATCTGGCATATGAGATTCCCTCTGCCCTTCTGCTGTTTCTTTCCTGCTGCTGCCGGCAGGATCCCTCTGCTGCTGGATTCACGGCTTTAGCTCAGCTCAGCTGTGGTGGGAGGAAGTTCAAGCTGGATGCAGACCCGAGGACCAGAGGACGGCGTGCAGGAGTGTAGGAGCGGCCGACTCGGCAGCCTGTCAGCTTTACTGCTTTACAGCTGCTTTACAGCGGGCTCGAGCTAGTGTCTGCAGGAAGACATAGGCAGAGATTAAAGAGCCTGAGTAAGGAGCTTGAAAGTTGAAGGATCAACTGCTGTTGGCACTGGAGGAAACTGGAGGAGTGCTGCATCTGAAGTTTTGCAGTTGGATAATATACCTGCCTTTCTACACAAGACTCCCTTAAGGGGAAAAGAAAACCGTGAGTACAGAGTACGGTCAAGCCGTACTCAGTATAAATGATGACGAGGGGGAAGGCTGGGAGGCACACATCCCCCCACGGTTACCAGACTTTTATCCAGCAGGGCAGAAGGTACATGCTAAGGGGAAAGTGACACCAGCATCACCTCTTAAAGACTTAAGATCACAAGCAGGAGCATTGGGGGGAGGAGGTGGTGTGAGCCCCCCTCCCAATAGTGGAAATCAGAACAGAGGGAGCAGCAGAGGTGCCATGGATGCCCCATTAACAAGGGGAGATATGGAAGAGTTTATTACCATGGTACGAACTTCTCTAAGAGAAGATATGTATGACATGTTAAATGAAATAAGAAAGGATTTGGATGCAGTAGGGGAGAGAACATCACATATAGAGAACCAGATGGCAGAATATACATCCACAATAAATGCTTTGGTGGATGAAAATAAGACATTAAAGAACGAGCTGGGCACAGTACACATGAAATTAAATGACCTAGAGGATAGATCTAGAAAACAGAATATAAGAATCCGGGGAATCCCTGAGGATGTGAGAGATCATCAATTGGAGCCCTTCGTGATTAGGTTTTTTATTGCTGTTCTGCCGGATAGGTCACCTGAGGATATATTGATAGAGAGACTGCATAGAACTCCAAAACCGAGACATTTAGACGCCGCACTACCGAGGGATATTTTGGTTAGGATGCTGCGTTTTCCAATTAAAGAGGCGTTTATTCAACAAATAAGGAAATCTCAAATGTTACCTAAAGAGTTTCAAGGCCTTAAAGTATTTCCAGATTTGTCGGCAGCTACGTTAGACGCAAGAAGGGATTATGCACATGTCTGCACTGCTCTGAGAGATGCTAATGTCAGATATAAATGGGGATTTAACCCAGTTAAATTACATATTATATATGAAGATAAGACTGTCACATGTATTTCGCCTAAAGATGCAGAAGGGAAGTTAACTATTTGGAAAATAGACTTTGCCCCTGCAAAAATAATACAGGGGAGGAAAAAAAGACCAGAATGGAAGAAAGTTTAAGAGGAAGGAGGGAAGAAAAGAAACGAGGCCTCGTGGGCAGCTCTATAGACACTCCTGGAGTCAAGTATTTGTGCTCTAGGCTCCCGATATGGCAGATATTTTCTGCCCGTAGCCCAAGGAACAGGGCGCCCCTTTATGGCTCAGGAGATCGGCCATAATGTCTGTTATATGTATTGGTTTAGATTAATGTTGTATGTTTTTTTTATATTTTTTTTTTCTTTTCCTTTTCTTTTTTTATTTTTTCATGCAGGTACAGATCACTTTTTGTTATATATTTTATTTTTCAATCTTTACAGAAGGTATAGAAAACATAAATCCGCTCTCTCCTTAGGAAAAAAATGGATAATCATAAATAAAATGGGTCAAATTTTGGGAGAAAAAAATGTGGCCAAATTTAATTTAAAATGAAGATAAAAATTATGTCATTAAATGTGAGAGGTTTGAATGCTCCAGGTAAAAGAACGATGGTATGGAAAGAGGTTGAGAGAGCTCAGGCAGACATAATTTGTCTGCAGGAGACACATCTATTGGGTAAAGACAATGGTAGATTTCAACATAAAAATTTTCCACACAGTTTTTTTTCAAATAATAAAGCTAAGAAGGCAGGAGTATGTATCCTGATTAAAAACACAGTAACATTTGAGTTAGTTCAAGTATGTGAAGACTTGGAAGGTAGACTCCTGGTTCTGATTTGTAGAATAAATGGGATATTATATACAGTTGCGACAATGTATACTCCCAATATAGGACAAAAAAAGTTTATTAAACGGAGTCTTCAAAAAATAAAAGAAGTAGCGCAGGGTAACAAGGTAATATGTGGAGATTTTAATTTGCCTATGCAAAGAGAGCTAGATACATCTAAAGGAGATTTAGGAAGTAGAGGAGAGATGAAAGAGTTAATCTGGGAATATCATTATCATGATGTATGGAGGTATATCCACTCGTCAGAAAAAGATTTTACGTTTTTTTCAAATCGTCACCGAACGTATAGTCGAATAGACTATATTTTGGTTGATGATAATATTTTGACAAGCAGCACGAGTGCGGACATCGGATTAATAACATGGTCTGATCATGCGCCAATCTATTTGGAATTCTCTCACTCGGATTCCCATCCCTTGATAAGGAGATGGCGTCTGAATGAAAGGATGTTATTAAATGAGGAAATAGCGGGGAAAATAAAATTAGCCTTGAAGGAATATTTTAATATAAATGATAATGAAGAGATAAATGATGAGTGTTTATGGACAGCACATAAAGTGGTGATAAGGGGTGTCTGTATTCAACAAGCTGCAATACTTAAACGTAAAAAAGAGAAAGATAGAAAAGAACTGATTGATAGATTACAAATTTTAGAGGCTCGTAATAAAGAAGCTGCCACTATACCCATATCAGCCGAAATACAGGAAATAAGATTTAAATTAAGAGAGAGTTTGTTACAGACATATGCAGATAATATGCGAAAATTACAGATGAAAATTTATGCTGAGGGAGATAAAGGGGGGGCCTTGTTAGCCCGGAGGGTGCGGAAAAAAGAAATTAAATCTAGGATTGAATATATTATTAAAAAAGATGGAACAGTAAGTAGAAGACCATTAGAAATTGCAGAGGAGATGGCTAAATACTATTTAAAATTATATAACTTAAAAGATGATCCAGACACCCCTCAACCATCAGAGAAGGGAATAAAGAAATATTTAGAGGAATGTAATTTACCAAAAATCACAGAAACACAGCTGTTACAGTTAAACGCACCAATAACAAAAGAAGAAATTGGGAAGATTATAAAACAAACAAGAAAAGGGAGCGCCCCGGGTCCAGACGGGTTTTCTAATAGCTATTATCGAGAATACTCGGAGGAATTAGTCCCCTTTTTGGTAAGATGCTGCGAATATTGGAGGGAAAGAGGAATTATTGCGGACAGTAATCTTGAAGCTACTATAGTTACTATACCAAAGATAGGTAAACCACCTAACAGACCCCAGAACCTGAGGCCTATTGCATTGTTGAATGGAGATCTGAAGATTTTTACAAAACTACTTGCATCTAGAATAAATCAAATAATTTCTAATTTGATAAAACCAGATCAAGTAGGTTTTGTGCGTGATAGGGAAGCCAAAGATGGTATAAGACGTATGGTAAATTTGGTACAAATAGCGGAAGTATCCGGTTCCCCAGTGCATTCCTGTCATTGGACGCAGAGAAGGCCTTTGACAGGGTGCACTGGGGATATCTGTTTGCAGTACTGAAAAAGTTTGGATTTGAAGGCTCAATCCTGTCGGCAATTTCTGCAGTATATTCAGCCCCTTCAGCAAAAGTATGGATTGCAGGAACAATGTCGGAAGTCTTTAATATAACGAATGGGACCCGACAAGGGTGTCCCCTTTCTCCAATAATTTTTGCCTTAAGCTTGGAACCACTTGCTGAGAGGATCAGAAACTCTTCATTAATTTCAGGAATCATGGTAGGGAAAGAAGCACATAAAATTAATATGTACGCGGATGATATTATCATATCCTGCGAGAATGTAGAACAATCGATTAAGGCTATATTAAATGAACTGGAAACGTACAGTAAAGTCTCTTACTATAAAATAAATGTTGATAAATCAGTAATATTACCTATAGCTATCCCCTCAAATAATAAACAATATATAAAAGAATTGTGCGCATTTCAATGGTCAGAAATTGGGCTTCAATATTTAGGAATCAGGCTCACACCATCAAAGAATTTAATAACAGTAAATTTTACTAATTTGTATAGGCAAATTAAAAAGGTGATTGAGGAAGTACGTCAAACCATGCTATCGTGGATAGCAAGAATTAATATTATAAAAATGATAGTGTTGCCGAAGATTTTGTACTATTTTAGATCACTTCCCCTCGAAATCCCAAAAAAATATATTACTGAACTACAAAGATTGATTAGTAAATTTATTTGGGCGGGTAAAAAACCCCGGATAGCGAGAAATGTACTAGCCTTACCTATGACTAAAGGGGGAATGGGGATACCAGATTTAAGTTCATATCATAAAGCGTCCATAATAGGAGGGCTCCGTGATTGGTGGCAAATGCGGAAAGATCATAAATGGTTGGAGATTGAGAAGGTCTATTCTAGACGGGGCTCGACTCGATTTATAATGGAGGCGGAAATATTACAGCGAACTAAAACTGTACCGCTACTATTGACAATGCGAGCGGCCTTATGGGTTTGGAGATTATTAACCCCCAACCATAACAGGTCGATGAGAACATCATTATCTATCCTATCTATAGAACCACATATCCCATATTTAAACCTACAAAACTGGAAGGACGCAGGAATACAAACAATAGGAGATAGAAGGACCAATGGGAGTAATACCGTTTGATCAAGTGGCTGGTAAGTTTGAGGGAGTACGTAGATATTTCTACCAATATTTGCAAATTAAACATTATCTAAATGAAAATTCATATAGAGGATACGGAGTGCATGGGAAGGAAGAAGAAATTTTAAGATATATTATGATGGGAGGGAATAACATGAAATGCCTATCTAAATGTTATAAAATTTTAATTAATCCGGTGAATGGAAGTAAATTGGCTTACATGAGAAAATGGGAACAGGAGATAGGAGAGGAGCTAACATTGGAAGAATGGGGAAATAGTATAAGTGGAATTAAAAAATACACTGCGTGTATAAATCATGTAGAGCAATTAAAAAAAACACAAATGAGGTGGTATTTATGCCCGGATAGAATAGCAAAAATGAATACCAATTATTCTAAATTATGTTGGAAAGGGTGCGGCCAGGTGGGATCTTTGGTACACACTTGGTTTGCATGCCCGGTCTTAGGGTCTTTTTGGTCCGGGCTGACAGAATTAATCAAAGAAATTACTGGAGAAACAATTCAAATTAAAATACCTCAGATAATCCTACATATGGGTATGAATAGGTTTTCAAAACAAATGAGAGGTATTGCTTCGCATGTGTTAATAGCCGCTCGTATGACGGTAGCAACTAAATGGAAAGAGGTCGATCCTCCACTTATAAAAAATGTAATAGAGAGGGTAAATATACAGTGCCAAAATGAAATGATGTTTATACCAATCTAGAACCAGAGGGGAGGAAATTCGAAAGATGTGGAGACCATGGTTGATGTGTAAATATTATAAAGGTTAATTTATAAAATAGTGTATTTGCTTCTGTAATGTTGCGAACAAGGGTGGTTGTCCCTTTTTTTTTTTTTTTTTTTTTTTTTTTTTTTTTTTTTTTGTTGTTATTGGTTGTTTGTTGTCTGTTATATCATGTACAGGAAATTCCAAAATAATGGTGATCTTGTAGTGTCTTGTATTATATTGTGTTGAAAATGTATTTTTTCTTGCTTTTTTTTGTTTCGTTGTGTATTGTTTAAAGGAGAAAACTAATAAAAATTTAATTTAAAAAAAAAAAAAAAAGATTGACGGAATGGACGGCCCAAGGTCTGCTCTCACTTGTGGATATTGCAGGCCACAATGGCATTCTATCTGGGGAGGAGTTGGTGATGAAGTTTCCATCTCTCCGGCGTTCGTGTTTTCAACTTTGTCAGATCACTCATTTTTTGTCAACTAAACGTCTTAGGCTGGCTTCACATTAGCGTTTAAAGCAGGGCCAAAATGATGTGTCCGCAGCGGAGAATGTCCGCCTGCGGACACATCATTGTGGAGCCCAGCAGCCAAGCAGCAGTGTCCGGGGGCGGAGATCAGCACCGGAGATCTCCGCCTCCCGGCCGCCGGTAAGCTCCGGGACATGTCGGCGGGGAGAACAGCTGATTTGACAGCTGTTTGAATCTTCCCGCGCCGACACCGAGAGGAGATATCGCTAGCAGATTACCGGCGGCGGGGAGGAAGAGGACAGCAGTGGCTCCAGCTGATCTCCCGGTGGCCGTCGGTGAGCTCCTGTGACATCACCGGCGGCCACCGGGAGATTTTTCAATGGGTCCGCAGCGTTCTCCTGCGCTGTCAAGCACTGAACACTGCGGACCCATTGAAGCCAATGCATTTTTTGTGCGCTTGGGGACGCTTGCTGACTTTCCAAGGTCCCCAAGCGCACAAAAAAAACCAACATGCTGCGTCCCGGGTGCGGATGCTGGACACCGGAAGGAGCAGATATCGTCCGCATCCGCACCCGAACGCAGCAAACGCAAGCACTATGCGTTCCTATGTTAAACATAGGAACGCAGTGCGCATGCGTTTGACTGCGTATGGGAACGCAGCAATACGCTGCCTTCCCATACGCAAATATGAAGCCAGCCTTAGAGCTTTATGGTCTCCTCCTAGTCCTTCTCCCTTACGATCACTACTTGCGACTAATGAAAAAGTATCTGGTGGCCTTGCGACCCTATATGTGGGTCTATTGGAAGAAGGATTTCAGTCACGTCTCCCTTATAAGATTAGATGGGAAGAAGAGTTGGGGTTCACGGCGAATGATGAAGAGTGGGAGGGGGCAGTCCGATGCATATCGAGGGCAACAAAATGCATAAACCACATAGAACAGCTCAAAAAACTTCAATTCAGATGGTATCTCTCCCCGGTAAGAATGGCAGGATTCGGGGGGGAGCGTCACCCCTGTGTTGGAGACTGTACGGTCAGAGGGGTACGTTGGCCCACATTTGGTGGTTTTGCCCCCGAATAGCCCAATTTTGGGTTTTCGTGGAGGGCTTGGTGAAGTCCCTTGTGGACACATTTGTTCCCCTCACGCCGCAGATGGCTTTGTTCCACTTGGGTCTGGAGGCTCTTCCCCCTATGCCTCGTCATATAGCTACTTATGTCTTAATAGCAGCTAGATTATGTGTGCCAGCGGACTGGAGGTCCCCGTCTCCCCCTACTATGAAGGATATCACTTCTAGATTAAACCTTGTATTTACATTTGAATATTACCTGGCTCAGGAAGTGGGTCACAGAAGATATGTGCGAGAGGCGTGGAGCTGTTGGGCGACGCACCCCTTGGCTGTCTCTCCCTCAATGATGGATTGTGCTGGGTGTCCTGGTTGGTCTGCCCTGCCCTCCCCCTGACTTTACTGGACCTTTTGTCTACCTGTATCTTCTATTCTTCCTCTTTCTACCCTGTTCTTGCTTCTCATAGCTTTTCTCTCTCCCAATTCAAAGTTCCTCTCTTTCCCTTTCTTTTCCCGATCTATATTTCTGTTTTATTCTTTCCCCTAGCCCTTTGTTTTTCCCCCTTCCCTTTTCTTCTCTCTCCTTTGGATCGGTGTGCTTAATCTACGCCGAATGCATAATACTGGTACTTCTATGCATTGCAAACTGTTACAGACTGTTTTGTGATTTATTTGAATTGTTATTTGAAAATTAATAAAACATTCATGAGAAATAAAAGTGCAATTACACATTTGTTTTTTTTTGTCACCTTGTTCACTATATGGTAAACCTGACAAGTCATTATGATGTCTCAGGTCGATATGAGTTTGTAGATACCAAAACTATATACTTTTACTGTTACCTAAGTGGTGAAATAAAATTCAGAAGTTTTTAAAGAAAAATAATTCACCTTTTGCGCCATTTTCCCACAGCATTCTGGGGTTGTGTGATGGTTTATGTTTTGCGGCTTGAGCTGATGTTTCTAAAGATACAATTTTTGGGTAGTTACACTGTTTTGATTGCCCATTATGGCATTTTATTGCAATGTTGTGTCGACCAGAAAACATAATTTTGGCATTTGGACTTTTTTTTCCGTTAGGGTGGTCTCACATTTGCGTTTTGCAGCACAGCGGACGCTGCGCATAAAAGTTATGAAATATGCAAGCATATTGCACACTCATCTTTAACATGGAGTGCGCAGTGACATTTTTGGGCATGCGTATGGGTGCAAAATGCGTACCGGCGCGTCTAATTTCTGCGGCTGGGAAACGCAACATGTTGCGTTTTAGGGGCGTGGAAAAATGCGCAAACTTCCGCATACGCACGGATGCGGATATACCAGCCATTGTCTATGTGGACGCAATCGTACGCAAGGCCTTGCGGATGCCTGCGTTAGATCCGTAAGCATATAAACCAATGCACATGCCCAGAAAGAGATAATGTTGATTGCTCTCAGTGTGAGAAACAAGATACAAATCTTGTAGTTGTGATACCTTTTAATGGCTAACAAAAATAAAATAAATGATGTTATAAGGCGAGAAAGAGATACACTTACCTATTTCATAATAACTTTTATACGCAGCGTCCGCTGCACTGCGAAACACAAATGTGAAACCACCCTTACACAGTCTATAGATCAAATTAAATGACTTTATATTTTGATAGATCAGGCAAATGTGTGTTTTTTTTAATAGTTTTATTTTTTACTGGCGCAAAAGGAGGGTGATTTGAACTTACGTTTTTTTTTCATTCTATTAAAAACTTTATTTTTTTTTCATTATTTTCAACTGGCCCCTAGAGGGCCTCAGTGCTGCACAGTCCAATTGCTTCTCTTGTCTTCAGATGAGATGCTGCTCATCTAAAGACAAGGGGAAATGATCACTCTCTGCCAATGATGTCACTGGGACATCACAGGCAGGAAGTGAATCAGGTTAGCTACCGGGGTCATCACAGTACCTCGGGCTGTCCAGGTCCTGTGATTGCTTCATGGGATCTCCAATCACGGTGGGGAACAGCGCAGTCCCTACCGGGTGCTTTGGATCGTGCTGTCTGCCACTGACAGCGCTATTCAAAGGGTTAACAGCACTGATCAGATTGCGGATCTGATCGGCGCTGTTAGATACACATCTCAGCTGATGAGATCAGCTGAGATTGGAGGGAAGTGAGCTCGCATCAAAGAGTGGAAGGTGGCCTATGGTGCTCACGTGCGTCATGTGTTAGGAAACTGTTAAAGGGAACCTGTCAGCTGGTTTATGCCACCCCAGCTATCACCATCTGTACCTGTAGCTTCATATTCATACTCTAATCATATCTTTCTGAGCTCATAGTGTAATTTAAAAGGTGAAAAAAGCATTTATACACTTATATTTCAGTCTACACCTTGGAGGAGGGAGACTGTCTGGCAGCAAAATAGTTAACTCACTATTAACTTGCATGGCTAAAGGCCCTGTGTGATGTATTGATCATGTGACCATAGTGGGCGGAGCTAAGCAAGCAAACTCATATTATGTTATAGGGACTTAGCTCCGCCTATTGTAGTTACATGGTTATGACATCACATCAGGTGTCCCAACATGTTCTAACATAAGGCTAAAATGTTAACTATTAACTTGCCAAACAGTCTCCTTCCTCCAAGCTGGAGACTGACTGCCTCATTACATAAGGAAATGTCAGTGTATAAATGCTTTTTTTCACCTTTCACATTACACTATGAGCTCAGACAGGGATGATTAGACTGGTATTATAAAGCTACAGGTACAGACAGTGATATCTGGGGAGGCATAAACCACTTTAAATCACTTTAAATGAAACCTGTCATACAAAAACACTACCTACAGATATAGGTTTAAAGGAGTTCTTTGGTCTAAATACACAATTCTGTAGTCACTCTAAAGGTACCGTTACATGCTTCAATGTTGAAACGATATCACTAACGATCTTGTGGGCGCGCGGTCGTTAGGACATCGTTGGTGAGATGTCACACATGTAGATAACGTGGACGATGCACCAACGATGCAGCGAGCAGCTTTCGTTCGCACAACCCAGCGATCGATACTTGTTCATTGCTGTGAAGTTGTGAACGACATAGTTATCGCGGTGTCACACAGAATGATGTAGCAGGTTGGCTGATTGAGGATCGTTTGATTTGAGAACATGTTCTCAAATCTGCAATCAGCGATCCTACGATTTATCGTAGTTTTATTGCGGTGTTACACCAAACGACGTACTAACGATGTCGTTTGAACGACTCCAAACCTGTGACGTTTGAGCGATATCGTTCATGATATCTTATTGTGCAATGGTATCTTAACTGTTACTCTATGTTACTGCAGACTTGCACATACTCATATCACACACACTGTGCCCTGTGAGGACTCGCTGACATAAGAGCCGGGAACTGTGGTCACATGACCGCAAGTATGTGACAGAGTGGCGTCCCTGCAGTCCAGTCACCACTAGAAGTTTGCAGCAACCGGGATCGGTAAGTCCAATCACCACACACACACCCCGGTCCCAGGGCGGGGACTCTAAGCCCTGCTGTGGGATGGCGGGAGGAGACAGGTGGTAGGTGGAAGTTAGCACAGGTCACAAAGGAGGAGAAAATCCAGAAACACCACAGGAAGTTAGTCAGTTAGTAGTTAGGCTAGTTTCACATTACGGATTTTTCAGATCCGATGCTGTCCGATCAAAATCGGACAGCATCGGATCCGAATTTGGCCCCATGCAGCCCTATGGGCATCGGACCAAATCGGATGTGCACTAAATGCCATCCGATTTGGTCCGATCCGATTCTGTCCGATTTTATTATCGGTGCAAAAATCGGCGCCTGCACCGATTTTTGCACCGAAAATAAAATCTGACAGGATCGGATCGGACCAAATCGGATGGCATTTAGTGCACATCCGATCTGACCCGATCCCTATAACATGGGGCCCTATGGAGCAGGGTCCGATGAAACATCTGATGTCTCCTAGGACCCGATTTTACTGTACTGAGCATGCTCAGTACAGTAAAACTGCTCCTACTGGAAGCACAAGGGTTAAAAAAAAAAAAAACCTTATGCTCACCTCCCCACGAGCCCCCGCCGTCTCCAGATGTCTTCCTGAAGGTTCCCGCAGGCTCCCGGTGGCTGCAGAGGTCTTCCTCTGCTGTTCAGGACCTGCGGTGATGTCACAGTCATGTGACCGCGGGTTACCATGGTGAACCCGCGGTCACGTGACTGTGACATCACCGCAGGTCCTGTGTACAGCAGAGTAAGACCTCTGCAGCCTGCGGGAGCCACCGGGAGCCTTCAGGAAGACATCTGGAGACGGCGGGGCTCGTGGGGAGGTGCGCATAAGGTTTTTTTTTTTTTTTTTCAGCCCGGGGGCAACGATTTTATGCCGGAATCGGATGCCTATTTGGCATCCGATTCCAGGCATCAGAAGGGAGCCGATGCTGTCCGATTTATATCGGACAGCATCGGCTCCCTAAAAATCGTAATGTGAAGGTAGCCTTAGTTCACCAACCAGTCAGACGGAAAGTAGAGAAACACCAGGAGCAAGGGTCGGAGGAGAACACGAGACTGAGAGGACACGAACCAAGTGGCCTGTACCATCACGAGGCCTGTTCCAGGTCCTGGGTCTACAGACCGCAGAGAGACAGAAGAAGTCCTAGGGGCGTGGGCAGTGAGCAATCCACCTGCGCACCTGAATTGGCTGTGAAGCCGAAGGACAGAGCAGGAACCAGGGGACCGGCCCTGAGGAGCAAGGAAGCTCCAACCACAAAATCGGTAGGCCGCGGGGTCTTTATGTCCCGTGGCCCAACTCCTGACGCAACGAAGAAAAGGTACTAGGGCCAGGGATCCGGTCGGTCACCCAATGAAGGCCCATGGCTGCTGGATCGGAGCTTTGCTTGCGGAGGCATGTGCAGGCGGGTGGAAAACTGGCAGCGCTGAGAAGGGAGGCCCACGGAAAGGACCACAAAAGGGGGTGAACTGGACGAGCCATCCTGGCTGCTAAAAGACTACCGGAGCCGCCACTATACCGGCGTGTAACTTGAAACGCCTGATGAGAGAAGCCAAGTAGACCGGGTTGAAACTCAGCATTGTGTCAGACTGTTCATTCTGCGCCTGAGGAGAGGTAAACTGAAACGCCAAGCAGGCAGCAGAAGCCTGCCTTGAGTGTCCCTGATCCCTGCCAGCAGCCAGCCCAGACCCACTGGCCTTCCATTCCCCCAAATCACCTTCATAGACTTTATGGTTGCCCTGGGGAACCGCTCTTCCTGTGGAGAGCCAAACCATCACAGCTGCTACCCCCATCATCCCCAGAGGTCCCGACTGCAGCAGCGGCTATACCGGCCGACTTCCGCGGGTGGTGTCACGACACAAACTCTTTTATTTTACTTTTATTTTACTTTTCATCCCTTTTTCAAACTCCCCTTTTTACTAGCCGCCTGACGAGGGGACCACGGACCGGGTCACACCACCGTGACATCCCACAGCCCTGACGATGTCGAAAGGACCTGGCTCCGAGTCCCCACGGTCCCCGCCGGGGCGAATCAACAGGTATACTCCTGGACAAAACCCAACTACATAGGCACAGCCTCAATCCATACACATGCATTTAGCGAGGCCGCGCTCATCTAACCAGATACTGGCAGGGAGGATGCATATCACTGTTCTCATCTATTACACTGGCCACTGGCAAATCGCACAGCGCGTGCGATATGAGGAATCACAAGTCTGCAGTCACATAGAGTAACTGCAGACTTGATGTGGATTTATCTGCTTATAGATAGCATTAGGCTGCGTGCACATAATCAGTATTAGCAGCGTTATGGACAGGAAGGAAATTAATTCATTCGAAACATGTTAGGTCTGATAATGCTATCTACTATATAATTGCCGTAGGCATTTTCGTGTCGGACCCCGAAATCGCCGTGGATATGTCACACTCTGACGTCACCACAGCGAAGCATTGGCCGCGTAGCGGCCAATGCGAGTCGTTAGCTGCGCGAGCAATGGCCGCGAGGCCATTGCGAGTCGCTAGGTATGTGCGAGCAATGGCCGCGAAGCGGCCATTGCGAGTCGCTGGCCGAAAATAGAACCAGAGGCTCGGCCACAAACTTAGCGATTTACCGCTGAGGTAGCGCGAGCAATGGCCGCGAGGCCATTGCGAGTCGCTACCTCAGCCGCCGCACCTGCCGCAACTCCCCCTATACTTTCAATGGGGATCTATTGCGACTCGCTGTGTAGCGCGAGCAATGGCCGCGAGGCCATTGCGAGTCGCTACACTTGCGGCGCGGTTGCGGTAATCCCCATAGAAAGTATAGGGCGAGTTTGCCCGCGAAAAACAAGTGGCTGACTGTGCTGTTGCTGGGTAGCAACCCATTCTAAAAAAAAATTTAAAAATATTCTAGACACCCGATGCATTTGCATCGGGCTCACAGCTAGTAGTATTAATATGCAGATTAATAGCGCCATGAAGGTGCTCGGAACCTGTACTGAAAGCATGCCTACTGGAAGAAAATTAACTTTATTCCTCCCTGGAGCCACCAACAATCATGCAGGCATACCTCACAACTTTTGAAAGAGGGATAAAAGCAGCAAAAACAGGCTAATTTTGGCCACGACCCTAGCCACGCCCAAGGCACACCCGTTTGCAAGTGACGGACATTCAGCATATGTTAATTAAAAATATTAATTTTCTGATTATTGAATTTAGGCTGCATTTTTTATGCCTTTTCGGATTCATTTGATGCGTTTTGTCATAGATGTGAAGCCGCCTTTTTATGTGTTTTATTATAGCTGGGGTTTTTGAAAAATGCGGCAGTTGCGGTAAAAAAAACGCATCTGCCGCATTTACCGCATAACGGACACACTTGCGGCACACTTGCGGCAAACCCCATGCATTATCTATGGAGCTTGCGGTAAGTGTTGCGGCAAGGTGCGGTTCCGGTAATTTGGCAGTTGCGGCCACAAAAAAAAACGCTGCTGACCGTGTTCTTTTTCGCGGCTGCAACTGCCACAACTACCGGAACCGCACTTGCCGCACACTCACCGCAAGCTCCATAGACAATGCATGGGACTTTCCGCAAGTGTGCCGCAAGTGCGGCCGTTATGCGGTAAATGAGGCAGATGCGTTTTTTTCACCGAAACTGCCGCATTTTTCAAAAAACCCAGATGTGAAAGGGGCAAAAACTGCACCTGCCGCGATTACCGCATAACGGCCGCACTTGCGGTTCACTTGCGGCAAGCCCCATACAATGTCTATGGGGCTTGCGGTAAGTGTGCGGCAGGTGCGGCAAGTGCGTTTTCGCAGGTGCGGCCACGAAAAAAACTCTGTATGCTGCGTTTTTTTCGCGGCCGCACCTGCCGTAAGTGCCGATACCACACTTGCCGCACCTGCCGCAAGTCCCATAGACATTGTATGGGGCTTGCCGCAAGTGAACCGCAAGTGCATTTGTAGGGCAACTTCTCTGTCAGTCCCCTGGACCCTATGTGGCCACCTTTTCAATGGATGTGTGCAGTGTCGGCTGCAGCACTTAGCGACCCGGAGGCTGCGGTATCTCTATCTGAGCCTGATTGTTCTCCATTAGTCTGGGGCCGGTTCCACTACACTGCGACCTGGTCCCTCCACACAGCTTCGTTCAACATGGGTGCGGGCGCCCCGGGTGGATTGCTCACTACCCAGGTCTCTGGGATCCCTTTTGTCTTTTGGAGCACCCTCTTTCTCTCTTGGCTCCACTGTCAGATCTTGTCTCCCTCAGGTCTTGGGAAGAGCCCCCACTGGCTCCAGTCCCCTGGACGTCTCGTAGTAGTTCTGGTCCTTCTCTGACAGACTCTCTCGCCCTAAGAGACTCCTGCAGCTTTTGCCAGACACCCACCACCTCACTTCTAGATGTTTCCACTGTTCCTTTTATACTGTCTGTCACGTGTCCTACGTCACTAACGTGCATCCTCCCTGACTTCTCTCCCTCCTGGGTGCTCCGCTAAACTCTGCTCTCCACCCATCCCTTCTACCTTGGTTCCTCCCCTCCAGATAGTTTTAGGCCATGTGCACATGTTCAGTATTTGGTGAGTTTTTTACCTCAGGATTTGTAGACAAAACCAGAAGTGGAGCAATCAGAGGAAAAGTCTAATAGAAACAAGTGCTCCACTTCTGTATTTAATTATCCACTCCTGGTTTTGGCTACAAATCCTGAGGTAAAAAACTCATCAAATTGTCAGCGTGTGCACGTGGCCTTAGGGACTGTGCTCTCCCTTAGGAGCAATCTCACCCTAACCATGACCTTGAGTGGTGTAGTGTTGGTGTGGGTGTCTGGACACAGGTCTGTGTCCGCTCCCTACCCGAGAGTGGGGTGCTACACCTCTGGCTGGGGTGCAGTACCTCTGTGGCGACTGGATCCGCAGGGGCACCAACATTGTATTTTAATTTACTGTCTGCACCAAGGTAGGCACCGCCCCCTAGGGAAAAAGTACGGTACATTGTGATGCAGGACCTCAGTCCTCAGATCGTGACAGTCCCGCAGAATCTTGGACTGATGGGAGGTATGATACAGGTGTGCCAACGTGGCTACTGTCACTGTTCACTATACAGTGAGCAGCGTTCTTCAGTGTATTATTGTAGAGTCGGCAGTCATAGGACTGTGGTGTGCTTAAAGCTGCTGCTCAGAGTGGTGTAATCAGTCACTGTAACCACTCCATCCATGCATCGATGTATAAAATCTGGCATTTCCTGGGAGGAATAAAGTTAATTTTCTTCTGGTAGTCGCACTTTCAGTACTGCAGATGGGCACCTTTATCCAGGCTTATGCTTTCAGGTGTTATTTTAGTTTCAAATAGGTGTTATTGATAGATGAAGTACAGTTTTATATCAAAGTTGTTTATGCAGGGTGTACTTCTCAGTATAATAGGGTTCAAACAAAGGTGAGGAAAGGTAAGGATAGAGGACCAACAAATAACTTTCTATTTACAGATTACCAATTAATTTTAGTAGTAAAAATTATAAAAATATAAATAATTACATATAAATCCTGTTTTCCCATCTCTTTCGCTTCCTGGTTTCTAGCATGGCAAGTACTCCTCTTTGAGGGACAGTTCTGGTGACAAGCAGAGCTGTACTATTAGTAAAACTATAAAGCTGAGCACAAGCTCTACTGTAACACATACAGCTATCAATGTAAATAAAGAAAAAGTCCACACACCTTGTTACCTTCTCCTATTCTCCTCCTCTGCACAGATTGCAGTGGACTACTGCCAGCAATTGCACAAGAGAATAAAGAGTTGATCCAGCGAATGAGAAGATTTTCTGCACGATGAGTATTAGGGCCACGTCACACGTATCAATCTTGTGAACGATATCGGCTGAAAAGTCATGTGATCGATATCGTTAGAACAATGTATTGTAATTGTTTGTGTGGTATCACAAGCATCGATCTGTTTAGCGATGTTAAATTTGGCAACGCGCCAGCGATTGTTCGCACGACTCAGCGATCGACACCATGTAGCATCAGGAATAGGCAAAATGGAGAATGAGAGTGTTTGGGAGGTGTCACACAGGACGATGCAGCAGGTTGAGTGCAGGTTAATTGAACGATGAATGACGGATTTGAGGTCTTGCTCACAAATCTTCCACCAAACAATCAAGCAATTTTTCACTGAAAGATCGCTCGTTTACACGCAACGATGCACAAACGATATCGCTCAAGCGATCAAAATTCCGGATCGCTTAAGTGATATCGTTCACAAGATTGATATGTGTGACGTGGCCCTTAGGGTACCGTCACACCTGGAGGTATCGTCGGCGATTTTTATGGCTACACTAGGACGATCACATCTGAGTGGTCGCCTGGTTTCACAGCACAACTCTGAAACCAGGCGACCATTCTGGGGCGATGTGTACTGATCGCCGTGTGTAACGTGTCAATAGCGATGTAAAGAGCGACAGCACACATCGCTTAAACAATTCCAGTAGGCGTTTCTGGACGTAGTTACTTCCTCTGGCGGTCTGCGTGGATTGGTGGCAGCTCCAGCATTCCGATTGGTAGTCTTGTTCCTCGTCGCCATATTTGATGATGTGTGCGTCCAACAATAATCTAGTTTTCCTTACCATGGTGCAGAAATGTGTATTACCCAGGAGCGTACATGCTATAAAGCAGCGCATTGATGTGGCCTGTGTGTTTGCGCCTGTGTGTGTTAAAAGTGCAGAGATGTGCAACTGCCAAATGTGTCTTAACACCAACACAATTGTCATTACATGTCAACTCATGTCTGCATCAGAGCGCTGTAGTGGCAGGCTTCATGTTTAAAGTCTATGACGCCAAAGCATACAGTGTATCCGGTTGCTTTTGCGCCTCTGGTCCCCCGTCAACATTTGTCATCTCTCCCATGCGTTGGTACGCCATAACGTAGTCAGTCTTTTGGCGCTGCCTTCCTGGTACTTTCCCTTCCCCTGCAGAATAGTAAAATGGCGGCACCCAGGCGAGCTGCTGTGTGAGCCTGAGCTCCTTATCCTGGTTGATCTATGTGACACCAGGGATTACTGGTGTCACCAGCACCACACCCATCCACGTCTCCACAAGCAGGCTGTCCTGCTGAAGGTGAAGAGGCGGCTGGAGAGGAGGTTGGGTGTTTTGCGCACCCCAAAGCAGACCTGCAAAAAAATTGCAGATCTGAAATACAAGACGCCTGGACGCATCACCCTACTGCGTGACAGGATTGCCCAGATAAGTGGTGAGTAGCCTGACAACATACACATACCCTTCTGTGTAAAGAAATACATATGAAGGCCAGTACATGCCACTGTACACCCCAACATATATAGGGGCAATGTATGTGAGAGCTTCTTCATGACTCTGCAGTTGCAGGTTTATCTTCCTGCAACATCCACATACAGGGTCGGACTGGCCCACCGGAGGATCGGGAGAATCCCCGGGGGGCCCCGACCCTTGTTGGCCACGTCTACTAAGCCCCGCCCCCCTATACCCCTTGGCACTGTAGGGAGAGTACCGGAGGGGGGCCTCACCTATCACTAATCATATCGGCGCACTGCCGATATGATTAGTGATGATGTTCGCTCTTTGCAGCGGCAGAGCAGGGAGAGCGATCGCCCTGCTTTGCCTGCTCTCGCGGTGCCGCTCTGCCTCCTCTGCGCAGAGACACTGCCTGGCACGTGCGCAGGAGGAGACAGTCTCAGAGTGATGACTGCTTCCTTCCTGTGCGGGTGCCGGCAGCGTCGCGCTGTGGAGGAGAGACCCAGCGGTGGCAGCATGAGTATGGCAGGTGGGGGCCCGGGGGGGCTGGTGACTGAAGAGCCCATCTCTTCTGCCATAAGAGTGGGCTCCATGATCTCTATGTATGAGCCCTGAGTGGGCTCCATGATCTCTATGTATGAGCCTTGAGTGGGCTCCATGATCTCTATGTATGAGCCCTGAGTGGGCTCCATGATCTCTATGTACAATCCCTGAGTGGGCTCCATGATCTCTATGTATGAGCCCTGAGTGGGCTCCATGATCTCTATGTACAATCCCTGAGTGGGCCCCATGATCTCTATGTATGAGCCCTGAGTCGGCCCCATGATCTCTATGTATGAGCCCTGAGTCGGCCCCATGATCTCTATAAATGAGCCCTGAGTGGCCCCATGATCTCTATGTATGAGCCCTGAGTGGGCCCCATGATCTCTATGTATGAGCCCTGAGTTGGCCCCATGAGCTCTATGTATGAGCCCTGAGTGGGCTCCATGATCTCTATGTATGAGCCCTGAGTGGGCTCCATGATCTCTATGTATGAGCCCTGAGTGGGCTCCATGATCTCTATGTATGAGCCCTGAGTGGGCTCCATGATCTCTATGTATGAGCCCTGAGTGGGCCCCATGATCTCTATGTATGAGCCCTGAGTGGGCCCATGATCTCTATGTATGAGCCCTGAGTGGGCTCTATAATCTCTATGTAAGCGTCCTGAGTGGGCTCCATGATCTCTATGTAAGAGCTCTGAGTGGGCTCCATGATCTCTATGTAAGAGTCCTGAGTGGGCCCCATGATCTCTATCTACCATCCCTGAGTGGGCCCCATGATCTCTATGTATGAGCCCTGAGTGGGCTCCATGATCTCTATGTATGCCCCTGATGAGGCCCCATGATCTCTATGTACGCCCCTGATCCTTATATACGTCCCTGATGGGGCCCCATGATCCCTATATATACCCCTGATTGGCCCCATGATCACTATGTACGCCCCTGATAGGGACCCATGTCCCCCCCTGATGGGGTCCCTGTAATCTCTATGTGGCCCTCGCCTCCACTTGGCAGTAGTAGAAGCAGCATCTCCATAGTGTGGCATTCACACTACATGCTGCACTGTACAGGACTCAGGAGCCAGCAGCAGGACGGATGAGGAGGTAACTTTCTGGGACCCTTGGCTGAGGCTGGCAGGGCATACTACTGGGCAATGGGCATGATTATCATGCCCATTGGCCAGCATGTCATGCCAGCCTCGGGTGGTACTATCATGCATGCCCATTGCTCAGTATGTCCTGCCAGCGTCTGCGGTACTATCATGCCCACCCAGCATGTCCTGACAGCCACTGGTGGTAGTACTAGCATGATAGTACCACAGAGGCTGGCAGTACATACTGGGTAATGGGCATTATAGTATCACAAAGGCTGGAAGGACATACTGGGCAATGGGCATGACAGTACCACCAGTAGACTGACAAGGCAGTCTCCAGGGCTTCGTCTCCCCTCCTCGCTGCTGTTAGGCTGGTTTAACATTGCATTTATGCTGTGTGTTACAACAGATCCATTGTAAATCAGCACAAATACAATGTACCATAGACAAAAATGCAGACTAACGCTTGCAAAAATAGGCATGCATTTGAAAGTGTGCATTATTTGCAATGCACAGAAAAACACGGTCGCCGGGTGGAGGCCAGCTGACACTTCTCTCACAGCTGTGTTCTAGTATAAAGGCACCATTACACACAACAATATCACTAACGATATCCTTGCAATGTCACCGGTTTTGTGACGCTGCAGTGACCTTGCAGCGATATCGCTGTGTGTGACATGCCGCAACGACCATTGATCAGCTCGCTGATTGTTGCGTAATGGCAGGAACCAATTTTCAGTCGTTAGTCTGCCGTTGTCATGCATGCATCGGCATGTGTGACAGGGTCCAAGGACCAGCGATGTCCATTCTGACAGGCTGGGTAAGCGGGAGCAGGCTGGTAACCAAGATACACATCAGGTAACTAGGCACAGCGCTGTGCTTAGTTACCCGATGTGTACCTTGGTTACCAGCGTTATCGCTGCTTGCTGGTGAGTCTGCCTGTTTGACAGCTCACCAGCGACCTCACAGCGATGTTCCAGCGAATCCAGCTGGGTCGGATCGCTGGTGGGATCGCTGGAACATCGCAGCGTGTAACGGGGCCTTTATTCTGTGCCTTCTCATTTCTGTCAGCAGACATATTTGTCTGATGGCAATGATGTAGCAGAGCTGAAGACAGAAGACCTGTGGATTACATCGAAGTGAGGATTTTTTTTTATTAAAGATGGAGTCTCTAAATGTGTTTAGTGTTTGATTCTTATTAAAAAATGTTTTTCTCTGTGTTGTGTTTTTTTTCTGTTTACTAGAAATTCATGGTGGCCATGTCTAGTTTTGCGTGACGCCATGAATTTCAGGCTTAGTACCAGCTGATAATACAAAGCTGGTACTAATCCCAATATTACCCAGCATGCCACCCCCCACCAGGGCCGCTGGAAGAGCCAGATAAAGCGCCTGAAAATGGCGCTACGATGAATGCGCCAATTCCAGGGGTGGCTGCGGGCTGCCGTTTTCAGTGTGGGGGGCCCAGAATGCTTGGGCCTCGCCATGCTGAGAATCCCAGCCCCCAGCTGCCTAGTTTTACCTGGCTGGCAATCAAAATATGGCGGGAACCCACGCATTTTTATTTACTTATGTTTTTAAATAATTTAAAACAAACATTGGGCTTTCCTGCCTTTTGATCCCCAGCCAAGGTAAAGCCAAGCAGCTGGTGGTGGCAGTCTGTAGCTTTCTGCTTTATCTGCGCTAAGAATCAAAAATTCCACGGAGCGCTATATCATTTTTTTAATTATTTTTTTTCATACCTCTATATGTGTGACAGACCCAACAGGCAATCACAGACGCTGATACAGAAAATGGTCGTCTGTGATTGGCTGCTTCAGTAACCTGAAAGCAGCCCATACATAGTACCATACCAGAATGTATGGGCTGATTGTAGATTACTCAAACAGCCAATCACAGATGCCCATCCTCTTTGACAACATCTGTGATGGGCTGGTGGGTCTGTCACATATAGAAGTGTGAAAATAAATCATTTTTAAAAACATGACTTAGCGCTCCGCATTATTTTTGATTCTCACCGCAGATAAAGCAGACAGCTACAGCCTGCCACCCCCAGCTGCCTGGCTTTACCTTGGCTGGCAATCAAAAGACAGATAAGCCTAATATTTATTTTAAACTTATGTAAAATATCTATATTTTTTAAAATGTGTGGGCTCCCGTGATATGTTGATCGCCAACCAGGTAAAACAAGGCAGCAGGGGGATGGGATTCTCAGCATGAAAAGGCCCAAGCGTTCTTGGCCCCCCACGCTGAAAATCACAGCCACCCCATGCGCATTCATCACAGCACCATTTTCAGGCACTTTACCCGGCTCTTCCAGTGGCTCTGGTGGTGAGTGGCACCCTGGGTAATAAAAGGGTTAGTACCAGGCCAGCTTTGTATTATCAGTTGGTACTAAGCCCAAACTTCATGGTGTCATGACAAATGAGACATGGCCACCATGAATTTCTAGTAAACTGAAAAAAAAACTGAAATTTTTTTTAAATTAAAAATAAAACAAAACACATTTAGGGACTCCATCTTTAATTAAAAAATCCTTGTTTCGACGTAATCCACGGGTCTTTTGTCTTCAGCTCTGCTACATCTTTGCCATCAAACAAATATGTCTGCTGACAAGGATGAGCAGGCACAGAATGATACTGGAGCACTGTTACTGTGTAGTGCGGCACTATGTTTCTTTTTTTGTCATTTCATGTAATGTAGAAATCTTGGGAAAAGTGTGAATTGTGCTCTGGAAGTGAGTCAGGTATAGCTAACTATGTTATTTTCTGCAGAGATAAGTCCTACATAGAAGACGTGATATCAGTCTGCGACAGATAAAGAACTTCACCTAGAGACATCACTGGTGAGTATGTGTATAAGGCTAGGGTCACACTTGCAAAATTTTAAGTTCCCTGTAGGGATGAGCGAGTATGCTCGGCGCTACTCGTTACTCGCACTAATATCTCGGTACTCGGGATGCTCGGCGAGCACCGAGTACTGCCGAGATGCTCGGACTCCCCGCTAATAATTATCGATCTGACACAAATACACAGCTCCCTTCAGTGCACACAGTGAGCTGGCACCTCACAGAGAGCAGATTGATTGTTAGGATCCCTCTGGGGGGCACAGCAAGGTGTTGTATGCTGCAGCGATTTGAAAAAGCCCCCCCTCCCGCCCTTTCCCAGAAACACTCGGTTTATAACCGGAAGTCTGTGGGCGGAGCCTGTCACTAATTGACTTACATTAGGCTCGGTGCTCTGGCCGAGTACACGAGTATCTTGGGATGCTCGGCCAGAGCATCGAGCACCCGAACATTTTAGTACTCGCTCATCTCTAGTTCCCTGTGTTGTTTTCATAGAACTTAGAATTTTTTTCTCACTACGCAGCCTGCACGCAGCCTTCACGCAGGCTGAGTAGCGGCGAACACGGCCCATAGCAACCCTGCGGGGAGTGTGATTTGCACCACGCACAGGGGAACGCATCATGACCTCTGTGTAGCTGGTAACCAGGAAACAGCGGGTTGCTAGGGGTCGCGTTCGGCTCTACTCAGCCTGTGTGAAGGATGTGTACAGGCTGCGTAGTGAGAAAAAAAAATCTAAGTTGTATGCAAACAACGCAGGGAACTTAGAATTTTGCAAGCATGACCTTAGCCTTAGGCGGCCGTCACACGCATCAATTTCTTGAACGATATCTCTTAAGCGATCTGCTTTTTGATCGCTTAAGCGATATCGTTTGTGCGTCGCTGCGTGTAATCAAGCAATTTTGCAATGTAAAATCGCTTGATTGATCGCAGATTTGTAAGTCGGAGCTCAAATCAAGCAATAATCGCTTGATCAATCTGCATCATCGTGGTGTGTGACACCACGATGAACGATCTCCCAGCGGCAGAGCCTATGCTGCGAGATGGTATCTATGGTAAACGTCGGGTTATGATACATCGCAGTAATGGTGAGCGCACAGTGATGTGCAGGAGCCGCCTGTGTTTTACAGTCCACGCTCCACTATAATAGGTATAACGGATAACAGGTATTTGCATATAGCTGAAGGGTGGGTGGGCTCGAGTGAGTGGGATCGGGTGGGTGGGCCCCTGGAGTCAATTTTCCTGGTGGGCCCCAGACACCCCTGTCCGGCGCTGTCCACATACACCCTATATTTCTGTGTGTCATCCGTCACAACACACTTGTATGCACACACAATAACCACAGGCCTACAGTATGTGTGTAAATATGCATAGAGCAGCCTCAGCATGTAGGCCATTATGTCACACCACTCATGTCACATACTGTAAACCTGTGTATTTTAGTTTACCTTTTAGATTTTGCAGACATCAAACATGCTCATCTTCACATACACAATATGTTGCCTTCACAGAACCTGACAAATTGTGCCACATTGGCCAATAAGGCCTGTCACATGTCAGCCATTGTGTAGGCTGATTTGTTTATGTCAGGCTACTAATGGATTATTTGTGAGATAAATAGTGAATTGTTTACATGTGTACAAAATGACACAATGATAGAAACAACTGTATGTACCACAGCTCACACACACTTATATAATTGGCCAAATTTATGTAACTCCTACAACCTTGCATGTGCAGGAGGATAAGCCATTTTTTTCCCATGTAAACTATATGTCTACTTTACCTAGCCACATATTTTCATATGTTTACCCTACCTTTATATGACATTATGTTGGCCTATCCTGGCCTTCTTTCAATCGCACTCAACCTGATCTAATGAACTTCAACAGCACTGTTTAATAAGTCCTCACATATGTGGCCATGTTGTTATTGTGATTAAGTATGTTGTTGCCTCAACAGGTAGGGACAGAAGGCTGGAGCATCCCCCATCACCAGATGTTGTAGCACCACCCATTCAAGCAGGGTCACCAGCCCAACCGCCAGCAGGAACGCCAGCTGCCTCACCAACACAACCACTGCAAGCAATGCCATCGGCACATAATAATGGGCAAACACCCCCGACACCACCACATCCACAAGGGCCCACATCTCCCCAGAGTCCAATACCATCAGCATCTGAAGGGACACCAAGGGCTGCACCAACCACACCCTTGGAAGAAGACATATCCAGTGGTGGCAATTCAGCACAGTGGTCCCCTGAGGACCCCACAAACGGGCAAGAAGGTGGGTGTAATGTGAATACTACTCAGATATACTGTGCACTATATCTGATTTTCTTCTTTGTTTGGTGTAAATTTTTATCTAGCGTGTCCCTGTCCAGCCTAGCCAGGCGCTCACTGATCAGATGGCCAATGGCACTGCTAGGTTGGTTTTCAAGATGGCTGAGTACCCTTGAGGCCCAAGTGCCCAGCTCGGTTTGGCTTTGAGCTGGTTGAACTCTCCTGCGTCTGGCCACAGTGGGTGCTGTGTTTGGCTGATCACTTGTGCCAGCTGCCATTACATCCTCAGCCACTGTAGAGGGTTGTGTGTCCTCATTGGGGGCCTCCGGCTGCCTCTCTTCGGGGTCAGGAGTGTGCTGTAAAGTGACAATACAACATGTGTCTCAAATAACAGACCTCGGCCTCAATTTGCCAAAACTACATCATTATGTCTTGTGAAACATGTTTAAGGCTTCAAAAACATATGTGTCCTGCTTTAGCAAGCACTATTTTAAAAGTGTGGGGCAACACAATTGTCACTGTCCTCACATTATATTTCTGTGTGGTGGCCCATATGTGTTTGCCAAACTTACTACATGATAATGACCAACTCCCTTGGCCCCTACAGTACTACCCATTATGTAGTTAAAGATGGGTCAACCAAAGCTGATTTTGTATATGTTAACACAACTACACCACTAATTAATCACAACATTGTTGTAGTCATCACAACTTGAAAATTGTCACGTACCTCTGTGCCTTGGGGAGTGGCGGAGAAGAGTCGTGCACTTTGCCTGCTGGACAGTGTTCGCAAAGGCCGACCTTGGTCCCAGGTGAACAGGAGGAGGTCATAGTACCACAGCTGTGGTCGTCTGACCTCCTCCGTGCCCATCTCAGCCTGTTGGTCCAACAGTTTCTTGTGCTCCTTTTTTAACCTTGTCCGCAGGCTTTTAATTTTTGTTTTCACAAATTTTAGGTTAACAGCCAAATAATGCCAGCAACTCTCCAGAGGCCGCCCCCTTCACTGTTCGGTTTCTATATTCCGGTATTGTGGTCCGCCACAGACACTCCTTCTCCTCGTACAGCGCAATAATCGCCCGTACAAATTCCTGTTCATTAGCCATCTGAAACAGCAACAAACACTATGTCACCTACACAGACAGATGTTTTATCAGTGGCGTAACTACAAACCTATGGGCCCCGGTGCGAAGTTTCAAATGGGGCCCCCCCCCCCATACCAAAATATTATCAACCCAAATTCACAATTTCTCTATTCATTTCGCACGCTATAGTATTGTTGTAATGTTTTATAGTGTAATATTTAATCAATATAGGTATAGTTAACTAATCCAGCATTTAAAGAAAAAAATATTCAGTAATATTCATATTCAGATTTCAATGTAATTCGCAGCGTTCTCCTGCGCTGTCATGCGGAGGACACTGCGGATCCATTGAGTTCCATGCATTTTTTGTGCGCTCGCAGATAAAACAAGCGCCCGCGAACGCACAAAAAATGCTGCATGCTGCTTTCTGAGTGCGGAGGAGGGCGCATAAATTATGCGCATCCGTACGCAAATGCGGCCAAACGCAGCCATACGCAGGCACATGCGTTCCCATGTTAAACATAGGAATGCATGTGCGCAAGCGTTTGGCAAAAGGTTGGATGATTCACCCCAAAATGCATATGGCGAAGAGTCATCTGTACTTACTTCTTTCAAACAATGTCTTTCACTTGGTCTTGGCTTGGCTTGTTCCTGTCTGTAGGCTTCACTGACTACTTGCTTCTCTACAAAAATATCCAGATTCCAGGAACTTGTGCAATCTAAGGTTGAAGAGACTGAAAAAAAGGCAAACATAAGAACCAGACACAGTATAAAATGTTCACAATAAGTCCCAGGGAGCAGAAAAGGCACTGGAGGCCAAGGAGCACACAGTGGGCAAAGACAATGGGGGCAGAGAGGGCATGGTGAGGCAGAAAGAGGGCACTGGTGGGCACAGAGAGTGGGAGAGAGCGCACAGAGGGAGAGAGCGCATGGGGGGGCAGAGAGAGGGGTGAGGGAAGAGAACACACAGTGGGGCAGAAAGAGCACAGTAAGAACAGAGCGCACAGATGTAGAGAGCACATGGATGAAGAGAGTGCACGGAGGGAGAGAGAGTGCATGGAGAGAGAGAACACAAAGGGGGACAGAGCACGCATGGAGGGAAAGAGATCGCAAGGGGGGCAGAGAGAGCTCATGGAGTGAGACAGAGTGCACAAAGGGAGACAGAGCATACAAAGGGAGAAAAGAGCGCACAGACAAACAGCGCATGGTAGGAGAGAGAGTGTGCACAGTGGAGGGCAGGCGGAGGGGGTTAACACTGGAGGGCAGGCTGAGGGGGTTAACACTGGAGGGCAGGCTGAGGGGGTTAACACTGGAGGGCAGGCTGAGGGGGTTAACAGTGGAGAGCATGCTGAGGGGGGTTAACAGTGGAGAGCAGGCTGAGGGGGGTTAACAGTGGAGAGCAGGCTGAGGGGGTTAACAGTGGAGAGCAGGCTGAGGGGGGTTAACAGTGGAGAGCAGGCTGAGGGGGTTAACAGTGGAGAGCAGGCTGAGGGGGTTAACAGTGGAGAGCAGGCTGAGGGGGTTAACAGTGGAGAGCAGGCTGAGGGGGTTAACAGTGGAGAGCAGGCTGAGGGGGTTAACAGTGGAGAGCAGGCTGAGGGGGGTTAACAGTGGAGAGCAGGCTGAGGGGGTTAACAGTGGAGAGCAGGCTGAGGGGGTTAACAGTGGAGAGCAGGCTGAGGGGGTTAACAGTGGAGAGCAGGCTGAGGGGGTTAACAGTGGAGAGCAGGCTGAGGGGGTTAACAGTGGAGAGCAGGCTGAGGGGGTTAACAGTGGAGGCAGGCTGAGGGGGGTTAACAGTGGAGGCAGGCTGAGGGGGGTTAACAGTGGAGGCAGGCTGAGGGGGGTTAACAGTGGAGGCAGGCTGAGGGGGTTAACAGTGGAGGCACGCTGAGGGGGTTAACAGTGGAGGCAGGCTGAGGCGGGTTAACAGTGGAGGCAGGCTGAGGGGGGTTAACAGTGGAGGCAGGCTGAGGGGGTTAACAGTGGAGGCAGGCTGAGGGGCCTCCACTGTTAACCCCCTCAGCCTGCCTCCACTGTTAACCCCTCAGCCTGCCTCCACTGTTAACCCCTCAGCCTGCCTCCACTGTTAACCCCCCCTCAGCCTGCCTCCACTGTTAACCCCCTCAGCCTGCCTCCACTGTTAACCCCCTCAGCCTGCCTCCACTGTTAACCCGGTTAACAGTGGAGGCAGGCTGAGGGGGTTAACAGTGGAGACAGGCTGAGGGGGGTAAAGAGTGGAGGCAGGCTGAGGGCCCCTCAGATCAGTCCCTGGGCCCCCCATGTGGTGACCGGTGGGGGGTGCTGTCAGAGTACCGGGGGGGAAGGGTGCTAGCGGTGTTTGTCCGCTGGCATTCACACTCACCAGCGCACACTCCTCTGTCCCGTGGTCCGCAGTGAGGAGGAGAGGAGGGGCGGGCACAGCAGCAGGAAGTGAGCTTTCTCTCACTTCCCGTCCTCCCTCCTCTCCGGCCGGCGCTATCGCAGTCGCGACCGCTGCGACCGCGGTGGTTACGCCACTGGCACACACTATACACACAGCACACACTCACTGCTCACTATACACACAGCACACACTCACTGCTCACTATACACACAGCACACACTATACAAACACACAGCACACACACTATACAAACAACACACAGCGCACACACTATACAAACACACAGCGCACACACTATACAAACAACACACACTGCACACAGCACACGCTATACACACAGCACGCACTATACAAACACACACTATACACAGTATACACACATCACACACTCACTGCACACACTATACACACATCACAGTCACTGAACACACAGCACACACTCACTGCACACACTGTACACACACAGCACACACTCACTGCACAGTATACACACAACACACTGCACACACAGCACATACTCACTGCACACATTATACATACTGTACACACTCACTGCACACACTATACACACACAGCACACACTCACTGCACACACTATACACACACAGCACACACTCACTGCACACACTATACACACACAGCACACACTCACTGCACACACTATACACACAGCAACACTCACTGCACACACTATACACACACAAAGCACACACTCACTGCACACACTATACACACACAGCACACACTCACTGCACACACTATACACACACAGCACACACTCACTGCACACACTATACACACACAGCACACACTCGCTGCACAGTATACACACAGCACACACTCATTGCATACACTATACACACAGCACACACACTGCACACACTATACACACACAGCACACACTCACTGCACACACTATACACACACAGCACACACACTCACTGCACACACTATACACACACAGCACACACTCACTGCACACACTATACACACACAGCACACACTCACTGCACACTATACACACACAGCACACACTCACTGCACACACTATACACACACAGCACACACTCACTGCACACACTATACACACACAGCACACACTCACTGCACACACTATACACACACAGCACAACACTCACTGCACACACTATACACACACAGCACACACTCACTGCACACACTATACACACACAGCACACACTCACTGCACAGTATACACACAACACACTGCACACACAGCACATACTCACTGCACACATTATACATACTGTACACACTCACTGCACACACTATACACACACAGCACACACTCACTGCACACACTATACACACACAGCACACTCACTGCACACACTATACACACACAGCACACACTCACTGCACACACTATACACACACAGCACACACTCACTGCACACACTATACACACACAGCACACACTCACTGCACACACTATACACACACAGCACACACTCACTGCACACACTATACACACACAGCACACACTCACTGCAAACACTATACACACACAGCACACACTCACTGCAAACACTATACACACACAGCACACACACTGCACACACTATACACACACAGCACACACTCACTGCACACACTATACACACACAGCACACACTCACTGCACACACTATACACACACAGCACACACTCACTGCACACACTATACACACACAGCACACACTCACTGCACACTATACACACACAGCACACACTCACTGCACACACTATACACACACAGCACACACTCACTGCACACACTATACACACACAGCACACACTCACTGCACACACTATACACACACAGCACACACTCACTGCACACACTATACACACACAGCACACACTCACTGCACACACTATACACACACAGCACACACTCACTGCACACACTATACACACACAGCACACACTCATTGCATACACTATACACACAGCACACACTATACACAGCACACACTCACAGCACACACTATACACACACAGCACACACTATACACACACAGCACACACTCACTGCACACACTATACACACACAGCACACACTCACTGCACACACAGCACACACTCACTGCACACACTATACACACACAGCACACACTCACTGCACACACTATACACACACAGCACACACTCACTGCACACACTATACACACAGCACACACTATACACACTGCACACACTCACTGCAAACACTATACACACAGCACACATTACACACACTATACACACAGGCACCTTCCTCCTCTGTGCTGTAGATGGTTGTATTCAGCCAGGCCCAGGAAGGAGTGAAGCAGGTGATGACTGTGGGAGGAGAGCATGCCGGGTCGGCAGACTGAGCTCCTCTCCGGCAGGATGAGAGGCAGTGCTGTATGTCTCCTCCAGGTCCAGCATGCACCCACGTTCTCTCTGCTATGTCCTCCTCCAGGTTATGACTGTGGGAGGAAAGCAGGCCAGGTCGGCAGGCTGAGCTCCTCTCTGGCAGGCCATACTGCCGCATGTATCCTCCAGGCTCCAGCAGACACCCGGTTAACAGTGGAGGCAGGCTGAGGGGTTAAGAGTGGAGGCAGGCTGAGGGGGTTAAGAGTGGAGGCAGGCTGAGGGCCCCTCAAATCAGTCCCTGGGCCCCCCATGTGGTGACCGGTGGGGGGTGCTGTCAGAGTACCGGGGGGGGGGGGGAAGGGTGCTAGCGGTGTTTGCCCGCTGGCATTCACACTCACCAGCGCACACTCCTCTGTCCCGCGGTCCGCAGTGAGGAGGAGAGGAGGGGCGGGCACAGCAGCAGGAAGTGAGCTCTCTCTCACTTCCCGTCCTCCCTCCTCTTCGGCCGGCGCTATCGCGGTCGTGGCGGCTGGCTGCCAGCACCGGTCCCGGGGCCCCCCGTGGGGGGTACGGGGTCCCCCGGGGGGGTGCGGGCCCCCCCCTGGGGGCGGGCCCGGTCGCAGTCGCGACCGCTGCGACCGCGGTAGTTACGCCACTGTGTTTTATCATATGCAGCCAGCAGTAATTACACATTTCATTGATGATGAAAGCCATAGGAAAACCAACTTGACTCCACAAAACAAGCATATTTAACCATGGCCTCCAGCTACATGTGTCTCCTGGCGTTAGAGTCCAGGAACACAATATTCACTATGTCCTACAAGATGTTGGCTGGTTATTGTAACACTATAAAGCACACTATATAAAGGTCAGCTGGCCAAACACTGGCAAGCCACAATTGCATCCACACAAATTTGACAGGGTTCAGATAGTGGACCACAGTGCTGCAGACACAATCTGAAACGCTCAATAAATTGCCAAGGCTGGAGGCCATGCACATCCAAACGGATGCTCAATGTGGCTTGGAACATAATTTTATTTATCAACATTATTACACATATTAATTATTGGCCAACACATGTATGAGGCCCTTTATGAAAGCCATTTTAAAGGGAACCAACCACCGAAAAAACCCTATCTAACCTATAAGTATCTGTCCCTGGAGCCTAAAATGACCATTCTAACCATCCCTGACTGACAAAGTCTACCTAACTACATGCCCAATAAATGACTTTTTATACTTACCAAATCCTTGTCGGATGGGCGTTCCTCCAGGCTCTTTGTCAGCAAGGCGGGTCTCCTCGTCTATGACGCGCCCAGGCCGGCTTCAGCATGCCATCTGCGCATGCTCGGAAGCTGGCCTGGGTGTTCCAGTGCCACTGGCTTCCAGGAGAGGTGGCAATTCCCAAACTGCGGGGGGGCACTGGATGGCAAGCATGTGAGGATCACACAACCCCCCAACAGTGGGTCTTTTTATTATAATTATAAAGAGTTCTTCAGTGTGGTCCTCATGGCCCTCGTCAATGCCAACTATGAGTTCCTCTACGTGGATGTTGGGATGAACGGGCGTGTGTCTGATGGGGGGGTTTTGGCCAACATCATCTGGTGAAGACCTTAGGAGGGGACGCCTCAACTTACCCACAAATGATGTCACCACTGAGCATCTCAACTTTGTGTGTCTGGGGGATGAGGGCTTTCCACTTCAGGCCAACCTCCTACGGCCATATGCCCAGAGGACTCTGACCCCTGAGCAATGCCTTTTCAATTACCGGCTAACCCGGGCCCGTCGTGTGGTTGAAAACGCGTTCGGGATCATGGCCAATAGATTCCGCGTGTTTCATACTGCTTTAAATATGAAACCGGAATCTATCCAATTGGTAGTGATGGCGTGTTGCATAACTTCTTGCGTCATAGGGATACTCCATCATACACGCCTGGAGTTTTTGTAGATTCGGTGGACCCTGCAACTGGGGAACTCATGCCGGGTGAGTGGCGTGCTCACGACCCAGGACTACCGTCATTTCCAGCCGGTGCTCCAGGGCTGCTCTCAGCAGCATGCCTGGAGCAACAGGGACAGCTACTGCTCCTACTTCAATGGTCCCGGGGCAGTGTCGTGGCAGCATAACATAGTGTAGCCTCAATGGACTCAACATTGAAGAAGATGATGTGGATGGTATATGGATATGTCTCTCTGCAACCACATGAATTGGTGTTTTTGTGGATTCCGTTTTTTTGGGTTTGGATTTTGCATACTCATTGCATATGGACATTGGGTCTGTTGTGGCCACCCGGACACCAAATGTGCAAAATAATCCTGACCTACACAACCATACACCTGTGTTTTGTGTTTGTTTCCTTATTATGATCCTTTTGATTTTTGTGTATTGAATGCAGAGTTGCTGAAAAGGCCAAGACTAAATTACATTAATTATGTAAAAAAATACTGTGTGTTTATTTGTCCCAGGAAAGAGTTGTATGTACCAGTATGGTGTACCAAAAACGTACGGTGACAATGTTTGATTTATAGGGGTACATAAGCACTGGGGACATCTGTACGGGACCCAGGGACAGGCCTTTGTGGTGACACTGTATGGTGCCTATGTGTGTTTTCCTCCATATACATGTATTTCATGATACATATTGTGTACACACACATGGAGAAGGAAATGTTAGCTGAACAATACATACGTCACACCTAACTGCAAACACACAAATATCTCTGTACACACATACTTGGTCAAGGCTCCAATATTATCCTGACCAACAAAGCAAGAGTAAATTTATTATCCAACGTAGTAGCACAACACACATTACATAAGCACCATACGCTTGACAATACAATTACTCGACACGCGAGCGCCCTGTTTTGGCTTGTTGCCGACGCCAATGCCTATAGCAATAATCCGCTACACATCACACGAGAGTTGAGTGAGCACCGAGCCAATACGCACATGCATGCTTATATTTAACGATGTGGTGCTGCGAACAGGGACACAGCAATTGGTGTTTGGTTGCAACCAATCACACTTCTTCGAGGCGTCACACAACATAATGTGTAACGCCTACCTCCGAAACGCAGGACAAAACAACGCCCACATCGCTAATGTGGTTGCTCTGTGTGACACGGCAGCGTCCACCACCGACTTGATCCCCTGTGGGGCTTGGGCGAGGCACAGACAACTTCCGACCACGCTCATCGCCTAAGCGTCGGCTGAGTTGTCGCCACGTGTCGTTGGTCGACTGCAAAAAACGTTTGCGTGCATGTGGGTTGCCAGTGATATCTCCGGTGAGGTGTCCAGGTGTGGCGGTACCCTAATGGTACATTTACACACGGCCACAGGAAGGTAGGAACAGGCAGGCATCGGACACAAATTGTGCCTTTTGCCTTGAAAAGACCTCGATGTGGCTGCGTGTAATTCAGGACTTTCATTCCTGTATCATCCCTGAAGGAAGGAAAGTCCTGAATTACACGCAGCCACATCGAGGTCTTTTCAAGTTAACAGGCACAATTTGTGTCCGATGCCTGCCTGTTCCTACCCTCCTGTGGCCGCGTGTAAATGTACCATAAGGGTGCGTGCACACGATTAGTGTATGTAGCGTTTTGAATGCAGCGTTTTGCTGCTGCGTCCAAAACGCTGCATAGTACAGTATAAGCATAGTGGCTGGGATATCAAGAAATCCCATTCCCACTATGGCTAACCCGATCGCAGCATTCTTTTAGCTGCGGTGTGAGTTGCTGGCATTCTGCTCCTCCTTCGCATGTTCATTTCATGCGGCTGTCATTGGGTGCACGGAGGGAGAAGCTGCCCTGCACCCGCGGCACACGGTGAGTACAGGGCGGCTGCGGTCCCCTGCACCTACCCGCGGGTTCACTCAGGTCCGGAGAAGCTGCATCCAACACGCAGCTCCTCCAGACCATGAACACATAGCCCAAGTATAAAATTTCCATTCGATCGCGCGTGCACGTGAACGCTAACAATATCGTTCAAGATATCTGTGCGTGTGACGGCCGCTATATACATATGGAGTCATCAGGCTGGGTGACAAAAGCCAGGCGGCAGGTACCGCCATTGGGACCCATATCCCTGTTATGAACCCGGAGGGGTCATCGTTGAAATATAACTTATGTATTTATGTGCAAAGTGTATATAGGCCGGAGGCCGTAGCTACCACGGGAGCAAGTGTTAGAGCTCCAATGGGGAGAGAGGTGGTTACCGGTCCCGGGCTACAATAATGGTATATGTGCAATATAAGTGTTATGTAATGTTATATGTAAATGTATGGTGTATTTATAGAAAGTGTTTATCAATGTGAAATGTGTCAAACATGCTACCCGGGTTATGTTAATATGTGAAAAATAAACGGGTAGACATTGGTTAAATTATGAACACGTGTGTTGTTGTCGTTATGCAAGCGGGTTCCCCGGGCGCTACCTCACAATATATATATATATATATATATATATATATATATATATATATATATAATAACAAACGACTGCAGCACTCCTCTTGTTTTAGTAACCTCTTGCCTTTATTGGGCCTTCAGGTGTACACCTGAAGGCCCAATAAAGGCAAGAGGTTACTAAAACAAGAGGAGTGCTGCAGTCGTTTGTTATTATACTGGAGGCAGTAAGTGGATGAGGCTGGACTGAATTGCACCCTAAAGAAACTGTGCTGCTTTCTTTCATTTCATCATTATATATATATATATATATATATATATATATATATAAAATTCTCTGCAGCACTCGGCTACTACCAGTGATGTACATATGCTAACAAGCTATATATATTTGAGAAAAAAGTTTAAAAACTTACGTTTTTTTTCAAAAAACTCAAAAATTCTTATTCAGTTCACATTGTGTCTGTGAGTGCTGTGCAGTTTTTTTTGTTTTGTATCATATGGAGTTACTGGCTCAATGTCTGCAATTTGCACCCTCATCACCTACAGGTGGTCTAGGGTCGAGATGGTGACTGTTCGCCCACTGAGAAGTGGTATAGGGAGGAAAAGGAGGGCAGGGATGTCAGCATTAGGACTCATCAGACCTGAAGTCACTTTGTCGCAGTTGATGAGCAAACAGACATTGGCCAATGTATGTACTAAGAACTTCAGAAATAAAAAAATAAGAATTTTTTAGTTTTTTGAAAAAAACGTAAGTTTTTAAACTTTTTTCTCAAATATATATAGCTTGTTAGCATATGTACATCACTGGTAGTAGCTGAGTGCTGCAGAGAATTTTTTCTATTTGTTTAACTCATTGTCCCTGCTTGGCACCAGTCCACATTGTGTCTGTGAGTGCTGTGCAGTTTTTTTTTCTGTTATATATATATATATATACTAGCTGTACTAATAACTGCTGTTAACAAAATAGAATGTGTTAACAAAAATTTATTCAGCACACAAAAACCACAAAACAAATCAATAGAAATGTAATTATTAAAAGGCAAAAACTAAGCTAATAGAAGCATTTCACAACATATATTTCAACACCAACAGATATTCCACACAGATTTAACTAAATTGGCCAAGTAATGTGAAGTAATCTTCTACTCCTTATTCGAGAGCCTTTTGATAGACGACATTCTTAGTTCTTCCTTTAGGTGCAAAGACGAACAGATTTTTGGCTGTTCCAACTCTTCAACAGGCCACATAAAGTTGACCATGAGAAAAGCATGGAGATTGTAAATCAATTCCAACTACTTTCAAAGACTGTCCCTGAGCCTTGTTGATGGACATAGCAAATGCCAGTTGAACAGGAAACTGGAGGCGTTTAAAATCAAAAGGCAAATCAGATGGAATAAGAGGAATTGTTGGAATGAAAACATCTTCTCCTGTGGCACATCCTGTCAAAATGGTTGCCTGAATTACATGTGGAAACAGGTTCTTAATCAAGAGTCTTGTTCCATTACACAGCTTTGGTGGATCCTCGCTTCCCTCTCCTCAGAAAGTTCATTGGCCCTTGAGGAAGCAGCTCTTGTTTTCATGTCTGCAAGCCTCGCTTCCCTCTCCTCAGAAAGTTAATTGGCCCTTGAGGAAGCAGCTCTTGTTTTCATGTCTGCAAGCCTCGCTTCCCTCTCCTCAGAAAGTTCATTGGCCCTTGAGGAAGCAGCTGCTGTTCTCATGTGTGTCAGCCTTGTTTCTCAGTCTTCACACTTTTCACTCACCCGTAATGCAGCTTTTCGTATATACTGTTTGGCGCCATCACTCTCATTCTTTAAGTCCCCCTTGTTCACATCTGGTAGCTGTCAATTTTCCTCCAACACATTTCCTTTCACTTTTTCCCCATTATGTAGATAGGGCCAAAATTGTTTGGTGAACTGGAACGCTCAGAGTTAAAATTTCGCCTCACAACATAGCCTATGACGCTCCCGGGTCCAGACGTGTGATTGTGCAAAATTTTGTGGCTATAGCTGACAGCTGTCGATTTTCCTCCAACACTTTCCTTTCACTTTTCCCCCATTATGTAGATAGGGCAAAATTGTTTGGTGAACTGGAACGCGCGGGGTTAAAATTTCGCCTCACAACATAGCCTATGACGCTATCGGGGTCCAGACGTGTGACTGTGCAAAATTTTGTGGCTGTAGTTGCGACGGTGTAGATGCCAATCCCGGACATACATACATACACACATACATACATACACACACACATTCAGCTTTATATATTAGATTGTGGGGTGCCGAGGGGAGTGGTACTGGTCGACAGGTATATTTCCCCTCGGTTCATTTCATATACCTCCCTGTATTGATGGTGGTGCAGTCAGCCTGGGCAAACACAGCCCAGGAAAAGCTGGGGAAGTCAGACAGATTTGTCCCAGCAGACAGGTAGTTAATAAAGTCTGTCTGTTTCAGGGAAAGAGAAATCTGCTAGCTCCTCTTCAGACAGTCAGTCCAGGCTTTGATTCCTGACTGGACCAGCTGATATAATCAAGGGGCTGGAAGGATTCAGTGTCTGCTGGTCTGCTGGACTAAGGAGCTGAGAATGTAAGGAGAGCTTTTGTTGTTATTTAGGTTTTGTAGATAGGATTGTAATGTTTAGTTAGTGGCCAGACGGCCTTAGATGTTTGTCCTGATGTTTTGCTGGTGTGGCACTAAGTGATAAGTGTGCTCAATAAACCCTGCTGTGTGAAGCCTGCCAGTCTGCCATTGTCTACTGTGAGTCCACAGCCACACGCTTGCACCAAAAGCAAAGATCCCAGCTGAGCTATCCCCTCTGTCTCACAATATATATATAAATGTAGTGAGGCAAGACTAGCTAACAGGTATCAACTGGCTGATAGCATATAGGTGTAATTTCAGGTGGTTCCATCAATGCTCCTCTAATTTTGTTTGCACCAGTATTCCTTTTTCTCTGCTTGTAGGAGTATCCTATATCAACATGAACAGATTATAGAAAGTTTATAAAACCTTTGTTAGGCCGGCTTCACACCATGGTTTTTTGCTGTCAGGCTGTGTCCGGTGTTTTGCTGGATGTACCGGACACAGCCTGACAGCTCCGGTCAAACAGAACCGGAGGGCAAATATGCCCTCTGATCCTGTTTCCTCCTGGAATCGGCACTGTGCGGCTGCTGTCGCTGTCCAGTGCTGAAATTTTTCTGCTAGCCGTAGTTTTGACATTTTAGCTGGCCGCCACTTCAGCACATGACGTCCGGGAACCAAATCTGATTTTCTGTCAATCCAGTGCGATCCGGCGAACATAGACTCCCATGTTAGGGGGCGCCGGATCAGGGAGGATCTGGCAGGATCTGATTTTTGTCAGATTTTTGCCCCAGACACAAAACGCTGCAAGAGATCCCTAAAACTGTGTTGTGAAGCCGGCCTTAGATGCACATTGTCAGATTTTGGATGCTCGTGGGTACAATGTCCCGTATAACTAGAACATTAAAAAGTTTTTTTAGTATACAAATTCCCAAGGGAAAAAAACAAAACAAAAAAACACCACAGGGGAATATAGATGTGATCTTTTGTTTCATGCACATAATCATTTTCAAATGTTATATTGTCGTTATTTGATGTAGGAACAAGATACACCAATGTAGTGGCTGTAATATAGTATCACTTACTCATTTATGGAATTGAGGACGAAAAGAGGCACCAAAGGCATCTGAAAACGTATTAAGCAGTGCCTTCACAACTGAGCAAAAAATAGATGTTATATTAAAAAATCCTCAACTTATACAAATATACAGTGCCTTGTGAAAGTATTTGACCCCCTTGATCTTTTCAACCTTTTGCCACATTTCAGGCTTCAAACATAAAGATATAAATTCTAATTTTTTGTGTCAAGAATCAACAAGCGTGACACAATCGTGAAGTGGAACGAAATTTATTGGATATTTTAAACTTTTTTAACAAATGAAAAGCTGAAAAGTGGGACGTGCAATATTATTTGGCCCCTTTATTTTCAGTGCAGCAAACTCACTCCAGAAGTTCAGTGAGGATCTCTGAATGATCCAATGTTGTTCTAAATGACTGGTAGTGATAAATAGAATCCACCTGTGTGTAATGAAGTCTCCGTATAAATGCACCTGCTCTGTGATAGTCTCAAGGTGGGTTTATACGCTTCAATCGCGTTCCGATATCGCAGTTCAATGGCGCGGGAGCGCGCATTTAGTGCACGTTTCTCCCGCATCGCATTGAATGTTTACACGCTGCGATATCGGAATACAACGTCCGTGCGATGTCTCCGCCTCCCAACCCAGGATCGCACACTTAACATGGGAGTGAATGGGTGACGTTTGAAATCGCATCGTAGTTGTGCGTTTACACAGCACGATCCGACTTCAATCTCCCTTCAATATTGGGGCATTGAATAGCACGCTCATTCAATCCCCGATATCGCATTGACATCGTTCCTGCATCGTATTGGACGTTCACACCATACAACGCAGGAACGATTTCGGCTCCGACGATTGAACCACGTGACTTTTGATTGAAATCGTACTACGATATCGCGACGTGTAAACCCGCCATCAGGGTTCTGTTTCAAGTGCAGAGAGCATCATGAAGCCCAAGGAACACAGCTGGCAGGTCCGAGATACTGTTGTGACGAAGTTTAAAGCCGGATTTGGATACAAAAAGATTTCCCAAGTTTTAAACATCTCAAGGAGCACTGTGCAAGCGATCATATTGAAAAGGAAGGAGTATCATACCACTGCAAATCTACCAAGACCCGGCTGTCCCTCTAAACTTTCATCTCAAACAAGGAGAAGACTGATCAGAGATGCAGCCAAAAGGCCCATGATCACTCTGGATGAACTGCAGAGATCTACAGCTGAAGTGGGAGAGTCTGTCCATAGGACAACAATCAGTCGTACACTGCACAAATCTGGCCTTTATGGAAGAGTGGCAAGAAGAAAGCAATTTCTCAAAGATATCCATAAACAGTCTCGTTTCAAGCTTTCCACAAGCCACCTAGGAGACATACCAAACATGTGGAATAAGGTGCTCTGGTTAGATGAAACCAAAATCGAACTTTTTGGCCACAATGCAAAACGATAGTTTTGGCGTAAAAGCAACACAGCTCATCACCTTCAAAACACCATCCCCACTGTCAAACATGGTGGTAGCAGCATCATGGTTTGGGCCTGCTTTTCTTCAGCAGTGACAGGGAAGATGGTTAAAATTGTGGGAAGATGGAAAGAGCCAAATACTGGACCTTTCTTGAAGAAAATCTGTTGGAGTCTGCAAAAGACCTGAGACTGGGACAGAGATTTATCTTCCAACAAGATAATGATCCTAAACATAAAGCAAAATCTGCAATGGAATGGTTCAAAAATAAACGTATCCAGGTGTTAAAATGGCCAAGTCAAAGTGCAGACCTTAATCCAATCGAGAATCTGTGGAAAGAGCAGAAAACTGCTGTTCACAAACGCTCTCCATCCAACCTCACTGAGCTCCAGCTGTTTTGCTAGGAAGAATGGGCAAGAATTTCAGTCTCTCGATGTGCAAAACTGATAGAGACATACCCCAAGCGACTTACAGCTGTAATCGCAGCAAAAGGTGGCGCTACAAAGTATTAACTCAAGGGGGCAGAATAATATTACACGCCCCTCTTTTCAGTTTTTTATTTGTTAAAAAAGTTTACAATATGCAATAAACTTCGTTCCACTTCACGGTTGTGTCCCACTTGTTAATTCTTCACAAAAAAATTAGAATTTATATCTTTATGTTTGAAGCCTGAAATGTGGCAAAAGGTTGAAAAGTTCAAGGGGGCCAAATACATTCACAAGGCACTGTATTTAATTCAATTATATCTATGTATACCTCTTTTAATACGTGCTGGATTTTTTATGGACTTTGAGTAAATAAATGGAAATTTTATACTAATACTGCAGAAAATTGTTCTAATTCGCTGGATCAACTCTTTATTCTCTTGTACATTCAGCTATCAGTGGTTTGTTCTGTTGTTAACATATTTGCATGTAGAGATAATAACATTTTAATAAGCACATAACTAGGAACAGTGAGAGCTATAATTAGGAGAGCTGCTCGTGAAGCTGCTGATGGGTTGGAGGGTTTGCAGGATTTTTAGCAGCAGTTTGTCAGGAGGTGGGAGGGTAGGAGCAGCTAACCACAGTCTAGAAATCAATGAGCTAGAGAGAATTGGCTGCAACAATAAAAGTTAAAGGTAACCTCTCAGCTACTTTATGCCCCCAAACCTATCACTACCTGTCCCTGCAGCTTCCTACTACATCCCTAATCATCCCTGTGTGAGATAAATGTGAAATATGGAAAAAACACTGTTTATAACTTACATTTACTCCTGTTCTGAGAGACTTTCTAGACCTGTGGGCGTTCTCTCCGGGACCATTCTCCCACCTCGCTCCATGGTATCACCCCCCCTTGTGTGCATGATAATTAATTCTGAAGCGCGATCCCAAATTTCAAATTTGGTGGGCCTGCTCTTTCTTGGTATGACGCCGCGGTCGCTCATTTCCGGTCCTGCGCAGCGTGGGGGTGTATATATACAAGAAATAAAGCAACAACACCATCTGTCAGTAAAAACACACTGAAATATATTTAAACTAAAAGCACTACTCAAATTACTACTAATGGACGATTGTGAGAAATCGCTGAAAGCAAATCATTATTATTCAAACAAAAATATGCTAAATTAATGTCTAATAAACTAAAGACTCAGGAACACAACTAGAATATCATCATTTAAAAAGGGACACGTTTCTTACTCTCACCTACAAGACGTTTTGGACGTATTTGCCTCCCTTTACTGAATGCTATCATAATAACAAAAAGCCTACCCCAAAATGGTGGAAGAACACAAAACAAAAATCCACCAAGCAGCCAAAAGCATCAAAAAGCAGTCAAGAATCAATTAAAAGAACTCTTGAAATGAGCTTTAGAAAAAAAAAGCCGTCATTTTCTGAAAGATCTTGCTCTTGATAAATCCCTCAGGCTTCTAGCTTGAAAAAGCGTGCACATAACCTTAGTATAATGAATAGGTTTTTCTTTATTTTATTTCAATTTCAACACAGAGCACTTCTGATATTGTTCCACAAGGGGGCATTTTAGTACAAAATTACAGTACGTTTACATAGTAAGGACAATAGGACTACAAAACAAATATCAAGTGTATGCATGTAAAGCCCTTGTACAATTATGTTAATGTGTGTTATGGTCAGGGCTGCAGCATCCATTCGACAAGTTGAGCCTTCTGCTCAGGCGGCAAGGAAGCAGGGGAGCGCCAATGCTGCAGGTGGGCGGCACCTTGCACATAGCGGCGGCTTCATTCCTGTCTGCTGGCCGCCACTTGCCGCCGCCTGCCTCCACAACAAGAAGGCATGTACACACACGGGACTGCTAGCACCCACCTCCCCCCGCCCCCACTCCCCTCCTCAGGCGACGGGGAGGTTTAGTTCACCCCTGGTTATGGTGATGAAGAATCTGATATCACTGCACCAGAAACCAAATACTCTCCATGTATTTCCTCATTTTCAAAGTTGTGCAAACCAACAGGTGACAGTACTTGCCCTAACATAGGATGGCCATCTCCAAACCTACCCAAAGGCAGCAGAAGGGCTCAATGAAGCAATCCATGGATATACAGGTGCATCTCAATGAATTTGCAGATTTAGTGCAGAAGTTGGGACAGATTTACAACCCCTTGTTTTTCTCCTGGGTCTGACACTTGATGTTTCTGGGTGAAGCACTGTGATCTACCACTCGCTGGTGGGACTCACACCATTCCCCGCTGATGTGTTGCCATGACAGCATGGGAAGAGAGGATGACCCCTGTTGCTGTCATGACTTACTTCCTGTGAACACTGCCTGAGTGCCAGGCTGGGTGGAGGTCTAGTTTGAGGTAGAGGGTAGTGTACACTCCAGGCTCATCCTGGCAGCAATTAGGGGGTGAATCCATAATCTTCTATTTTTGCAGCACTATCTTTTATCCCTTCTCCATCTCGCCTTCAGTAAGATTAAGTTTAAAAATGAAGAAAAGAGATGCTGGTGTCGCCCCCTGCAGTCTGGTTGCCACAGAGGTACTGCACCTAAGTCATAGGTGTGGTATCCCACTCCCAGGTAAGGAGGGAACACCAGGAGATAGAAGGGGCGAAAGTGAACCCATACGAGGAGCCCCATCTTCTGGCAGGAGAAGGTAATAGGCAGATGGGGTGGGAACATCAAGTAGAAAAGCAGAGAGGAGGAGGAGTGAGTTCAGTTCAGTTATTTGGAGGGAGAAGTGAGACTGAGAGGAACACCAAGTACAATGAAGTTCATGGGGAAACTTGTGCCAGGGCAGGAGTGGGGCCAGTGGGTAGGTCGCCACAGAATCCTGGCCAGAGGGAACCCATTCCAGCAATTACCCTGAGGTAGTTTATAAAGGAACTAGGTTGCAACAACACTTTAAGGCTTAGATGCAGGCTCAGTTACTAAAAACTGTGGATATTCTTTAAAACGGTGGCTGAACTTAGGGTCAGAGGAAATATCGTCCGTCACTCGACAGGGCCCACAGCCACCTGGTTTGGATACTGTAGCATGAAGGCGTGGGGCAGGAGAAAAGAGTAGCCAGGATGGGAAATCAACCTGGAGAGGTTTACAGAGGGTGTCTCGGTGAAGTGAACCCGAATTGCCTGGGAGTTGACCAGACTGCTGACCTGGAGGACACGGTGTCCCTGCTGGGTTGGAACTACTGAGCTATGAGTAAAGGTTCAAGAACTGCAACCCTGGTGTCCTCCTGTTATTCCCTGCACCTTCCTACACCACCGTTACAATCACCATCGTCCCCATAGACTATCACACCATCCCTGGGGCCCTGCTCTACTGTGGGGAGTGATACTATCTCGGCTGCCACACCATCTGCCCCAGAGATCCTAAATCAGCAGCGTCGGCCATCCCTGGCCGAATACCACAGGTGGCATCACGAAAAGACTATCAATATCCCCTGTAAATAACCCCCATCACTGTGTGGCCAAAGCCACGGAGCTGGGCCACAGTCACCGTGACCTGCCAAAGAATTAGCCAGCCGCTGCCGATAACCCGGTCCTTGCGGCCGACACAACCTGGCATCATGAACAGGATCTGGACCCCCGCTAAAACGGGTCCTGTGAGCCTGAAGACTGTGTGCTGTAGACTGTTAAAAGAGACTTTAGCAATGGCAACTGCCATTACCTGGGCCATGCGCTGGCCAATGGCAGTGACACAGACTCCCATTGTGGGACGGTCAGCCAAAGGCACCAAAATTTGTGCCCACCCAGCACAGTGGTTGTATTTGCCAAGAACTTGCCAATAACTCAAACCGTTCTGCCCCCTGGTGTGGCCGACAACACAGAGAGCAGGAAAGACCCACGAAGGGGTGGAGGAAGAAGAGAGGGCGCTGCAGCGAGAGCAGTGTGGAGCTGCAGGAGCGCCATGATGAGCCAAGGAAGGGGAACTTCAGCAGCTGGGGTCAAGGAGACGGACTCTCCTGGTGGCCTGTGGATGTCTCTGAATCCGCTGCCACCCATGGACCTGGAGCTCCAGAAAGCAGAGATGGAGGAGCTGAGCCAGCAGGTTCTTAAGGTTCAAACATCGGAACTCAACAAGTGGGGAAAGGCCCTGTTGGAGAAGGCATCCCACCATCGACTGTGCCACAACCACCATCCCCAGCTCCGGAAGATACCAGCCCTGGAGCAGCAGCAGCAGGTACCCCGTTGCCCTTGTAGCTGAGAGCACCCTGGTTTGGCCCCTGAATCCCCCCCTCCAGTCACTAAACCTAGCAGGGTATCAAGAGACATAGACTGGGAGGAAAGTGTGGCCCTGGGAGACAAATTACCGGCCCCACTGCAGCCTGAGCCCTCACCTGATGCTAAGGGGGCATGGGGAGAGACAATCCATTTCCTCTGGGTGCGCTGAAGAGATGCTTTGATAGGGTTCCTCAAGGAGGCCCATGCTGGAGAATCCCATGTGGGGGATTTGCTGGAAATAATCCCTGAAGAGGAGTCCCTTCCAGCAGCGACAAGCGGTGGAGGAAGCAAAAAAGCAGGAACTCCAGGCTAGGTGGAGGGCCTACGAGGACACAAACCTAAAGGTCAAAAGCAAGGCCTGAAAGGCCTAGGTCACTAAGCATATATCCTAAAAAATCGGACTATAAGTCCAGGTCACCAAGCAGCCTGAAAGGAGAAGGGGCTCGGTGGTAAACTTTGACCTCCACAAAGAGATCTTCGTCAACAGAAGGGACGTTGAGTCACACCTACCAAAGGGGTCCCCTGGCCTAGATTTGTATCCCGGAGAGTGGGTAGAATACACTCGGCTTGTGGACCATCATGGGTGGTACACCCGTAATGTTAAAAAGATGTCAGCTGTGGTGCCATCCCCAGACTCTGTGGTCCCTAAGTCCCAGGCAATGTTACAAGCTTCAACTCTGGCTGCAGTATCGCACCAGTCACACCGCCCCCTGCTGCTAGGTCCGCCCATTCAACTGCACCCACATCTGAGCAGTCCAAGGAGGATGTGGAGTGTGAGAAAAACCAAAGGGTCAGAGACACACTGCGCAGTTGGGAGAGGAGATGCAATCCCTTCGTCGATGAGGATGTAGCCAAGGCATACTCTGGTACAGTGGATATGGAGGTGACTTGCAAGTTCTTCCAGGCAGAGGAAGTTCCCAATCCCCAAATGTGCTGCCGTGGAAACAAAAGTAAATGAGCAAAAGCTGCATATGTGTAGATAGTTAGATTACCTGAATGGGGTTTATTAATGTTAATAATTGTATATAGTATCATACCGTAGCTTATGAGTAACCTGGCTGGGTACTAGGACTGTAAATAGTAAATGTAGATAGTAATCTAGTTAGCCAGCCAAGCCTTGTGTAAATAATCGTTAATTACAATGACCAAGGACAATTTGATTACTGGATAAGGATGTAATCAGGACTTCACATGTATATAGTTGCACTTCTCGATGTGCCTTTTGTTGGTTTCTGGACCAGCATGGTGGGGAGCAGCATTGGAGCTGCTACACTGTAAAAACTTGTGCACTAGACCTGACCCACAAATAAACCATCGGCGTGGCCAAAGAGCCTGGTCAAGCTATGGTCTAAGAGCGGTGTAGCCACTCCCAGGGATGAAGTAACGGTGGGTTGTGGCGGTTCCCACCAAGCTGCACTTGGAAGCCCTGTGGTGAGACTCACACTGGAACGGTGTCACCACAGGAAGTGACTAGAGTTACAGTATTTTTATATTTTCTACTGTTATATAGTAAAGTATTGTGTAAGAAAAAGGAGCCTCCCATAAAGGGAAGATGTTTAATGTTGATGTACATCATAAAAAGCTTTGCATGTTCATGCCAATTACTTCACGTTTTGTACTGTCTTTCCAGCCCAAGGACTTGCTGTGTTTTATTTTTTTTTGTTGCTGATACCTTGATAATGTAAAGGTTAAGAAGGTGCCTCCCATAAAGGGAAGAAATTGTTGTTGTTGGTGTGGAAATGCATTTAGGAAATTTAGCATGTTCTTTAATACCCATGTTCTGTCTTTCCAGCCCGAGGACGTGCTGTGTTTAATGGGGGGGAAGGGGGTAGGTGGCGCCCCTGCGGTCTGGTTGCCACAGAGGTACTGCACCAAATCCATAGGTGTGGTATCCCACTCCTAGGTAAGGAAGGAACACAAACCCAAGACACACCAACACCTGCACCCAACACCCATCCTAACCCCAGGCCAGGGGATCTTGGGTGGACCCCATTTAGGGAGGGCCCCATCTTCTGGCTGGGGGATGGAGTAGGTAGAGGGGGTAGGAGGAGAAGGTAGAAAAGCAGAAAGGAAAAGGAGGAGTTGAGAAGAACAGACAGACAGTTCATTTGGAGAGAGGAACATCTAGGAGAATCAAGCTCTAGGTGAGGCACACACCAGGGAAGGAGTGGAGCTAGGTTGAGGGGACAGGCCCCGATCTAGCAACATACTTTAAGTTGGACCTAGGAAACCGGAGTCCGCTGAACCTGCATGGGCAGAGGCTACTGACATGCATATTCTGCAAAATGGTGGCTAGACCTAGGGTCAGGGGACAGATCGCCCGACAAGAACCACAGCCACCTGCTTGGGACACTGTAGCACAAAGGCGCAGGGCAGGAGAGGGGAGTAGCCAGCGCAGGATTTCAACCTGGAGAGGCTTACAGAGTAGTGTTTCAGAGAGGTGAACCCGAATTGCCTGGGAGGTGACTGGGCGGCTGACCCAGAGGACACGGTGCCCCTGCTAGTCTGGAATTGGGGAACTGTGAATAAAGGTTCAAGAACTGCAACCCTGGTATCCTCTTGTTATTACCAACGCCCTCCTGCACTACTTCTACAGTCATTATTGTCCCCATAGACTATTACACCATCCCTGGGGCCCCACTCCACCTGTGGAGAGCGATAACATCCCAGCTGCCACACCATCTGCGCCAGAGATCCCAAATCAGCAACGTCGGCCATCTCTGGCCGAATACCACAGGTGGCATCACGAAAAGAAGATCGATATCCCCTGTAAATAACGCCCTTCATCAGGGATACCTGATGAAGGTGCCAAGTGGGCACCGAAACGCGTTGGTGAATAAAAGAAGGATCTGATCAACACTTCATCTGCCAGTGTCTTCTTTGATGCGAGTCATTCTGGTAGCGCGGACCGCTATACACCTTTTCCCAAGTACCTTGATGCTTTTCCACGTGTGAGTGGTTCGGTGGAGGTCCAGCAGCAGCCATCAGGATATTATTCCTAACAACCCTTCAAACCAGTTGTGGGTGACACAACTGGATCAGGTGAGTGGATTGCTTTGCTCACGGGTTGTCAGACTAGTGTCTAGTGATAAGGGCACTATTGCGCCCTCCCCTTTTGTATTTGTCAAAACCCAACTACACTGTTCAGTTCTCAGGCTTCTAAATGATTGTTTCACACATTACACACAGCTTGTTTGGGGTGAAGTAAACGATGGAGCTACTAAACCAAAAAAGACAACAAAAATCAATCCAGTTAGCAACTGATCCATTTTTAACTGCTAACAAATATATTAAAAGTGTATCCATTTTTTGAAATCTGTTAATGTATTCAATGGATCCGTTGCTAACAGATGCTTACTGGACATGTGAACTCAGCCTAATTTATGTACCCTCTTTACTAATATGCTTGGTGTATTTATAATTATATAGGGAACTGCTCTGGTAGGAAACGGCAGGGACGCAGTAACGAGGCAACACATGGGTTTAAAGTACAAATGTCAGTGTTTTAATCTCACTGGAAAAACAAAAGAACCTGAACAACACATGAGCATTCAGTCCTCTTTACACCACAAGACCCAGACTCACCCTTGGGAGGGGTGTAACTAAGAGGCACTTTGTTTTCACTAGAGTCACTAGTGGTGTGGTTAGGCTTGGGCTGCAGGTGACCACCAGGTACCACTCCCAGGGGAGTGTCAGGTTGTTAAGGAGAGCCTTAAGATCAAAATACTTCATTAAGCTTAAGACATAAGGGCATGGGAGAAATGATATATAGAGTGTATTATTTTACATTGTATAAGTTGTGATTTAAACATGGCTGCCATTTCCTGCCACATCACACCATGTGCTGAGAGCAAGATGGAGTCCAAAGAAGACTGACCAATCACCGAAGCTGGAGGTCAGGGAAGACGAACCAATCACAGAATAACATACTTGATCAAGACCACACCCCTTGATGACCTCATGGATCCGCCCATGGACTAACCACACTGACCGAGCCCCTTATTGCCCATGGACCAATGAATACATCTGAGTAGGGCTGACCGAGCCCCTTATTGCCCATGGACCAATGAATACATCTGAGTAGGGCTGACCGAGCCCCTTTTTGAGTAAAAACCTACTGTCTTATAATAAACAGGCACTTGGAGCTTGGGTCTGACCAAGGAAGGGTGTACATCTGACTCACTGTGTCTGGTGTCATACTTTTCAATGCCGGCGCTTGGTCTATATTGATTTGGTCAGGAGCAGCAACTTGTTATTAATATTGTTATTAATATTACCTTTACAAGGTCTGCGACAGTGCAATTTATATAGGTAACCAACAGTACAATCCAGCATTACTTCAGCCCTAACTCCACATACAGTGACACAAAGTGACTGTCTATTTATGTGTAGTGACCCGGTTTGTACCCCTGGACCTTGAGTAGCTCCTGCATACTTCAGCTCACTCCTTAGCTACCCCTTTACTGTTATTAGTGATGTTTAGATTAATTTAAATTATATATCATATATTTCTCAGATATGTTTCATGTGTACTATTAAATGTACTGTACTTTCCATGCATTTTTCCAGGTATTTTTTTTCATTTGTTGTGTTGAAGGACCATTTGCTAGTAAAACGTATTGCTTATATTCCCTTTGCTTTGTAAAGATTTGACGTGTGAATTGAGTGTTATCCTACTGGTCAATGACGCAGACACAAGGCTCGGTAGAAGGAGCTACTTCCAGTCTTTGCCTGGTCTAACCAGAGAGCTGGAAATTTCCCAGTCTGGTACAAGACATGATCTTTCCCTTAACAAGATTTACAGCCAGGTCAAATGCCTAGGATTCTTTCTCTGACTTCTATGGCCAAGATGAGTGAAGAGTGTTAACCCTAGTTCCTCGCTGTCCGGATTTACGTGTGCTTCCTCTTCAGTAGGTTGTATTGATTGTACAGAAGAACCTATTGCCCACGTGTTGTGAAATTTGAGGGTCTCCCATCTCACTGCAATTGTCCATCATTCGCTTCATATATTTCTGCATGTGCCGTGACAAGCTGTGAAAGTAATGCAGGATTCCCAGGCTTGTAAAAAACTCTCTTGCTATATATCTACTCTTCTGCTTTAAGACTTAAAAGACTTTGAACTTTACCATAACTGTGTACAAACACTACCTCCAAATAATACAGGTTCCTAAAGCTCAGGACCTCACTTCCATGTCAGAATTTAACTTTGAATTGCACCTGCCGTGGACTACCCACGTGAAACAGTCAAGAATTTACTCCAGGTTATATTTGCCCATTCCTGCTGAAGTAAATCAACTCTTATTCTCGAGACCTGAGTCTGTGGTCATTCTAGGCTGCAGACGCTGTGTGGGGTTGGATAGCAGGGGACGAAAAAAAAACAATTATGAGGATTTTACATATGTAGACTTAATTGCTGGAGCCATGCACCTCAGGCATTGTCCTGAAAGCCCAGAACAGCAAAGAAGATTCATACCGGGTTTTACCTTCTTCCTTGATATTCACCAGTGCGAGAGGCACTTACTGGGAGAAACTACCTACCATCCAGCACCACAGCCCCACTGTTTGCAATTGGTTTGGTGTGAGCTATTTATTAATCAGATTTCCATATTTCACAATAATCTGTTTGTTTGAAAGACAATTACATTTATGCAGGAAGTCTCCCATAAAATTCCCAGCTTTCCATAATACACATAATACACATAAAATCGAAGATATGTGTAAGCGCCAGATACACAAACATGATGATTATGTTTGCACAGTAACAGTCATTCAGATACCAGGAAAGAATGAAAATGGTGCTTACAACATAAATTAAATATAATCCATCATTAAGATGAACTTCCCAAACCATGTACATGGGTATGCAGGTCTTTTGATTTAAATCCATTATATTTTCTATTTATTGCTGAAATTCAGTAACTTCATTTAGAAAATGAGTGTAATGGGGTTACACACACCAATCATTGTCCAATCTCTACATCTTGGTTAGTGATCATGACAGATGCCCATGTGACAAGCCCAAGGAACTATGTGTCCATGATCACTGCAACAGAGTTGGTTCAGAGATTGGATACAATATGTGTTGTAACCACATACGGTTTTGCTAAACTGGTAGTTCTGCACTCACTCTATGCGATTGCAGACTTAGCAATTTTCCCAGTCTAGCACTGTGCGCTGCAAGGATTCGCTATTTTCTAAGCCAGGAACGGACTGCAATTAAGCAATATGCATATTCCTGGCAACAATACAACTGGTGTGTGCGGCCTCGCTCCATAAAATATATGGAGCGCGTGCAACGATTAATGGCAGTGGCCGTCAAGTGGGTGCGGGGCTCTGGCTGGGAGCATGCTACCGCATAACTGCAATTTGTTCTCGTTTAGAATCCGTGAATCCACAGTGCGTAGTACGGGCGCTGTGAGGATTGATAAGTCTGTAGTCACATACAGTGATTGCAGTATTATCAGTTTAGACTGGACAACTCCTTTAACCCCTTCATGACCCGGGAATTTTTCGTTTTCATTTTCGTTTTTTGCTCCCCCTGCTTCCAAGAGCCATAACTTTTTATTTTTCCGTCAATAAATTTTTCTGTCAATATAGACATATGACAGCTTGTTTTTTGCAGGACAAGTTGTACTTTCATATGCAATCATTTATTTTACCATATAGTGTACAGGTAAATTGCAAAAAAATTCTAAATGCAGTGAAATGATGACACATTTGTTTTTTGGGTATTTTAGTCGCCATTTTCACTATATGGTAAAACCGACGTGACAGGGTGATGCTCCGGATCGGTATGAGTTCGTAGACACCCAACTATACCTTTATTGGTATCTAGGTGGTGAAAAAAAATTCAGAAGTTTGAAAATAAAACAAAAACGGACTTTTTGCGCCATGTTCTGCCACCCGTAGCGTTCTCAATTTTCGGGATCTGGGGCTGTGTGACCAGGGCCAGGTTCATTGGACAGTGTGAGCCCTTTCACTCAGGCGGCAACAGGCAGGGGGAGCGCCAGCGGCTCAGGACAGGTAAGACCCGCCCAGCGGCGGCCGCTGACAGCATCCAAACCCCCCCCCCGGGCTCACACGCGCTAAAGGGGCGGCGGTGCTGGGCTCTGACAGCACCCCCCGGTCCTCAGCCTGCGTCTCAGGCACAGACGGGCTTGGTGCACCCCTGTGTGTGACGGCTTATTTTTTGCTCTTGAGCTAATGTTTCTAATGATACCATTTTTGGGGTATCCACAGTTTTGATCGCCCGTTATCGCATTTTATAGCAATGTTGCGGCGACCAAAAAAACGTAATTTTGTCGTTTGGACCATTTTTTCCTTTACGGAGTTCACGGCTCTATTAACGGATTTAATAGGATGATAGATCGGGCGATTCTGAATGCGGCGATACCAAGCATGTGTATTTTTTTTCTTTTTTTAATACTTTTATTGTGATTGGGGGAAAAGGGGGGTGATTTGAACTTTTATATATATATATTTTTTTTTTACAGGTTTTTAAAAACTTTATTTTTTCATTGATTCTTATTTTTACACTGCCTCTTTAAGAGGCACCTTGCTGCACAGTCCGATCGCTTCTAGGAGATACAGATGAGCTGCAGCTCATCTGTATCTCCCAGAATCGCGGACCTGCTGTGGTTGGCAGCGCCTGCCAACCACAACAGGAAACTGCGCTCTGACAGCATCCGGGGTCTAGCCAGGACCCCGAGCTGTCACGTAAGTGCCGGAGATCCCGCAATACTATCGCGGGATCTCCGGAGCAGGTGGGGAACAGTGGTTCCCCGCTGCAGCCGCCTTGGATCCTGCTGTCAGTGATTGACAGCAGGATCCAAGGGGTTAACAGCGCCGATCGGATCCCGGATCCGATCGGAGCTGTTAGCCGACATCTCAGCTGATTAATCAGCTGAGATGTCGGCTGTTTGATATGAGCGCCGCACCGGAGCTCACATCAAACCACCCCTTACCTGCCCATGACGTTGTATAACGTTATAGGTCGGGAAGGGGTTAAAGGAGCTCTGTCGGAATAGATTTTGCTATATAAACTGTGAGCTGCTTGTTGTATGGGCTGAGGCCAGCAAGAGCTTATGATGACAGGACTAGGTGCCTCATGCCTCCTAGTCAACTGCTTGTGTAACCTTACCTTCACCACTGATTAGCAGCTTTCTGTCAATCAGTGTACATAGAAAGCTGCCAATTAGTGTTGAAGGCAGGTTATACAGGGCTGAACATTCTGCAGGAAAAAAAAAACAGTGACTGTATCAATTTGACAGCATGCAGACCAACAAGTGATAAATTGCTGGAATCAAGGTCTGACCTCCAACATCATGCTGCCCTCAGATTAGAAAGCAAAACCTGGTTCATATCACATGAACTCATTTAGCTCAATTCCAGCAATCCGGCGTTGAGTTCAATGGTGTCGGATTACCAGATTATTGAATGCAATGTGCCGGACTACCAGATTATTAACTTCAATTGTACCAGAATACTTTATTATCTACCACCATTGCACTCAATGCCGGATTACCAGAATTAAGTTCAATGAATTCACCTGACGTGAGTTCAATGTGTTCACCTCAGGTGAATTCACCTGAGCTCAAAGCTGGGGTACTGTGGGAACTGCCAGCTGTGACCTCAGGTAAATTCCCTGACGTCACAACTCTCACAGCTGTGGCTCTGTCAGTGTGTTCCTCAGGCCTGAGTGAGTGGTCACGTTGTCTAATGTGCCCGCATACCGCAATCTAAGGATGTGGCAGAGTCGGGATCGTCTACTTTCAATGTACCATTCACAGCCATTCCAGCACTCGGCATGGCTGTGATGAGACCAGAACTGCCCACACCAAGAAAGCTTGATGATTGGCTGCGCTTCAGCATTTCATTAAGCTTTGTCTCCTCCTACTTCAATTGTCCAAATCCTGGGTGCATCTTATAGTCAGGTGCGTCTTACAGTCTGAAAAATACGGTATCATAGTCATGTTTGGTGTGAACAGGATGGTAAAGCTAAGATCAGAAATATGCCTTCTTATTCCACTAGGATGCTGTGGGAACATTTGACATAAATTAGCATTATGTCCTTTCCACATTTCTTTCCTTGCACATAATTAGCAATACTCCTTTCGCCTGACCAGGAGGAAGGGTGAGGGGTGTGGATGGAATCCAATAAAAATCTCAGACCCTGAAATACTTATTGGTCAGACAGACACAGGGGACAGTGTGAATTGTCGATTTGTCCAAATTTACATGTTGACTTTCCTGCCAGAAGATCTTACAGATCAAACTCTGTTTTTGTTTTCCCATTTTATTTTTGTGCTGTATACCTTATATGCATTTACGGTAATTGTTTTCATGTTCTTGGTAACTTTGCAAGCACTGCACCGTTTTTTATATATTGAAGGGGTTATCCAGGATTTTTCCTCCCCAAAAAAGTGCCTAAGCACTAACAGGCAGGTACAGTTAGGGCCAGAAATATTTGGACAGTGACACAAGTTTTGTTATTTTAGCTGTTTACAAAAACATGTTCAGAAATACAATTATATATATAATATGGGCTGAAAGTGCACACTCCCAGCTGCAATATGAGAGTTTCCACATCCAAATCGGAGAAAGGGTTTAGGAATCATAGCTCTGTAATGCATAGCCTCCTCTTTTTCAAGGGACCAAAAGTAATTGGACAATGGACTCTAAGGGCTGCAATTAACTCTGAAGGCGTCTCCCTCGTTAACCTGTAATCAATGAAGTAGTTAAAAGGTCAGGGCTGGATTCCAGGTGTGTGGTTTTGCATTTGGAAGCTGTTGCTGTGACCAGACAACATGCGGTCAAAGGAACTCTCAATTGAGGTGAAGCAGAACATCCTGAGGCTGAAAAAAAAGAAAAAATCCATCAGAGAGATAGCAGACATGCTTGGAGTAGCAAAATCAACAGTTGGGTACATTCTGAGAAAAAAGGAATTGACTGGTGAGCTTGGGAACTATAAAAGGCCTGGGCGTCCACGGATGACAACAGTGGTGGATGATCGCCGCATACTTTATTTGGTGAAGAAGAACCCGTTCACAACATCAACTGAAGTCCAGAACACTCTCAGTGAAGTAGGTGTATCTGTCTCTAAGTCAACAGTAAAGAGAAGACTCCATGACAGTAAATACAAAGGGTTCACATCTAGATGCAAACCATTCATCAATTCCAAAAATAGACAGGCCAGAGTTAAATTTGCTGAAAAACACCTCAAGAAGCCAGCTCAGTTCTGGAAAAGTATTCTATGGACAGATGAGACAAAGATCAACCTGTACCAGAATGATGGGAAGAAAAAATTTTGGAGAAGAAAGGGAACGGCACATGATCCAAGGCACACCACATCCTCTGTAAAACATGGTGGAGGCAACGTGATGGCATGGGCATGCATGGCTTTCAATGGCACTGGGTCACTTGTGTTTATTGATGACATAACAGCAGACAAGAGTAGCCGGATGAATTCTGAAGTGTACCGGGATATACTTTCAGCCCAGATTCAGCCAAATGCTGCAAAGTTGATTGGACGGCGCTTCATAGTACAGATGGACAATGACCCCAAGCATACAGCCAAAGCTACCCAGGAGTTCATGAGTGCAAAAAAGTGGAACATTCTGCAATGGCCAAGTCAATCACCAGATCTTAACCCAATTGAGCATGCATTTCACTTGCTCAAATCCAGACTTAAGACGGAAAGACCCACAAACAAGCAAGACCTGAAGGCTGTGGCTGTAAAGGCCTGGCAAGGCATTAAGAAGGAGGAAACCCAGCGTTTGGTGATGTGCATGGGTTCCAGACTTGAGGCAGTGATTACCTCCAAAGGATTCGCAACAAATATTGAAAATAAAAATATTTTGTTTGGGTTATGTTTATTTGTCCAATTACTTTTGACCTCCTAAAATGTGGAGTGTTTGTAAAGAAATGTGTACAATTCCTACATTTTCTATCAGATATTTTTGTTCAACCCTTCAAATTAAACGTTACAATCTGCACTTGAATTCTGTTGTAGAGGTTTCATTTCAAATCCAATGTGGTGGCATGCAGAGCCCAACTCGCGAAAATTGTGTCACTGTCCAAATATTTCTGGCCCTAACTGTAGCTGCTACCTACCTGCTTGTTGTGCCCAGCACCGGTCACCGCCGACATGGAGTGGTCTGGGACTGTTGATGTCTACAGAGGGGTGGCTTCCCCCATCTATCAACGGGCATCAGAGCCAAAGTCACGCTCATTGACAGCCGGCTCCTCCAATTAGATTGTGTTGAGACGGCTGTCAATCAGCAGGCGTTCCCCCCCCATCCCCCTTCCACAGAGTAGAGCAGAAAAGCCACCTCTGCTCTGTTTAACCAGCTATGGTATCCCCGGTAGGAGCGGTCTGTGCCTGCTCTGTGGCGGGGATGAATGGCAGTGAATGGTGCCGGGCACAACAGGTCGTCAGAGCCGAAGTCAAACTCTTTGACAGCCGACTTCCCCAATTAGATTGTGGGGAGTCGGCTGTCAATCAGCAGGAGGCCGGCTATCCTGCCCCTTCCACAAAGCAGAGCAGAAAAGCCGCCTCTACTCTGTTTACCCAGTTATGGTATCCCTGGCAGGAGCGGTCTGTGCCTGCTCTGTGGCGGGGATGAATGGCAGTGAATGGTGTCGGCACAACAGGTCGGTAGGTGACAGTTTAGCACTTTTTTTTTTTAAATAATTCCTGGATAACCCCTTTAATTCTAACATGTCAGAAGGTCATTCCATTATCTAAATGTATCCACAAGTTAAAGAAGGAATACATAGCCTGTTGTGTTACTAAGTGGATTTCCAAGTGCAAGCAGTGTACATGCTGGGTTCTTTAGAAAGCTGGGTGTGTGTGTGCACTAGTATGTTACCCAGGGTAGGCATCTAGCTGGCCTAACAAAACAGAGAGTGATTGCAGCAAGGAGTGTGGTGTGGATATGTGACCTGGCTGTGGAGTGCGCCTAGTTCATTGTCAGACTATTGCAATAGATGACTGGACCAGTGAGTGTGAGAAGCAGAGTCCTCCTTTACATTTGTATCTGAGTCACATGTGAGTAGGTGGTGTTCCTGACACTGATGAATCCAGCTGAATTTGTATATAGTAGAAGAAAGATGAAGGAAGAAGATCACGACAGCTTGACAGGTCAGAATAATATAGCAAAATGGATATACCGTATATACTCGTGTATAAGCCGACCCATGTATAAGCCGACCCCCCTACTTTTGCCCCAAAATCTGGAAAAACCTATTGACTCGTGTATAAGCTGAGGGTGGACCCCAGCACAGGTATACAGCCCCCAGCAGTGTGGTATACAGGCCCCCGCAGTGGTATACAGGCCTCCCCAGTGGTAGTATACAGCCCCCAGCAGTGTGGTATACAGCAGCCTCCCCAGTGGTACATACAGGCCCCAGCAGTGTTACAGCAGCCTCCCCAGTGGTATATACAGCAGCAGCCCCAGTGGTAGTATACAGCAGCCCCAGAGGTATATACAGCAGCCCCAGAGGTATATACAGCAGCCCCAGAGGTATATACAGCAGCCCCAGTGGTAGTATACAGAAGCCCCAGAGATAGTATACAGCAGCCCCCGTAGTAGTATACACAGCAGCAGCCCCAGGGGTATATACAGCAGCAGCCCCAGGGGTATATACAGCAGCATCCCCAGGGGTATATACAGCAGCAGCCCCAGGGGGTATATACAGCAGCAGCCCCAGGGGGTATATACAGCAGCAGCACCAGGGGTATATACAGCAGCAGCCCCAGGGGTATATACAGCAGCAGCCCCAGGGGGTATATACAGCAGCAGCCCCAGGGGGTATATACAGCAGCAGCCCCAGGGAGTATATACAGCAGCAGCCCCAGGGGGTATATACAGCAGCAGCCCCAGGGGGTATATACAGCAGCAGCCCCAGGGGGTATATACAGCAGCAGCCCCAGAGGTATACAGGCCCCCCCCATCAGTAGTATACAGGGGCCCCAGCTGTATACAGCAGCCCCAGCTGTATACAGCCCCCCCCGTGGTATCCAGGGCCCCCTTGCTGCACACCTGTAAAGTAAGCCCCAGAGGTATATACAGCAGCCCCAGAGGTATATACAGCAGCCCCAGTGGTAGTATACAGAAGCCCCAGAGATAGTATACAGCAGCCCCAGTAGTAGTATACACAGCAGCAGCCTCAGGGGTATATACAGCAGCAGCCCCAGGGGTATATACAGCAGCATCCCCAGGGGTATATACAGCAGCAGCCCCAGGGGGTATATACAGCAGCAGCCCCAGGGGGTATATACAGCAGCAGCCCCAGGGGTATATACAGCAGCCCCAGAGGTATATACAGCAGCCCCAGTGGTAGTATACAGAAGCCCCAGAGATAGTATACAGCAGCCCCAGTAGTAGTATACACAGCAGCAGCCCCAGGGGTATATACAGCAGCAGCCCAGGGGTATATACAGCAGCATCCCCAGGGGTATATACAGCAGCAGCCCCAGGGGGTATATACAGCAGCAGCCCCAGGGGGTATATACAGCAGCAGCCCCAGGGGTATATACAGCAGCAGCCCCAGGGGTATATACAGCAGCAGCCCCAGGGGGTATATACAGCAGCAGCCCCAGGGGGTATATACAGCAGCAGCCCCAGGGGGTATATACAGCAGCAGCCCCAGAGGTATACAGGCCCCCCCCATCAGTAGTATACAGGGGCCCCAGCTATGACCTATCAGCAGCGGGAGTGGCGTGCAGCTGCACACCGGACCAGAGGGCATATTAGCCCTCCGGTTCGGTGCGCTGATCCAGTCCAGGGCTGTCAGGTTCATCCCTGACAGCCCCGGACGGGATCACACCGTAGTGTGAAGGCACCCTTAGGCTGGTTTCACACTGCAGTTTTTTCCCTGTTCAGGTTCCATCCGGTTTGTGTGCAAAAGCCAGGAGTGTCTCCAAAATTCAGAACAGGGGTCAGTCTTTCAATTATAGTTTTTCTCTGCAAGTTCCTCTCCTGGTTTTGGCACACAAACCTGATCGAACCTGATCAGTGAAAAAACTGCAGTGTGAAACCAGCCTTAGTCAGAGCTCCATATCTTTGCCTCATAAAATAATACAGCAGACTACGCCATTGCATACATGTATTTTTATTTTTACTTTGGAATCCTAATAGTGATGGACGCTGCTGCTTGGCATCCATCACAGGAGACTCTGTTTTTTTCTTTCATAGAATAGATAAGCCAGCCTTTCTTAAATAACAACTTTTCTTTGCTGTCAGGAGTATAGTGTTAGGCTGTTTTCACACTGCATAATTTGTGATCCATGTCTATCCATTTTAAAATGGATAGCCACTGATCAGTTTTGGCCTCCCATGTATCCCTATGGGCATAGATTGGTCCTAAGTGGCCATCCGTGCGTGTCCGTTTTGTCACTAATCCGTTTCTGTCAGTTTTATTCATGCACCCAGAATCAGAGACTGTTGCGATTTTAAGCTGCCTTGAAAATCACTGACACAAACGGACAGACACTGACTCGTAGCTGTCAGTGTCAAATAACATGGATGTCTATGGAGTGTGAATCCGTACGGATCTGTGAAACGGATCTGTTTTGCTGTACTGAGCATGCTCAGAAGCCAGGTATAGCTCCTTCCAGCCCTATCTCTGGTGACTGATGACAGATCCGTTAAAAAAAACAGTCCGTAGGCGTAAGTTGGCATTCGTTTGAACAGATCAGTGCCTGTCTGTGTGGTCCTTAAAATTCAAGGAACCAAACGGATGTGAAAATTATGCAGTGTAAAGGCAGCCTTATCTGTCCATGAGCACAAGTTATGACAAATAAACAGCACATAATGTAAATTACATTCATGTCTCATACTTTGAAATTACAGAAATTATTTTAAAGCTGCAATCATAATTGACCCATGGTATTAGAAAGTATAGATTTTACTGGAACAGTATCAGTCTAATCAATTTTATAACGGTCTATAAGCTTGGGAGATTACACTGTTCTACATATTTTCCAAAGCTGTCAGGTTCAGTTATGATATGAGCCATTTCTTAAAGGGAACCTGTCACCAGGTTTTTCCCATGTAAAGTGCAGCCACCAGCAGTATTCTGGAATGCTCTACATATGTCCCTAATCCCCTCTTTATTACATAAAACATTTTTCTATACTCTCCTATGGGACATTTGATTGGTGTTGTTGGTCTTCATCTAGTGCCTCCTCTCTTCTTGCTTTGTGTGAATGACGTATCCCACGTCATCCACACAGTCTCCCCCTGCACGTGCGTATTTCTCTGCCCTACTAAGGGCAAAGTACTGAAATGTGCATGCACAGGGATGTATAACATCCATACGATTTACAGGTAGAAAGGGGAATCCCCAACAGACTAAATGCAAACCACACGTCAGGCAGAACCCCGAGATACCGCGACATCCTTTAACCACTATACAGTAATCTGGGCTTACTGCAAGGTCTAAAGTGTTGCTGCCTATAAATGGGTTGCAGTCCAGGAATAGAAAAGTCACCAAGCTGGGTCAAATCAAAGAGGTCAAAAAAATAAAAAAATTGTCAGGTTTGAGAATAGTACAAAAATAGGCAGACGTCAATCCAAAAAATCAATAATACTAAGCAGGATTACAAGTTAAGCAGGGAATATTTCTGGCAGCAAGAAGCAACACACTGAAGATACAGATAGGCTGTAGTACTTCCTAATTGGCTGACGTCAGGAGTTAATGACCCCAGCTGGGCAGCCACACAAACCCATCCACAAAGTCAGACTGTTCAATCACCAGCCCCACCTTCATAGTGAACAGAGTGGCACCTGGTGGCAGAAGCAGAAGTCGCAGGAGCACACTCGGGATGTGAGAGAACAGCCAAGGAAGGCCTGTGATTGTGCATTACAATACTATGCTACTACCTCGGCAGGGCAGAGCATAGCATTTTAGGGTACATGTGCATAGAAATGTTAAAGAGCACTCTTGCATAGGCACTACATGATACTGCTATGCCCTCGGCTGAGTTGTCATTTTTTAATTTGTTCCCCTCTAAAGGCTCAATGGACTAAATAAAATATTTAGCTACTAACAATGCAATGATAATGAAATAATAAAGACTCAATTTTTCTGTAAGCGTGCATGAAAGGTGTCATAAGTAATAACAACCTTCTCTGGATCTTGAAAATGAGAGCTAATCAGCAAACCTAAGCATTATATTCATTTTTAGCTTTACAAAATTAGTTGGGTTCAACTGTTTTTGTCTCTGAACCAATTTGGCTGTAGAGCAGTGTGCTCAGCAACAGTCATTCCACAGTGTGACCTTGAGAATAGTTGTACAGCAATTGAGTTTTATTTGTGTAGGAAAAATTCTTTATCCACGTTTTTACTTTAAGGCAATAAGCAAACTACATTTTTATGCGTAAGGATGAAATGTATGGATAAAATAATGCAAGTGTATAGATCTCTATAGATTTATTACTTGCATCCTGCCCATAACCAGCCTGATGACGATAGTGTCTAAAACTGTTACCAGGGACCATTCTATTCTATAACTGTATTTGTCACACAATGGATGTAAAAACCATCATATCTATACCTTTTTTATATAATGGGGTCTGTTTAGTTTCCATTAGGGTATTCACCAAATTCTGGATGCCTTAATTGAAACCAATAGGCCTCGATTATAGTTATTGAGTTTTATTAATTTCCATGACTGACCTTGGGTTTCACATCATAGATATCGCTATTTGTCTCTTGTATTGTGTAAATGACACAAAAACAATGAATAAATGAAAAAGCACCTCCTGTTAAGCCTTACACTTAAGGTACATCACTTTTTTGCTGGTATTTTTGGGTGAAAAAGGGAACAATTTTACCCATCGGAGGATGCTACATTAGAGGGTGTGCTTAGTCTGTGTCCCATTCCTTTGAAGGCTTATCAGGGGACGGGAGAGGTGCTATTGGCTTTGTCTGCCTAGGGCATCAAAATACCTCATCCAGGCCCTGATTTGACATTGATTAGCTGTCAAATCCTCCAGTGGTAGCCATAGCCATATCAGCAATGTACTGTGTAAAACACAGCAGTCAAGTATGCTGTTTAGTGGTTGTTTCCAGGTACTGCACATCATTTCCTGTTCACTTGCATAGCAGATAAGGTTCAATACCGAGTACTGCACCTTATCTTCTAGTCATTTAAGTTCACACCCAGCAGCATCCACTTAATAACATATGGGGCTGCTGTGTTCCCCTCTGTACATTGCTTCTTTACAGCAACCACATGAGCAGATGACATGTGACCAGTGAGGGTATCAGGTGTTGGACCCACGGATATGTAAGTATCAAACAACCACTTTAATTCTGGTGACATATATGCTTTATTTAGTGAACTACACTGGAGCTTCCTGGACAAAAGCAGTTAATTGACCAATAACACTGCCCTTTTATATATCATACACATGGGTGTATTATAGATCTGCAATATGGCACCCGTATACTGGTATGTGCCCATGCAATACCTCCATATGCCTTTAATGGTACCTTCATTTATAGATGCAGTACTAATTCCTACCAGTGTTAGTACACTTAAACACGGTTTAGATACATAAATATAAGTAGCACTATTTAGTGACAAAATATGAAAAAAGAAAATTGCAGCTAAGCTAAAAGGAGAAAAAGAAGACACTTAGCTTTATCAATGCGCATTTATAAACCACCAAGTCACCACGTTGAGGTGTGTCTTTTCAACTGGGTCCCTAGATTCCTTCCTACCTATTGGTCAACCTTCCAGTCTTTTCTTGAAGAGGTTAATTTTATTTCCAACAAGGCAGAGATTGCTAATGAGTAACAACTTTCCTTGCCCCTGTAGGCCTACATTCTTCATTGCTCGCAGGTATCAGACAGCCTATAAAAATGAATCCAAATTGTGCCAGAAAATAAGTAGGAAGGAATCTAGGGACCTGGTTTAATGGTACCTTCACACGCCGCAATCTCGCCCGGGAATCTTAAAGGCGATATGTCGCCCCAGAGCAATTGCCGTGAAATTGCCTCACAGTTGCGGCGTGTGATTGGGGAATTTTGCGGCGATAAATCGCCTGTTGCCTGATTCCTGAGCACTGCTCTGAAATCAGCTTCAATCATGAAGGCGATATTTCCTTGTTGCGGCGTGTGAACGGGTGATAGTGATGGAAACAGCGTTGCCTAGGATTTCCAGTAGGCGTGCCTCAACCGTTCTGTAGTCTACGCCCCGTCTACGATGATTGGTGTTGGCTACTATGTTCCCATTGGCTGACAGTTGACAGGGCGCCATATTTGAAGAGCTGTCCGTTCAGCAACACACACATCTTCAATTGCGTCATGTATTAGCCAGCCTTCCAGAGCAGGCTGACAAATCGTAACGCTGTTGCGTTGTCCAATGAATGCATATGGGGCGCGGTGTAAACCACTGTGGCACGCCTATCTCCTCGCAGCGCTGACCATGTACGCCCACATTGTCTTTGGAATTGCGGTGTGTGAAGCGGCGAGGGAATTGGACCGGATTGGTTCCGCTGTGGGTGAGGCGATTTCCGGGGCGACACATCGCCTTTATTTCAGGGCGAGATTGCGGCGTGTAATACCGCCATCGGCGATCTGAGGCGACCATGAAAAACGTGCATGCGCACTTTAGATTGCCTCATATCGCCAGCCGATATTGCGGCGTGCGAAGGTACCATAATACGTACTGAGATGCAGTTGAGAAAGAGCAAAAATGCACAAAAGGTAAGGCTTCTAAAGCGAGCGAGATATACATTGTAAATGTGCACGCCGCACCCGCCATGAGTAAGTTAATAATTGCTGTTCTTTTATAAAACTTAGATGATGCAGACCAATGTTATTCAATAAGACTCTTCAGATGAAAGTTTTTACATAAAAACATGCACTATTATTTTTCATATTTCTGAAGTGTCTTGCCTTTTACAGCCTACAAGTGCCCAAAAAATGTTGGATCCCATGCAGGTCATACCTATAACATCCTATTTTTACAGATACATTGTTATTACTAACATAGAAAACTTTATTTGTTCTTGTAAATGTTATTCCGTACTCTATCATGTTTAAAGGGAAAGTGCCACGATTGTACTTTTTGTATTAACAACTGATTATGTAATTAGATGTACAATTTTTTATTAATTCTATTATTTCTCTTACACTGGGGGCTGCCATCTCGGATTTGCAGGTGTGTAACGACAGTTACATCCTCCAATTACAGCAGCCCATGCACATAGGATCTAATAGACAGCCACCGACCCCAGTCACTGTATTATGGCTGTGATCTGGACATGCCCCCTGGGCTGTCCATATAACAGCTGGGTGGAGATAGGCGCCATCTTTGTGAAGTCCATAGCGTGTTCTATGAGCTTCACTTACACTTTCCCTCTGATATCAGGATGCAGTCGTCACTGCTACCCACCAGGTCTGACACCCTCTCCCTCCCTCCTCACCCGGGTCCCTCCAATGTCCCCACACTCCTCTGATCCCCGTGGCCCACCTCCTACTCTTCTGGGCTCCTCCAATGCCCCCAAAAACCACCAATACCCGTACCCAGCCTCCACCTCTTCCGTGCTCCTCCGATGCCCCCACACACCTCTGATCCCCGTTCCCTGCTGCCACTCTCACGGACTCCTCCATTCCTGACAGCTCCTCCTGTGCTGAGTGCTAGCTGAACTGTGACAAGAGGAGCTGCCGGACACTGAGCTAACAGGAGGATCCCTGTCTGGGATGAGGTGAGTACAAAGGACAAGGAGCAATGAATGGATGGGTGGATGGATGGGTCGTTGTAAAGAGAGCCTGCCTCCATGGGTGGATGGATGGGTGGATGGATCTGTATGTAGTTTTGTATCTTCAACAAAATGGCTCCAATTTATGACTGTAAACTGCTTCTCTCTTATCCATTTGTAAACACCTAGAAAGGGAGGGGGGAGGAGATATCATGCACATGGAGCTGATCCAGCCCACATTTTCAGCACATTGTAATGCATGCCAGCTGTACAGTAGGATTTCAAGCAACTGCTCCCCCTAGTGTTTTAAAGTGGAACTTTTAAAATTATTTTTCATATTTTACTCCATAAAAAATGATAATATTGGCAAAACAAATTAAAACATACTTTACAATTTTGCAGTTGTTGAAAAAAATTTTTTTGATGCACTTACCCTTTGAAAATGCATATCACTTCGATGTAACAAACACCCCTCCTGCGCCCCAGACCTATGGGTATATGGATAGCATAAGTATTGTATATAGATAATATTTTGATGACAACACAGATAATAATTGATCCTTTTTTTCCTTATGAGAATCAGTCGATATTTTATATGCTCGATTGGCTGTTTAGATCTCTATCATGGATTTTGTTTTCAAACAAGACTCCAATATATCAGTTCCTTGCACAACCGTAAGGCTCCTTTCACATGAGCAGTTCACGCTGATGTGCGGCAGATCCGGCAGGTGGCACCACATCTGCCGGATCTTCCGCCTAACAGCTGACTTGCCGCCCGGATCCGGCAAGCCCCAAGTATTGTCTATGGGGCTTGAGGTCCAGTGCGGCAAGTGCGGTTCTGCCGGATATGGCAGATCCGACACTTGCAGCCGCAAAAAAAATAAATTTGCTGCATCTGGCGGAACTGCACTTGCCGCATCGGACGGGACCGCAAGCCCCATAGACAATACATGGGGCTTGCCGGATCCGGGCCTCAAGTCGACCATTAGGCGGCAGATGTGGCACCACCTGCCGGATCTGCCGCACATCAGTGTAAACCGCTGATGTGAAAGGGCCCTAACTGAAAGCAAAGCATGACCCTTTATTTCTATAATTGGCCATATTCACACAGTACTTTTTTTTTGCTACGTTTTTAGTACAAATTAAAAGATGCTTTTCACAATACTAGCAAAGGCTATGAGAGCTCTGAAATGTCTTGCACACGCTCTTGTTTTTTCCTGATTGAATGTGAGAACTGCAGTGTTTTTTAAATCTGCGACATGTCATTTCTTCCAGCGTTTTTCATAGCTTTTCCACCTATAGACAGCAATGAGAAAGTGAACAAAAGTTGCAAAAAAAAGCAACAATGTGTTTCGTTATATTTTTGCAGCATTTTTGCAGTGTTTTTGCTTAATAAAACAAACATGTACTGTAAATATAGCAGACATGTAAGCTACACCCCAAAACACGCTGCAACAATGTGTAAATACTATGCAAAAATGCTTCAAAACGTGAATATTTACTGCCAAGAGAGCAGTTTTGGGCTGTACAAAAAATTGCAGCAAAAACGCAGCTTATGAACATAGCCTGGGAGTGACCTTTGACTTGGCAGGAATACTAGCCCTGCATGTAGCATATTTTTACCATAAAAAAATATATGATATGTGAATAGAACCTAATAACTACATTACCACAAGTGCCACCTTTAACCCTGTCCAGAATAACACATGCACAGAAAACACTGTTCTACTAGATAGGTTTGAACTGAGGCATTGACTATCATAGTCAACATGACTTTGCAGAATTTTGTGCACTAATCTCGGTGACCAGAAGGTCTATACAGAATCATTACTGTTATAATTACAGTAAAGTATTCTTGGCTTTGGTCACATAACACAATTTTAATATGCAGCAATTGTTTTAGGTTGCTGTACATTTGAATTGGGGTCTTCTAGACTAGCACCCTACCCTACTTTAATTTTCTGAGGTAATAACCTCTGGGTTTCATTGGCTATAAGCCATGATCATCAACATTAATATAAATAAACGCTTGAAATTGATCACTCTGTTTGTAATGACTCTATACAATATCTGCATTTCATTTTATGTATGGAATTACTGAAATAAATAAACTTTTTGATGATATTCTAATTAATTGAAATGCACCTATAGTCCTTTGAGTCACAGATTCTGCTCATGTCAGTAGGAGAATCTTCTATACTTGATCTGTATTGCAGGTTCTGACTCCGCAGACAAATTATACTGGTACATAGAGATACATTGTATATAACAGTGTATTTTTATGTCCCTGTATTTTAAAGGGCAATGCTCCTCTGGGAAATTGCATATGCAAATTGTAAGTTCAGAAAGGAAGTAGACACACTATAATGCCACCTAATAAAGGTAGCAATCCTAATAAAAGTTTAAGTAGGTGGCATTAGAGTTTGTCTACTTCCTTACTGAAGTGACAATTTGCATATGCCATTTCCCAGAGGAGCATTGCAGCTTTAAGTCTCCTCACTCCGGGCTGTCAGAATACTCTCCACAAGGAGAATAATTGTTCCCCCAGACCACATCTACAACAAAAACGCTTCAAATAAGGGGAAAAGGCATAAAAGGGCAACATTACCGCAATAACCAGAAAAGATTGTGATTGTGTAGTTTAGTGTGGACACCTTTAGAAATAAAACACACAGTTTGCAACATATGAACACACCTGTACAGACAAAAAAGTCAGATATTATATTGTGAAGGTACATTGACTTGAGAAAGTTCAGCCTGCTATGACTATGGATGAGTGAACAAAACATAAATCCATAGGTCCCAACTACAGATGAGGACAATGCTCAGAAGATGGCACACCATTCCTGGCTTATTAAAAGCTTATTTGTGGGTCTCCCATCAAGCTGCCAGTGAGAAATGACCAGAGTCCTGTGAATCAATTCCCTCATGTCTAATTCCAACCATCCTGGATAAAATGAACTGTCCTGGATCTGGGTCGTCACTCTGCAGTTTTGGGCATCTACAGAATGTCCATCCCTGACATCCCCTGCCAGGATAGAAAGAAATGGCAAATGGGTGTGTCTAGGGACGGAGTTAAAAATTGTGCATGATGCATAATTCTTCTATTCTTCTCAAGGTGGGAGCTATGGCACTGTTGCTACTGTGTTTCCATTGTTACCTGAAGAAGTGACATCACATTCATGGACTAGTAAAGTAATTGACTGGCTATGTGATGAATGCAGCAGAATTAGCAGCACACAAACAAGCTTAAAGAGCACCTGTCACACCCCTGTTGCTATGCTAACTGAATGCAGCATTGAATTCAGCGTGTCTGGTGCATTCATGGAAGGGGTCCCCCATGTCTCTAGTTCCCCTGTAAGTTGTTAAAAAGACTTTATAAAGTGTACAGATACAGAGTCTGGAGGGACTTACTCAGTAATGAGTCATCGCTGTTGCTGGTGTCCTCCCCGCCTCCAGTCCTCTCTATGCCACCTCCAGCCGTCTCTTGTTCAGCCTCCTGTATGTGTCATCGCTGTTGCTGGTGTCCTCCTCGCCTCCAGCCCTCTCTGTGCCACCTCCAGCCCTCTCTTGTTCAGCCTCCTGTATGTGTCATCGCTGTTGCTGGTGTCCACCTCGCTTCCAGCCCTCTCCGTGCCATCTCCAGCCCTCTCTTGTTCAGCCTCCTGTATGTGTCATTGCTGAAAGCTGGAGGTGGCACAGAGAAGGCTGGAGGTGGGGAGGACACCAGCAACAGCGATGACTCATTACTGAGTAAGTCCCTCCAGACTCGTTATCTGTACACTTTATAAAGTCTCTGTAACAACTTACAAGGGGGCTAGAAACATGGGGGACCCCATCCCTGAATGCAGCAGGCACTCTGCATTCCGGGGTGCATTCAGTTAGCATAGCCACAGGAAGGGGGGTGACAGGTCCTCTTTAAATAATTCTGTGGCAAACAAATATCAAATGGCCCCTGTAAGATGCATCTTTGAACTGTTTGTGCATGCCAAGAAAGATATCATATCCATGCAACTATAAAAATAGATAATGTGAATCCAGATACTGCACATATTGTACAGTATTACCATATACAGGAGGATGCATGTTTGGAGCGTGGAATGCTTTCATATACAGCATCTTGCTATTCCGTGTTTTATAAAAACAAACTATAACCTAGGACCTTAGTACAAAGGGATCCTTTTATGGCTGAAAATAAATCTTTGTGTAATGTATTATTTTCCATTTGACAAAAACTGTGTCAAAAAGTCATTACTTTGTTCCCATTTAACATTCTTTATGCCATCGAATCTCCTCCCTTTTTATTTTTGATAAATACACAAGAGTAAACAAGGCAGAAAAGAAGCCTGCCACATTGACCATTGGGACCAATGTATGAGCAGATGCTAGAGAGCAGATGTAGTGTCTATGCATTGCGGTTACGCAGGAAAAATATATCTTTTATATATTCAGAGTAGTAATTAATGTGTTTCATGGATTTAGGTCTTGTTACATCAATTAAGAAATGTGATCCTCAGACAATTTGGGGGCATCTCAACCCTGGACCAGGTCTCAATCAGAGGACAATAAAACTTTCATACTCCTTATCTATGAACTGCTCCAATATTTGGTTAAACAACTTTTTTCCTCTTCCCATACTGATAAGTCTGCTTCACGTCACTTGTCTTATTTACTGCACTATTCTAATGTGCTGTTATGTATAAATATGTGACTCTTCAGATTTTGTGTTGTACTATGCCTTATGAAGAGACATGAGTAGTCTTGCAAGTTGATATTTGTTACCATCAGGACTGTCAGATTTTAATATTTTGGGCTTATATTTAATTCAGACCCCAAACAGATCTTTAGATCAATTAAAGGATTATTTTAAAAAGTTAGCCCCTAACCATTGGATAGGAGATAGCTTGCTGAATGCTGGTAGACGACTGCTAAGAACCCTGGTGATCCTGAGATTGGGGCTTTATAACCCTGAGAATGGGGCTCTGCAACCTCATTCAGAGTGGTGATGCACATACATTATCTCCGCTCCTATTCTTGTATATGTAACTAGTCAAGTGCTGTATTCAGCATAGACATTAAAGGGGATCTGTCAAGTCAAAAATCTATATGTAACTGATATTGTTTTCTGATTACTTTTTCAAAGCTCTCTCTATTCATTTATTTCTATTATTTATGCTTCCCTCTGTAAACTGCAAAATAAAAGATTAATTCCATCTGTCAATCACAGTGAGCTCTCTGCTGCCCACTCCCCAAGGAATGAATATTCATGCAACATTACACTGTACTGCCCTCTGGGCTTTATGCTTTTTGACTGCAGACAGTTCAGAAAGGAGGGGGAGAAGATGTATGCTCTTGCTCTAAGCTATCTCTTAATGGTATTGTGTGTATGAGACATATGTGTAGTGTGTGCAGTCTGAGATATTTATATTATGATTATAAGAACATTTAATTATTTACTCAACAGATACATACATTACATGTATGCAGGAAAACCAATGTTCATATACTAGAAATCTTAGAGATAGCATACAGTGCAAGACAAAACACCTCCCCCCTCCCAGCACAGAGCACCGAGGGGAGGGACAGAACCCCATCTTGGGTGGGTGTGGATAGTGGATATTTAAGTAACACTTCTACATTGATTTGTGCCAGATCAGAACCCCAAACTACAGACGCTGCGTTTCGGGGTACCTGCCCCTCATCAGTGTAGTGTGTGGGATATTCTGATCTGGCTACAATCTCCTCACCTACTTAGCTATCTCCATAAGGTAGATAGCAAGCTCCCAGACCTTGTCTTAGCCCACTCACACAGCCAGATCAGAATATCCCACACACTACACTGATGAGGGGCAGGTACCCCGAAACGCAGCATCTGTAGTTTGGGGTTCTGATCTGGCACAAATCCCTTAGTCATATTAAAAACTTGTTGGAAAGCGATTATGACTTTGAGGAGCTGCTTAAATGTGGCACTGGAGTTTCTCCACTTCCTTAAAGAAGTGCAAATTCGATTAGGGAGCAAGATAGGCTGCTCTGAAGATATGTGTTTTTAGGGAGAGATTAATTTCTTGGGGTACAGCATTCCAGAGGATTTGTGCAGCTCGGGAGAAGTCTTGAAGCCGGAAGTGGGAGGTTAGGATTAATACAGAAGGTAGTCTAAAGTCGCTTCCAGAGCATAGAGAACTGATGGGGTAATAGACAGAGATGAGGATGGAGATGTAGGGAGGTACTGCATTGTGAAGAGCTTTGTGAGTGAGAACAAGCAGTTTGAATTGGATCCTATAGTGTATAGGCCGCCAGTGCAGTGACTGGCACCGGAGGCATCTGAGTAATGGTTAGCCAGATAGGTGACCCTGGCTGCTGCATTAAGGATGGACTGAAGAGGGGAAAGCCCAGTGAGGGGGAGGCCAGTTAATAAAGAATTACAATAATCAAGACGGGAGTGGATCAGGGCAACGGTAAGGGTTTTTGTTGTTTCCATGGTGAGAAAAGGGCAGATTCTAGAGATGTTGTTCAAGTGCAAGCGGCAAGAGTGTGAGAGTAAAGAGGGAGGGCACCACCAATATAAGTATATATAAATAATTGGGGATCGCTGGGACAACAAGGGATTAATTGTAAAGGAAGAAAGGAAGGTCCCTAAAAAGCGATACAACCTCCAGTATACATTTATCAATATTAATAAGTTTATTCAATGAAAAATTCACACCAAGAAAAACACACATATGATAAAAACATTTAAAAAGCTACATACAGCATGTTACAATTCATATGAAACAGGTTTTTCATAGAAACCAACAACACCCTTTGTCAAGAATGGTAACAGAGAAGTTGTACACTTCGAGTAATAAATAATGACACATATATTGCACATAAACCGGCTCCTCATAGCCCCCTATTCATATTGATTTGAGATGTACAACAAATAGACATAATATATGCAATCAATTGCCCCATGTGGGAAAAATCATAACCAATAATGAGGCACATAACAGTTCAGTGTACCATAGAGGTGTGCCAGCATGATAACCACCAAGTTAATAATATTCAGTAAACCAAGCAATTTGACCCATACAAGGGTGAGATAGATCAATGCAATGGTAGTTCTATAAGGGCAAGTGCAAACACATGAATAAGGAGAGGGTTATAGTGTCAAATAACCTGTTTACCAGTTCCTAGAAAGGCATAAGGGTGTGGAGGATGGCGCTCCCCACGCGTATCGCTGCCTGAGCCTGGCAGCTTCGTCAGGGGAAGGTGTCCACTTAGTGTAAGATCATCTTTATAAAGCGTCAGTCCTATCAAGGCTAACATCCCCAGCTGGGTGCAGGAGGTGATCGGGTGGCCAGTCCGTCCCTCCCACATCCAGAATGCGCAAGCGCGGACGCGCTATTGCGCATGTCGGACTCCTAGAACATGGCCGCCCGCTCAGAGGCGACATGTCAGAACGCGCATGCGCGAGGCGCATAGCGCGCATGTCCGGGAGTCCGATATGAGAAGCTTATTTTCTCTCTCTCTCTCATGGCAGAGAGTTTTGTGCTTTTGGAGGGATGATCATATTTGAGCAAATAGACAGCAGTAAAGGATTTTGATTACAAGCAAAGCTATAATTCTGTTATAAAAGATATTAAATAGATAGTATTTACATCGAGGTAAGAGAAAGTATAGAGGGCTCAGCGTGGCAAGGAAGAAGCCAATATTTAATCAATATTTAATCCATAAGGCAGACAATGCGCATAGTGGTGTGGAGAAAATTGGTCCCATACTCCTTTACAACAATATTCCCCATAGGAGGTACAACCAAAGGAGGACATATATGCATCCCTCAAAGAGAGATATAGATACAGTGCAAAGTCTGGAGCAAATCCAAAGAAAAATGGGCTGGGATAAATTAACCAAACGAAATGGAACTTGGAGTAAGGAGGGATGATAAAAGAGGAAGGGGGGGGGGGGGAAAGGAAGGGGGGGTGAATGATATTACAAAAAAAGTTTTAGGGGAAGGGGGAGAAACCCAATTTTATATATAAAGATACTCAAAATTAAGCATAGGAGGTAACCAAGGGTAATACCGGTCAAAAGCCAGATTATATGGAGAGAAAGGTGGGAGAACTACCCCAAGCTGGGAAGAGAACCAGGTGCCTGGGCTCCGGTGGTCCAATTTGGCCACACCATTACCCAAGATCCAAGGAATACCTTCCCAGGGGTATAAGAAAAGGGGGGAGGGGGGTTTTGGTTTACGGAGGGCAACAAGATGAATATGTCTATGAAAAAATGTTACAATTCACCTACACGTTCTTATCAAAAAAGTACCGGTGGATGGAAGGTACCAAGAAAAATTCTTGTTCCCTCACATATTTATTACCATCAGGTTTCTGAGTCCACAGCCCATAAATCGTAGAGTCGAAGGAATAACGGGAGAAAAGGGAATCAACAAATAAATTCCAAGAATTAACCATAATATGAAAATAATAGGTAGCGGAGGTCTATTTATAGAATCCTGTATACAGGAGTTCCTCGTTAATACCAGTAGGTGTCAAGGTATTGAGTCTATAGATCCAAGATGACTCCCGCCGCAAGAGTTCCTTGGTCTTGTTCCCTCCTCGGATATTACTATGTATTTTTTCCAATCCCACGATCTTTATATTTTTAGTATTACAGGAATGGTTCTCCAGGAAGTGTGCGGCAACCGATGAGATGCCTTTTTCTTTGTTCTCAAGATCCCTTCTAGCCGTCCCAATATTTGATAAATGTTGCTGGATTCGTTTTCTCAATTCTTGAGAAGTTTGACCAATATAGACCTTCGGACACGTGCAGATAAGTGCGTAGACCACATTCCTCGTTCTACAGTTGAAGTAACCACCTGGTTTCCTTACTGTTGGAAAAATGTCAGAGAAAAGAGTATCGTTAGATAACATCAAGGGGCAGATATTGCAATTCCCGCAAGGGAAAGAACCTTCCAAAGAGATTCCCCTTCCGAGTTTCATTACTGGTCTAGTAAAGTGACTAGTTGTTAGAGAATCCTTAAGATTCCTAGCTCTCCGGGCAATCAGACGTGGTTGAGCAGGGATAAAGTTGACAGTTTGTGGTTCACTTAAGAGGATATCCCAATTCTTCCTCAAAATACCCCTAAGGTCTTCCCACTGGTTATTGAATTGGGTAATCACCCCCAATCCCTGATCTCCCAAAGATCTTAAAGGGTTGGGTTTTAAGAGGGACTGCCTGTCCAATTTTAAGGAATATTGAAAGGCCTGTGAAATTACCTTTTTGGGGTATCCCCTTGCCCTGAAACGTTTTGTTAGATCCAGCGCCTGCTTCCGGAAGTCAGCCAGATCACTACAGTTTCTTCTTAAGCGGATGAATTGCCCCTTCGGAATTCCCCTTTTGAGGTGTTCAGGATGGAAGCTCCCAAAGTGTAGAAGATTATTCGTTGCGGTCGGTTTACGGAATAAGTCGGTTTGGATCCCTCTTCCAACAATCCACAGTGTGAGGTCAAGGAAATCGGCCATTAAAGCTGGTGCCTGTGAGGTTAGAAATATATCCAAGGAGTTACTGTTCAATTCCTTGAAAAAGTTGATACATTCCTCCTTAGAGACCGTCCAGAGAATCAAAACATCATCCAGATATCTAAACCAGCGGAAAACGTATTTTTTGAAGGATTCAGATCTATAAACCATTATTTCCTCCCACCAACTTAGGAAAATACCCGCATATGAAGGCGCGCAACGCGCCCCCATCGCGGTCCCCGAGACTTGACGGTAAAATACCCAATCAAACACAAAATAATTACAGTTCAAGATGGTGGAAAGGAGGTTTAATAGAAAGGTGTCATGTTCCCTCGTACCTGTGGAGTTGGAGTTCAAGAAAAACGCCACTGCTTCCAGGCCAAGCTCATGCTTAATGTTCGTATAAAGAGACTCTACATCCAGCGTCAATAGCAAAGTATTCTCCGGAAGTTCAAGCTTCTCCAGATGGTCAATCAAATCCGCTGAGTCTCTCACATAAGATTTTTGTTGAGTGGCTATTGGTTGGAGATAAAAATCCAAATATGAGCAAGGTCTCTCCAACAAACCACCGATTCCCGCAACGATTGGCCTACCTGGGGGGTATGTAGTGATTTATGGACCTTCGGGAGCATATAGAATGTTGGAATAATCGGGGAGGTCGTTATCAGGAATTCCGACTCCTTTTTAGAAATTGTACCCTCAAACAAGGCCCGATGAATAATGCGATCCAATTTTGTCTTAAAGACCTGTGTGGGATCGGAGGGGAGAGGTTGATAATATATACGGTTAGAGAGTTGTCTTCTAGCCTCAGAAACATACATCTCTACCGGCCACAACACAATATTCCCCCCCTTATCCGCCTCCTTAATAATGATATTACTTAATCCCTTTAGTCTCTGCAGAGCTCCCTTTTCCTCCAAGGAGAGATTATTTTGGCTACATCTGTTGGTCTTAAGTTTGTTTACATCCCTGCAAACAGTGTCGAAAAATATTTGTACCGCCGGAAAAAGTGAAAAACTGGGAGTCATTAGCGAAGGTAATCTACCTGCATATATTATGTCTATTTGTTGTACATCTCAAATCAATATGAATAGGGGGCTATGAGGAGCCGGTTTATGTGCAATATATGTGTCATTATTTATTACTCGAAGTGTACAACTTCTCTGTTACCATTCTTGACAAAGGGTGTTGTTGATTTCTATGAAAAACCTGTTTCATATGAATTGTAACATGCTATATGTAGCTTTTTAAATGTTTTTATCATATGTGTGTTTTTTTGGTGTGAATTTTTCATTGAATAAACTTATTAATATTGATAAATGTATACTGGAGGTTGTATCGCTTTTTAGGGACCTTCCTTTCTTCCTTTACAAGCGGCAAGAGTGGGCGAGAGATTGTATATAGGAGATGAAGGAGACATTGGTGTCAAATATAACACCCGGACAGCGAGCCTGCTGCCTAGGCGTTATCGTGGTGCCGCGCAGTGATACGGAGATGGCAGATTTAGGGAAATTAGAGGAGGGTGGGAGCAGAAGAAGTTCAGTTTTGGAATGCTGAGTTAGATAGAGAGCGGACATGATGTTGGAAACTGTGGGTAGACAGTCATCGGCGTTCTGTAATACAGTGGGGGTAAAGTCAGGAGCCAAAGCATATAGTTATGTGTTATCAGCATAAAGGTGGTACTGAAAGCCAAATCTGCTGATGGTGTGTACAATTGGGGCTGTGTAGAGAGCGAAGAGAAAAGGGATGATTATTGAGGCCTGAGGGATCCCAATATTGAGGGTAAGAGGAGAAGAAGTGGAACAATCAAATGGTTCACTGAAAGAGTGGTCAGAAAGATAAGAAGAGAACCAGGAGAGAGCGGTGTCCTTTATGCCAATGGAGTGCAGCATAGAGAGTAGGAGATGGTATCAAAAGCTGCAGAGAGGTCAAGAAGAATAAGCAGAGAGTGGTCACCATTATGTTTTGCTGTCAGAAGGTCATTGGTCACTTTGATGAGGGCAGTTTCTGTAGAGCGAAGAGAGCAGAAGCCAGATTATAATGGGTCTAGAAGAGAGTGAGTGGAGAAGTAATGGGTGAGGTGGGTGTAGATCAGGCACTCCAAGAGTTTATTGATGAAGGGGAGATTAGAGACTAGTCTATAATTATTTGTGCAGGATGGGTCAAGGGAAGTTTTTTTTAATAATGGGGTAATGATAGCAGGTTTGAAGGAGGAGAGGAAGATGCCAGAAGGGAGGGAGAGATTGAAGATTTTGGTTAGGTGAGTGAAGACCATCAGAGAAGACCACTGGACTAGGTGTGAGGGAATGGGGTCAGTGGTGCATGTAGTGGGACGAGAGGAAGAGAGGAGCCTGGAGACTTCTTCTTTGACTGGGTCAAATGTGGAGAGTGAGCCAGAGGAGATGTGTGTGTGTCTGTGTTGCGGGGAGGGGGAATGGGAGTAGCAGTGCTTGCGGGCTGGAAGTCGAGTTCCTGATGAATGTTTGCTTTTTTCTCTGTGAAGTAAGAAGTCACATGGTCATAAGTATTCAGACCCTTTGCTCAGTATTGAGTAGAAGTACTGTTTTGAGCTACTACAGCCATGAGTCTTCTTGGGAATGATGCAACAAGTTTTTCAAATCTGGATTTGAGGATGCTCGGCCATTCTTCCTTGCAAATCCTCTCCAGTTCGTCAGGTTGGATGGTAAACGTTGGTGGACAGCCATTTTCAGGTCTCTCCAGAGATGCTTAATTGGATTTAAGTCAGGGTTCTGGTTGGGACAGTCAAGAATGGTCATAGAGATGTTATGAAGTCACTCCTTTGTTATTTTAGCTGTGTGCTTAGGGACATTGCCTTGTTGGAAGGTGAACCTTCGGTTAAGTCTGAGGTCCAGAAGAGGTTTTCATCCAGGATATCTCTGTACTTGGCCGCATTCATGTTTTCTTCAATTGCAACCAGTCATTCTGTCCCTGCAGCTGAAAAACACCCCCATGGCATGATGCTGCCACTACCATGTTTCACTGTTGGGATTGTATTGGGCAGGTGATGAGCAGTGCCTGGTTTTCTCCACACATATCACTTAGAATTATCACCACAAAGTTCTATCTTTTTCTCATCAGACCAGAGAATCTTATATTTCATAGTCTGGGAGTCCTTCATGTGTTTTTCAGCAAACTCTATGCAGGCTTTTATATGTCTTGCACTGAGGACAGCTTTCAGTCTGGCCAATGTGCCATAAAGGCCCGACAAGTGGACGGCTGCAATGATAGTTGACTTTGTGAAACTTTCTCCCATCTCCCTACTACATTTCTAGAGCTCAGCCACAGTGATCTTGGGATTCTTCTTTACCTCTCTCACTGAGGCTCTTCTCCCACGATTGCTCAGTTTAGCTGGACGGCCATGTCTAGGGAGACGTCTAGTGGTGCCAACTATCTTACATTTAAGGATTATGGAGGCCACTGTGCTCTTAGGAGCCCCGAGTACTGCAGAAATTCTTTTGTAACCTTGGCCAGATCTGTGCCTTGCCACAATGCTCCTTGGGCAGCTCCTTCTACATCATGATTCTCATTTCGTCTGACATGCTCGGTGAGCTGTGAGCTCTTATATAGACAGGTATGTGCCTTTCCAAATCAAGTCCTATTAGTTTAATTAAACACAGTTGGACTCCAATGAAGAAGTACAACCATCTCAAGGAGGTTCACAAGGAAATGGACAGCATGTGACTTAAATATGAGTATCTGAGCAAAGGGTCTGAATACTTATGACCATGTGATATTTAAGTTTTTCTTCTTTTAAACATTTGCAAAAATGTCTACATTTCTGTTTTTTTCAGTCAGGATAGGGTGCAGAATGTACATTAATAAGAAAAAAATAAACTTTTTTGAATTTACCAAATGGCAGCAATGAAACAAAGTGAAAACTTTAAAGGGGTCTGAATACTTTCCATACCCACTGTACATTGTTTTTAGACTTCGTGAGTGCTCAGTGATGATTTGAATATACAGGAGGTCCTCGGTTTATGTCAGTCCTGAGTAACGATGTTTCGTGGTTACGATACATCTCCCATTTACTGTATGAAGCCTTGTTTCGACTTAAGTGGTTTTGCGTTGTAAACGTCGTAACGCAAACTTCCTGTTTGGTGTGCGCGGTGAAAGAATACAGTACAGTACATGGAAAAAGTAAACTTTTTGCCCTTCATTATCGCTCCCAAGCGTAAAGCAGACTCTTCTGATGGCAGTGCATCGAAGAAGAGGAAAGCCATCACCATGGAAGTGAAATTAGATATCATAAAGCGATTCGATAAGGGGGAAACAGCGACAAACATTGGCTGCTCACTTGGTCGTTCGACTGTCGCTACGATTATCAACAATAAAGATCGCATCCTTGAACATGTGAAAGGATCTGCTCCTATGAAATCGACAGTGATAACCAAGCAGCGTAGCAGTCTTATTATTGAGATGGAAATATTATTAGTGCTTTGGTTGGAAGACCAAAATCAATATCCCAGTGAGCCTTATGGTGATTCAAGAGAAGGCTAAACGATTGTTTGAGGCTTTGAAAAAAGAAAAGGGGGAGGGAAGTGAAAGTGAAGAGTTTGTGGCCAGTAGGGGTTGGTTTAACCGTTTTAAGGCTTGTGCCAATTTCCATAATATTAAAGTGCAAGGTGAAGCTGCTAGTGGTGATGAGAAAGCAGCAAGTGAATTTCCTAAAGTGTTGGCTGAGATAATTAAGGAGGCAGGTTACTGTGCTGAACAAGTGTTCAACGTGAATGAGACAGGATGTTTTGAGAGTGTTTGCCTAACCATTGATACATCTCCAAGAGGAGAATTCAGCACCAGGTCATAAAGCCAGCAAGGAGAGACTGACTTTGCTTCTTGGGGGAAATGCTGCTGGCGACTACAAACTGAAGCCCTTACTGGTGTATCAAGCTGAAAATCCAAGGGCACTCAAGGGTATTTGGAAGGGTCAACTACCAGTCATCTGGAAGGCTAATAAGAAGGCATGGGTAACACTTGCAGTCTTTCAGGAATGGTTCAGCAACTATTTTGTGTCAGGCGTGGACAGCGCCGGACTGGGGTGTCTGGGGCCCACCAGGAAAATGGACTCCAGGGGCCCACCCACCTGGACCCACGCGGGCCCACCCATTCTTCAGCTAAATACAAGTACCTGTTATGCGATATACCTATTATAGTGTAGCGTGGACTATAAAACCCAGGCGGCTCCTGCACATCACTGTCCGCTCACCATTACTGTGATGTACAATTACTATAGTTTGCATTAAAGGGATTTTTTGGTGAAAACAAGTTCTCAGCGATGCACAGGTTAGGAAGGTGATCACTTATTTATTGGTGGAATCTGCACCATCAGAAGAATGTGGAGCTTTGAGCATTTGGTGATATTTTTCCCTCAGTATTTGTAAGACAAAAGCAGGAGTTGAGCAATCACAGGTCATGTTTTCTGCATTTCTCACCCTCTCCTGGTTTTGTCTTAGGGTATGTGCTCACGATCAGGAAACACAGCGTTTTGGACGCAGCGCCTTTGCGCTGCGTCCGAAACGCTGCGTAGTACAGTACTAGCATAGTGGATGGGATTTCAAGAAATCCCATCCTCACTATGCGTAGCCCACCCGCAGCGTCTTTGGAGCTGCGGTGCGGGTTGCCGGGAGTCCGCTCCTCCGCAGCATGTTTATTTCATGCTGCGGAGTCGGAAGTGGCTCCCATCGGGTGACAGCAGGGAGAAGCCGCCCTGCACCCGCCGCACATGGTGAGTACAGGGCGGCTGCGGTCTCCCTGCGGCCACCCGCGGCTTCCCTCAGGTCCGGAGGAGCTGCTTCCAACACGCAGCTCCTCCGGACCGTGAGCACATACCCTTATAAATACTGAGGTGAACATTTCACCAAATGCTCAACTTGCTTTCTCTGGCGAACCTCTGTAACTGCATCTCTGCTGCTGTGTCACAGGACAGGGAGGGGGTTAAACATCCAAGTATTTAATATCTATTGGAAATAAAGAAGTTTCCACTGATTGATATCAGATAAAACAAATCACCATCCACAATCCACTCTACCAAGACCAATAATACCACATAGAAGGCAGAAATACCACCACACCGTGACCAGATCACATATTACCACCATATAGTGCCCAAATAATGCCACATACAATACACAAATACCGCTACACCATGACCAAAGCACTTAATACCACCACATAGTGATCAAATGCTACCACATACTGCCACACCATGAGACCACATATTACCACCACATAGTGATTGAATAATACTACATACAAAGGACAAATACCGTCATGTCATGACCAAAGCACATAATGCCACCACATAGTGACAAATAATACTAAAATAATAAAAATTGTAAAAAAGCTCTGTATATAGTGTCAGTGTACAGGTATTGCAATGATCACTATTGACATTATAAACAGGAGCTCTGTATATAGTGTCAGTGTGTGTGTGTATAAGTAATACACATACTCACCAGTGATGTCTCTAGGACAGGTGAAGTTCTTTATCTGTCGCAGACCAATATCACGTCTTCTGTGCAGGACATCGCTGCAGAAAACAACATAGTTCGCTATACCTGACTTACTTCCAGAGCACAATACACACTTTTCCCAAGATTTCTACACTAAATGAAATGACAAAAAAAAGAACATAGTGCCGCACTACACAGTAACAGTGCTAAAGTGTCATTCTGTGCCTGCTCATCCTTGTTCACAGACATATTTGTCTGATGGCAAAGATGTAGCAGAGCTGAAGACAGAAGACCCGTGGATTTCATCAGAACAAGGATTTTTTTTAAATTAAAGATGGAGTCCCTAAATGTGTTTTGTGATTTATTTTTAATAAAAAAAAATTTCTGTTTTTTTTTTTTGTTTACTTGAAATTCATGGTGGACATGTCTAATTTGGCTTGACACCATGACGTTTGGGCTTAGTACCAGCTGATAATACAAAGCTGGCCTGGTACTAACCCTTTTATTACCCAAGGTGCCACTCACCACCAGAGCCACTGGAAGAGGCGGCTAAAGTGCCTGAAAATGGTGCTATGAAGAATGCGCCATTTTCAGGGGTGGCTGCGGGCTGCGATTATCAGTGTGGGGGCCAACAACGCTTGGGCCCTACCATGCTGAGAATCCCAGCCCCCAGCTGCCTTGTTTTTGCTGGCTGGCCATCAACATATGTCGGGAGCCCACGCATTTAAAAAAAAATATATATTTTACATAAGTTTAAAACAAATATTAGGCTTATCTGTCTTTTGATCCCCAACCAAGGTAAAGCCAGGTAGCTGTGGGTGGCAGGCCGTAGCTGTCTGCTTTATCTGCGGTGAGAATCAAAAAGTCTGTGGAGCGCTAAATCATGTTTTTAAAAATGATTTTTCACACTTCTATATGTGACAGACCCAACAGCCAATCACAGATGCGGTCAAAGAGGATGTGCATCTGTGATTGGCTGTTAGAGCAATCTACAATCAGCCCATACATTCTAGTATGGTACTATGTATGGGCTGCTTTCAGGTTACTCAAGCAGCCAATCACAGACGCCCATTCTCTGTGTCAGTGTCTGTGATTAGCTGTTGGGTCTGTCACACACACAGAAGTGTGGGAAAAAATAATTAATAAAAAAAAAAATGACTTAGCGCTCCGCGAAATTTTTGATTATTAGGTCAGATAAAGCAGACAGCTACAGCCTGCCACCTTCAGCTGCCTGGCTTTACCTTGGCTGGGGATCAAAAGGCAGGAAAGCCCAATATTTTTTTTTAAATTATTTAAAAAAAAAAAAAATGCATGGGCTCCCGCCATATTTTGATTACCAGCCAGTTAAAACTAGGCAGCTGGGAGCTGGGATTCTCAGCATGGTAAGGTCCAAGCATTCTGGGCCCCCCACTCTGAAAACGGCAGCCCGCAGCCACCCCTGAAATTGGCGCATTCAGGTGTTTTATCCGACTCTTCCAGCGGCCCTGGTGCGGGGTGGCACGCTGGGCAATAATGGGATTAGTACCAGCTTTATATTATCAGCTTGTACTAAGCCTGAAATTCATGGCGTCACGCCAAACTAGACATGGCCACCGAATTTCTAGTAAACAAAAAAAAAACAACACAGAGAAAAACATTTTTTAAGAAAAATCAAACACAACACATTTAGAGACTCAATCTTCAATAAAAAAAAAATCCTCGGTCCGATGTAATCCACAGATCTTCTTGTCTTCAGCTCTGCTGCATCATTGCCATCAGACAAATATGTCTGCTGACAGGTAAGCAGGCACAGAATAAAGGCCCCGTTACATGCTGCGATGTTCCAGCGATACGACCTGGCCGGGATCGCTGGAACATCGCTGTGTGGTCGCTGGTGAGCTGTCAAACAGGCAGACTCACCAGCGATAATACTGGTAAACAAGGTACACATCGGGTATCTAAGCACAGCGCTGTGCCTAGTTACCCGATGTGTACCTTGGTTACCAGCCTGCTCCCACTTACCCAGCCTGTCAGAATGAACATCGCTGGTCGTTGGACCCTGTCACACATGCCGATGCATGCGTGACAGCGGCACACCAACGCCCGAAAAATGGTCCCGGCCATTCTGCAACGATCAGCTAGCTGATCGCCAGTCGTTGCAGCATGTCACACACAGCGATATCACTGCGAGGTCGCTGCAGCGTCACAAAACCGGTGACGTTGCAAGGATATCGTTAGCGATATCGTTGTGTGTAATGGTGCCTTAACATTAGAACACAGCTGTTAGAGAAGTTCTTAGCTGGCCTACACCCGGCGACCATGTTTTCCTGTGCATTGCAAATAATGCATGCTTTCAAACGCATGCCTATTTTTGCAAGCATTAGTATGCATTTTTGCAATGCAAGTCTACGGTACATTGCATTTGTGCTGATTTACAACGGATCCGTTGTAACACACAGCATAAGTGCAATGTTAACCCAGCCTAACAGCAGCGAGGAGGGGAGACGGAGCCCTGGAGACTGCCTAGTCAGTCTACTGGTGGTACTATTATGCCCATTGCCCAGAATGTCCTCCCAGCCTTTGTGGTACTATTATGCCCATTGCCCAGTATGTACTGCCAGCCTCTGTGGTACTATCATGCTAGTACTACCACCAATGGCTGTTAGGACATGCTGGGTGGGCATGATAGTACCGCAGACGCTGGCAGGACATACTAAGCAATGGGCATGCATGATAGTACCACCCGAGGCTGGCATGACATATGCCGGCCAATGGGCATGATAATCCTGCCCATTGCCCAGTAGTATATCCTGCCAGCCTCAGTCAAGGGTCCCAGAAAGTTACCTCCTCATCCGTCCTGCTGCTGGCTCGGAGTCCTGTACAGTGCAGCATGTAGTGTGAATGCCACACTATGGAGATGCTGCTTCTACTACTGCCAAGTGGAGGTGAGGGCCACATAGAGATTACAGGGGGCCCCTTAGGGGCGGACATAGAGATCATGGGGCCAATCAGGGGCGTACATAGAGATCATGGGGCCCCATCAGGGGCATACATAGAGATCATCATGGGGCCCACACATAGGCGTACATAGAGATCATGGGGCCCACACATAGGCGTACATAGAGATCATGGGGCCCACACATAGGCGTACATACAGATTACGGGGCCCACTCAGGGGCGTGCATAGAGGTAATCATGGGGCCCACACATAGGCGCACATAGAGATCATCATGGGGCCCACTCAGAGGCGTACATAGAGATTATGGGGCCCACACAGAGGTGCACATAGAGATCATGGGGCCCACTCAGATGCGTACATAGAGATCATCATGGGGCCCACACATAAGCGCACATAGAGATCATGGGGCCCACATATAGCGTACATAGAGATCATGGGGCCCACACATAGGCGTACATAGAGATCATGGGGCCCACATATAGCGTACATAGAGATCATGGGGCCCACACATAAACGCACATAGAGATCATGGGGCCCACACATAGGCGTACATAGAGATCATGGGCCCACACATAGGCGTACATACAGATTACGGGTCCCACTCAGGGGCGTGCATAGAGGTAATCATGAGGCCCACACATAGGCGTACATAGAGATCACGGGGCCCACTCAGATGCGTACATAGAGATCATCATGAGCCCCACACATAAGCGCACATAGAGATCATGGGGCCCACATATAGCGTACATAGAGATCATGGGGCCCACACATAAGCGCACATAGAGATCATGGGGCCCACACATAGGCGTACATAGAGATCATGGGGCCCACACATAGGCGTACATACAGATTACGGGGCCCACTCAGGGGCGTGCATAGAGGTAATCATGAGGCCCACACATAGGCGTACATAGAGATCACGGGGCCCACTCAGATGCGTACATAGAGATCATCATGGGCCCCACACATAGGCGCACATAGAGATCATGGGGCCCACACATAGGTGTACATAGAGATCGTGGGGCCCACACATAGGCGCACATAGAGATCATGGGGCCCACACATAGGCGTACATAGAGATCATGGGGCCCACACATAGGCGTACATAGAGATCATGGGGCCCACACATAGGCGTACATAGAGATCATGGGGCCCACACATAGGCGTACATAGAGATCACGGGGCCCACTCAGATGCGTACATAGAGATCATCATGGGGCCCACACATAGGCGTACATATAGATCATGGGGCCCACACATAGGCGTACATAGAGATCATGGGGCCCACACATAGGCATACATAGAGATCATGGGGCACACACATAGGCGTACATAGAGATCACGGGGCCCACACATATGCGTACATAGAGATCATCATGGGCCCCACACATAGGCGCACATAGAGTTCATGGGGCCCACTCAGAGGTGTACATAGAGATCGTGGGGCCCACACATAGGCGCACATAGAGATCATGGGGCCCACACATAGGCGTACATAGAGATCATGGGGCCCACACATAGGCGTACATAGAGATCATGGGGCCCACACATAGGCGTACATATAGATCATGGGGCCCACACATAGGCGTACATAGAGATCATGGGGCCCACACATAGGCATACATAGAGATCATGGGGCTCACACATAGGCGTACATAGAGATCACGGGGCCCACACATATGCGTACATAGAGATCATCATGGGCCCCACACATAGGCGCACATAGAGATCATGGGGCCCACTCAGAGGTGTACATAGAGATCGTGGGGCCCACACATAGGCGCACATAGAGATCATGGGGCCCACACATAGGCGTACATAGAGATCATGGGGCCCACACATAGGCGTACATAGAGATCATGGGGCCCACACATAGGCGTACATAGAGATCATGGGGCCCACACATAGGCGTACATAGAGATCACGGGGCCCACTCAGATGCGTACATAGAGATCATCATGGGGCCCACACATAGGCGTACATATAGATCATGGGGCCCACACATAGGCGTACATAGAGATCATGGGGCCCACACATAGGCATACATAGAGATCATGGGGCCCACACATAGGCGTACATAGAGATCACGGGGCCCACACATATGCGTACATAGAGATCATCATGGGGCCCACACATAGGCGTACATAGAGATCATGGTGCACACTCAGAGGCGTACATAGAGATCATGGGGCCCACACATAGGCATACATAGAGATCATGGGGCCCACACATAGGCGTACATAGAGATCACGGGGCCCACACATATGCGTACATAGAGATCATCATGGGGCCCACACATAGGCGTACATAGAGATCATGGTGCACACTCAGAGGCGTACATAGAGATTACGGGGCCCACTCGGGCGTGCATAGAGATCATCATGGGGGCCACTTATAGGCGTACATAGAGATCACGGGGCCCACTCAGATGCGTACATAGAGATCATCATGGGGCCCACACATAGGCGTACATATAGATCATGGGGCCCACACATAGGCGTACATATAGATCATGGGGCCCACACATAGACGTACATAGAGATCATGGGGCCCACACATAGGCGTACATAGAGATCATGGGGCCCACACATAGGCGTACATAGAGATCATGGGGCCCACACATAGGCGTACATAGAGATCATCATGGGGCCCACACATAGGCGTACATAGAGATCATGGTGCACACTCAGAGGCATACACAGAGATTACAGGGCCCACTCAGGGGAGTACATAGAGTTCATGGGGCCCAGTCAGGGATTGTAGATAGAGATCATGGGGCTCCGTGAGGTTAGGCTCTCACTGGACCCCAGTATGGTGCCATCAGGGAGCTCCCACAGTGTTTGCTTCATACTAAGGCGGCCAGTGATGCCCTGTGGGACCTCCCAGAGGGCACCATGCTGGGGGAAGTAGTAGAAGCAGCAGCAGCAGCAGCAGCATCTCCTCATACTAAATGCTGCACAGCACTACAGGCCCCCAGCAGGTGAGACTGGATGGTGGAGGCTGCAGCACAGTCTGGGATGTCTGGGATCTCCAGGCTCCAGGCTCCAGGCTCCAGGCTCCAGGCTCCTCAGTTACCAGGACGACCCCCCTTCTCACCCAAGCCTCCTTCCCCTGCCCCCCGCCTTTATAGTCACCCTGTCGTGTGCTGGCCTGACTGGCTGCTTGGCTGCTGGGGCGGGTCCCTCTCCTCTGCAGCGACGCTGCCGGCACCTGCACAGTGAGTGTGCACACAGCCTGGATGGAGGCAGTGATCGCAGGCTGTGACTGTCTCCATCTGCGCACGCGCCGGCAGTGTCGCGCTGCGCAGAGGAGGCTGGGCGGCACCGCAACAGCAGGCAAAGCACGGAGAGCTCTCTCCAAGCTTTGCTGCTGCAACACAAGAAATAATCACTAATCATATCGGCAGTGCGCCGATATGATTAGTGATAGTACAGGGGGGGGCCTCACACATCTCCCTGCAGGGCCCAGGGGGGGTATGGGGGCGTGGCTAAGTGGGTGGGGCTAAAAAGTGTCGGGGCCCCCCGGGGGATCTCCCGATCTCCCGCCGGGCCAGTCCGCCCCTGGGCGTGGAGCGGTACTCTACCGCCAAGGATATCCCCTTTAAGGTGTTGCTAGTGCTGGACAATGCCCCTGGACACCCTGCCCATCTGGATGACTTTCACCCTAATGTTAAGATGGTTAACCTTCCACCTAATACCACTGCCCTTTTACAGCCTATGGACGAAGGAGTCATTGCTACATTCAAGGCCTACTACCTCCGAAAGATAATTTCTATGGCTTTAGGGGCAACTGAGAGGAACAAGGACTTGACTCTGAAGGACTTTTTGAAATCATACAACATCCTTGATGCTGTGAAGAACATTGCTGATTCCTGGGGTGAGGTTAAGCAGACAAACATAAATGGTGTTTGGAAAAAACTGTGTCCTCACTTTGTGAATGATTTCCATGGGTTTACAGAGACAGTTGATAATGTTATCAAGAAAGTTGTTGCCCTGAGTAAGGAAATTAATTTGGAGGTGGAGGCTGATGATGTCACAGAGCTACTGGCATCTCATGGAGAGATGCTGAGGACCTTATCCAATTGGAGAAGCAGACGATAGAGGAAGAGGAAGACACACCAACCCCAGAGCCCAAGAGATTTACAAGGCAGGGCTTGGCAGCAGGTTTTGCCCTGATAGAGGAAGGTTTGTCAAGGTTTGAGGCTGAGGATCCCAATATAGACAGGTACACTAAGGTTGCCAGAGGGGTCATGGATTGCCTGCAGTGTTACCAGGAGATCTTGGAGGAGAAGATGGTCTCCGTCCAGACTAACCTGCAGCAGTATTTTAAGAAGATAGAGAGGCCTGTAAGAGATCCTGTACCCTCTACCTCAGCTGCCTCTTCAGACTTACCTGCCCCAGTATCTCAGAATCATCTGCAAGTTCTGTCTCTCTTGACTCACCTCCCTTGCAACACCCCTTCCAGTGTGCAAGCCAATCATAGGAATATAGTACTGTACTGTAATCTCTTTTTTTATTACTGTTTATTATTATTATATATGTTTCATTTCATTATTAAACATATTTTATATGTGTTTTTGATAATATGTGTTAGGATGGTGTTAGTATGTTATTTACGTTATTTACGTACAGTATATACGTATGTTCTGACTTACACCAAAAATCGGTTTACAACGTGACGTAGGAACGGATCAACGTCGTAAGTCAAGGACCCCCTGTACTCATGCATGCAATTATAGCGTTTTTCAGCATCACTCATGTTTTTAATCCAGCAACTTTTGAGGATGCATCTATGTAACTTGCATTAGTGTGTCACAGACAGTTGCACTGTAACTAAACCAAGATTTTCTTTATCAAGATTCCTAACAGTTTTTTTTTGTGTTGTATGACATGTAGTGATGAAGCTTCTTGTGTGACACAAGGTCTTCAGCAAGCTGCATGCGAGGTGAGCAGACATCGTTTCCTTCCTTCTGCAGAGCCAGTGCCATCTCAACCTTTTCTACGATTGGAATCTCACTGTCAAAAAAGGCCTGACCCACCATAATGTCACTGAGGCACCACAGGTGTCTGTTGAAAGTCTTTATTGCTGCCTTAGCAACAGGCGCTTTGATTCCTTTGTATGCTATGAGTTCTGGCAGTAATATCAAGTCATTTTGTGGAGATGTGACTGGAATCTGACAGAGGCACCAGGCCTTCAAGTGTAAGCGGACAGTAAAAGTGCAAAATTTACAGGGATTTTTTAACTCTGCCACAGTTAAACAAAATTGGTGATGAAACATGAAGATCTTCAGAGTGTATATCAATTTGGCCATCCATCAGGCCAGATGGTAGGTGCCTGGAGTGTTTATGTGTAAGTCTGGGTTCACCAGCAAACCAAGGAACAAGAGTGCCAGTGTTAACAATTCCTTATAATTATCTCTTCGATGGCATTGTGCAAGCTGGTTGGTGCAAAATTCAACTAGACACTCCTTATGTGGACCTAGCTTAGTTGAAACTATGTCACATTCCATTCCAGCGGAAAACCTGGTTTTATCATTCTACTGTTTTCGGTAAACTGTGGAATGATGTTCTTTACTAAAAGCTCTATTTTGATCTCATCTGTCAACAAGATGTTTTCCCAGAAATATTTTGTCTTACTCAAGTACAGTGGTGTTCAAAAGTCCTGCATAGGCATGAAGAAAACTATATATTTCATACTTCTGCATCTCTACAGTGAAACTGGTGGAACATATATGTTTTTGTAATCCCTCATTGTATGCCATACTCATTTTTGAATGTCCCAAGTGTATAAATTGTTTCTGGTATGCGCATTTTTGATAATTTTTTTTACAGCATAACCATGCCTACACCAGTACAGTGTGTAGAATGGTGAACAGGTTTCTAAGTTCATTAACTTCCAATTCATGTTCACACAGACTTAAATTTTACTTTTTAAGATTTATTATTTTTTATTTAATTCAGAGTCCTGAAAAGGGCCTTTTGAGTGCATCTTTAGCTTCTAATACTTTATTGGCAGCCTTTGCTCTTGAGCACCAACTTGCATCTCTGTGGCATTGAGTGAACAAGCTTCTGCAGATGTTCACGAGTGACGATGTGGTTCCAGGCCTGTATCAGAGCCTCAATCAACTCTCTCTTGGTCCTTGGCTGTTTTTTTAGATATCTCTATTGATACCTTGTGCCACAAATTTTCAATTGGATTGAGGTCCGGGGACTGGGCTGGCCAGTCAATAGTAGCCACCTTGTTGTTTTTTTTCCATTCCGTTACTGTCTTAGCTCTATGACAAGGAGCATATCATCCTGGAAGATATAATCCCCTGAAAACAGGTGTTGAGCAGAAGGCAGCATTTTCTTATTAAGGATGTCTATGTATTTTTTTGCATTAACCATACCCTCCACAATATGAAGCCTTCCAACACCATTGGCTGCCATACAGCCCCAGACCATTACTTTCATCGGATGTTTCACAGAGAAGCTCAAACACTCTGGCTTGTACGCTTCATGTGGAAACCTTCTCACATAAGACTTGCCATCATTTCCTAAAATGCAAAAAGTGCTTTCATCACTAAATAGCACTTTTTTCCCATTCCTCCTTCCTCCATTTTGAATATTTCAATGGCCACAGTTTTCGCCTTTGTCTTTGTATGGCTGTCATCAATGGCTTCTTTCGGGCCTTGCACCCTCTCAATCCTGCTTCCAAACATCTCTTTCTAACAGTTGATGTTGCTACCTCAATATTGCACTTTTCTTGCCATTCTCGCAGAAGCTGAGGAGAGGTGAGCTTTCGATTGGCAAGGGATGTTCTTATCAGTACTCTATCCTCCCTTTTAGTTGACTTTCTGGGCCGACCAGATCTGGGCCTGTCCTGGGTAATTCCAAGCTGCTTATGTTTCTGCAAAATACTTATGACTGTCCTCTGATTACAGCCGACCTTCCTAGCGATCTGGGGGCCAGTATAACTCTCTTCATGTAGCACCACAACTCACACACGATCCTCCGCTTACAAAAATCTGAAGGCTCCCATCATAAAGCTCTACAGTATGATTCACTAGATAGACCAACAGATAAAGCAAACAAACAAAGCAGCAGATGTGATGCAATGTAATGGAAAGTGATTGGCTGCCATATCTAGGTTATGATTGGTCACAAGAACCTCATCTGTGATTGGCTAATTTTGGATCTGAAGCTGTACAATATTTAGTTGTGCTTTCAATTCCCATATTGTTGCACTAATTTCAGGCAAAACTGCTTCAAAAGCTAAAAATATTACAGGGAGAGAATGCAAAATTATATTCTGAACAAAACCATATATAATATGTCATATTAACATCGAAGATATTCGACAGAAAACGTTTAAAACTTGAAAAATCAATTTATCCTATGTCTATGCAGGACTTTTGAACACCACTGTACATTTTGCCAGACTACAGTCTAGTTTTTTATTATCTTTGTGTCAGAAGTGGGGTATTCCTGGGTCCCCTGCCATATCGTTACATTTCATTCAAATGTCGACAGAAAGTTAGCTCTGACACTGGTGCACCCTGAGCCTGCAGGACAACTTGAATTTCTTTGGAACTTGACTGGGGATGCTTATCCACAATCCAGATTATCCTGCATTGCAACCTTACATCATTTTTTTCTCTGTCATCCCTTTGTCATCCACATCCAGGGAGATTAGTTACAGTGTCATAGGTTGTAACCTTGTTGATATTTTTCAACTATTTTGGTTCTCAAGTCATCGGACAGTTCTCTTGTCCTATTTCTTTTCTCCATTCTTAGTGTGGCACACACAGACACACAATGCAAACATTGAGTCAATGTCAATGCCCTCTTTATCTGGTTTCAGATGTGATATTCATATTACCTATACCTGTTACTTGAGCTGCTTGCCACAGATGAGTTTCACTGACCATAACAAGCTTGAAACAAAGTTCACAGAAGAAAAGTAAGACAATTACGGGGTGAAAGTGCTGCGATTATATAAAATCAAGCTTTATTCTTCATAGTAAACCCCATAGGAGGGAAAGCGGATCTGATGCGTTTCAAGCATACAAGATAAGACTAATAGCTACCTATGAATAAGAGCACATCTTGTATTCTCGAAACGCTCAGTTACGCTTTCCCCCCTGTGGGGTTTTACTATGAAGAATAAAGCTTGATTTTTACTTGTATAATCCCAGCACTTTTGCCTCGTAACTGGCTTCCTTTTCTTCTGTGGACTTTGTTTCCTGTTGATCAGACAGGTGAAAGGTGGGCATGTGTGCAGCTATAAGTCACAGAGGTAAGCTATTACATGGGCCATATTGGTATCATGACTTTATTGCTTGACTCAAAGTTTTTTACCTACAATTTTGGAAGTATGACAAGAATTTTGTCAGGCCCAGTTTTGGAGGTTTGGGTAACATTATGTCCAATTTTGTTTCTTCTTTGTGTTGTTTCAATACACTCAAAGGATATAAGCATGTGTAACAAAAGTTATACAATTGCAATACGTTCCTAGGAGAAATACTTATTTTCCAAGTGTGCCAACACTTTCAAACATCACTGTATATACTGAATAGGGCAGGGAGGAGTACAGGTGTATCACCAAATAATACAAAATGGACAAAGGCCTCTACTAGAATGTAATCCTGGACCCCTGCCCATATTTCTATGTTAAAGAAAAAAGCACCATTCAGTAACAGAAGATATTGTACAATTATTGTAAGTAAAGAAAAAGAGCAGCACTGGTCACAAAGATATGGATGGAGGAGCAAAATTCAAAGATATGAGCCACTAGACCTAAAGACTAGGCAAAAAATAAAGATAGGTAGAACTTGAAAATTAAAAAAAGAACCTCTTTATGTGCCACTATAATGTTTTAACTGCAAGCTTTTTAAAGCTTGATTTTGCACATGTACCTAGAGGTAATGCTTTCACAGAATAAAGGAGTGGATTACAGCTGTATTAAACTACATTAAAGGGGTTTTCCTACGAACGGTATTCATTTTAATCAATAGATCTTGGAATAATAATATCCACAATTGGATGTTATATAAAATGTTCCTGTGCTGCGATAATCTTATATATGTGTCCTTGCTATGTACTGTGTAATGGCCGTGTCTGACCATACAGGGACATGGTCTGCTCATACCACATCTCCTGGACAGGGGAGAAAAGGAAAGAGTGTATAGACATTACAGCACAGGATCACAAATAATTATTTCTTTGAAGTAAATCATTTTTTAAAAACAGGCAGGGAAATCTTTTACCACACATAAAAATCAGCTGTAAATCCCGTGCTGTAAAGTCTGTATACTTTTTTGCATCCTCTGCCCAGTAGATGTGGTATGATCAGATCATGTCCCTGTGCAGTCGGACACGGTCATTACACTGTACATAGCAGGGTCACATATGTAAGATTATCTCAGCACAGAAGATGTGTATGATCAGACCATGTCCCTGTACGGTCAGACACATCCATTACACAGTACATAACAGGGACACATATATAAGATATCTCAGCACAGGAGATGTGGTATGATCAGACCATGTCCCTGTATGGCCAGACACATCCATTATACTGTACATAGCAGGGACACATATATAGGATTATCTCAGCACAGGAGATGTGGTATGATCAGACCATGTCCCTGTATAGTCAGACACATCCATTATACTGTACATAGCAGGGACACATATATAGGATTATCTCAGCACAGGAGATGTGATACCATGTCCCTGTACAATCAGACACATCCATTACATAGTACATAGCAGGGACACATATATAAGATTATCTCAGCACAGATGTGGTATGATCAGACCATGTCCCTGTATGGTCAGACATATCCATTATTTCAGCACAGGAACATTTTTTTAAACACATACAATTATTATTATTCCAAGATCTATTGATTAAAATTAATTTTCTAATTAACTTAGTTTGTGGGAAAACCCCTTTAAACATTGCCTCTTTCAGCTTGTCTTTCTTTTATAGGGCATCCAGATATAATCTCTTCCCAAACAAGCAACACACCCAGCCATCCACATGATGTTAAAGAGAACATGAATTATCAGATCAAGCTGCCTTGGTGTTGTTGATCAACATGACTATTTTATACTCTTTCAGCATTGAATAGCAGCCAGCATAGGGACTATATGATCTGCATCTTTCTATCATACCCAATATTAACTTTTTCAGAAATTTGTGGGCAGAAATCACTTAACCGGCTGCTTGATTGGTCCACTGACGGCCCTAGTAGTTTGTTAGCTCTAACTCTCCCACCTTTGTCAATTACATTGACTGAGTGGCAGCCAGCACCGTATACGATGCCATGCCATTGTTCTTTTACCCAATTTCTTGGTATGGAGTTGCCTGGCAGAGTACACTATTTCATACAACAGAAAAAGCGTAAACCCGACTTGTATCAGCCCGGTGGAGACCAAAGTCGCACCCTTTTGGATGCGATTGATGAATGATCCAAGATCTTTCCTGGCACAGATAGCAAAGTGAAACTTTAAAATACAATGTGAAACTCCTCTTTGTTTTATTGCATGGATTACATTTTAAACATGGTCATCTCAGGGTATGCAGTATATAACAGTGCATGTAAGGAATAACATTTCACAAGTGAAATTTGTAATACTCCAAGGAAGTGTCTTATCAATATTGTAGAAATTGATTACTGTCTCAAAGGTTACGAAATCTTCTCTTATGTTAAGTAGTTAATTAAAGTTAATGATTGCTACAGAAGATGTTAAACACCTACAAGAATACACGAAGCCCTGCCTAAGAACGCAGCATGTTACAGTGACCATTAGTGCTTCATAACGGGGTCTCACAGGCTTTATGGTAGACTCTTAAAGATTTGTGTCCATTGCATTGAATCATAAGGTAAGGAACAAAAGAAGGAAACACGAAGGATAAATAAGTTTAGAATTTAATTAATTCATATGTATTTGCTACATCATCACCAGAATATGTACTTATTATTATTACTATTTATTAGAAAGAATGATAATCTAGAGATGCGGCACTTCTTGGTGCTTTCATTTTCCAGTTAGATCTCCTACAACACATTGAACTTGTATTAACCATTTTCCTTGTAGTAACAATTATTACAGTGACTGTCCGATCTTATGTTGAGAGTGGAGTTGGACCTCTGATGTAATATTCAGATCTTATTTTGGTGATATGGCCACAAACTTTAAAAACCAGTTGTGTATTGAAAAATTGTGCATTTCTCCAATGTGCTTTGTGTTTCAAATTGCTACCATTTTCCAGGTCTCTGATTGGTGTCATTGAATTTAGAAACCTTTGTTTCTACTCAGAGTCTGAAACCAGTATCCATCATTTATTTTTCACAGTTGAAAATGTTCTACATTGGTGGTGGAAAGGTTTGAGACTACCCAAATGTGTTTTCACAAAGTTTGCTAATTCAGTGTTTTTTTAATATCTTTTATCCAGATCTTTCTACAGTTACTGTTACTGGAATACAATTATAAGAATTTCATACATTTTTAAACTTTAATTGACAAATACATCAAGTTTATGCAAAGCCTTAATATGGAAAGTGTTGTCTCTGATTTTTCAAGGCTTCCGCAATTTCCCCTTGCATGAAGGATATCAGCTTCAGGGCCAACTCCTGGCTGATGGCAAACAGTGTTTGTCTAATCAGCTCATGGAGCTGAAACACAATTTCTGTGTTTTTGTTTGTATACACAATTTGTGAGAATTGATCACAGATACTCATTGGGATTGAGGTCAACATAGTTTCCTAGTCATGAATCCAAAGTTTTAATGTTTTATTCACAGGACCGTTTAGTTATGAGTTTTGCCCTGTGACATGGTGCTCTATCATCAAATGGTAAGTGAGCCCACTTGCTTGGATAAAACGCAAGCCCACAGATGAATGGTCTCAGGATGCTTTTTTGTAGGTATGATACAGGTCTCATAGTGATGCTCTCTTTTTCTTCTCTGGACAATAATTCTTCTAGATAATCCAAAGAGTCAGAAGGGGGCTTCATCAACGAAAATAACTTTACCCCAATCCTCTGCAATCCATCACTGTACGTCGCGCAGAGTATTTTTTCTGACCAAGCCCCTTCAGACTGTTTGTGCCATTTAGAAGTTTTGCATAAAGCATTGTGATAACTTTCATGTGTGGTTACTTTTCAACCAAGTTAAGGGGCTTTCTCACAATTTTGTCTAAGTATACTGCGATACATAAAGAATGTTACTAAACATCCTTCAAGGGTAATGTCTGACAGACGCCATGTTGTGTTTGCAGAGCCCCTGATGTGTCTCCATAGTGGATACCACACAAGTGACACATTTTAGAAACTACAACCGCCAAGGATTGTGTATAGAGGTGTGGTTTCACAGAATTTTATGTTGAGCCTTAAAAATAAGAAATCACATTTTACCTACAAAAATGTTTCTTTAGTCCAGATGTTTATATGTTCAATTTTCTCCAGTTACTCTTGGGAAATGAATTTGTTGTGCAATTTCTACTGAGTACACGGATACGCCGTATGTGGGGGAAAACTACCATTAGGGTGCATGGCACGTCTTGGGAGGGAAGGAGCATTATTTGACATTTGGAATGCAAAATTAGGTTGAAATATATATGGTATGCCATGTCATGTTTACAGAGGGTGTGTAACGATCCTTCCATGCAGCGCATCTGGGACACTATAGAGATATTGCCGTTACTGATACCAGGGTGTGCTAAGCTGTCAGTATGCTGATCTTCAGAGCAGTTTTCCATTCTGGTTCTGGGAGGGGTTGGGTTGCTCAGGTGTTCCAATTTACAGCGATTGTTACTTAGCTGAGCAGCCTCTCTCAGAATACTGCCAGTCGCACATTCTATCTGAAGTGCTGTGTGTCCTGCATTGCTGTATCTGCTAGTGATCTATGTTATCTGACTGTGGCTATTGCTTGATTAGGCTTTTGCCTGTTCCCTGTACTTGTTATTATTCTCCTGCTATTGTGACCCCATAACCATTACCTGTATACATCTCTGTTTAATCCCTGAATCCTCTCTGTGATCTCCTTGAAAATCTGACCATGGACTGTTACATGACTATATCTTTATCAACTACCCTGAATACTGCAAACTGGCCTTGAATTGACCCTGGATTTCCTGACATCCCTGTTGCCTCCATTCCTGTAGGTAGTGACTGTGTCACAACCTAGTTTAAGTAGTGATTAGCTTCACATTCTGCATCACAACCTAGCTTTTTGTAGTGACTAACATCACATGTTGATGTGCCTAAAGAGTAGAAACACCTACAAGTTACCCCACGTTGGAAACTGAAACTGTCTAGACATGTGGTGAGCATCTTTCACCTTCAGATGCTTCACAGAATTTTAAAACATTGGACTGTGAAAAAGATTTTTTTTTGTCCCCTAAAATGTTGTAGCCACACATTTTTCATTTTCGTAAGGGTAACAAGAGAGACTGGACCACATAATTTGCTGTGCAATTTTTCCTGAGAACAGGAAACTCATTTGAGCATTCAGCAAGGCTCAGAAGTGAAGGAGCGCTATTTGATTTTTGGAGTGCAAAATTGTCTGGAATAGATTATGGGCGCTATGTCGCATTTTGAGCTAAAGAGTTTTGAGAAGTAGAAACCCCCAAAAGTTGCGCCATTTGGAAACCAACCAGTTTGTCAGCTATAACAGTGAAAACAATGCCACAAAAAAAACGGATCAAAGATGCACAGTGTGAACATAGCCTTTTTTGAGGATCATGTTCCAAGGCAAAAAACGCAGCAGATCTTAAATACCCTGACAAGCAGCAAAACATGAAAACCCATTGACTGTACTGAGATTGACTATACTAAGACACTCGATGACGTTTTGGTGAAGACCATAACATGAGCCCTAAATAAAAAAAAAGCCTATATCTCTGGAACTATGGAGGAATTGGAATTAAAAACAAATAAGATGGATTACTCAGTGGAGCTGCACTAATAAAAGAAGGGCAAAAACTGGGCAATTATGACACGGGGACAGGTTTTCTTTAAAGTGGTTGTCCAGGTTTGGCATGAATGTCTGCGTTCACTCTGTATGACCGCAGACTTGTGAATCCTCACAGTGTGCGGTGTCAGGATTATCCGTTATCCGGTGCCAAGACCAGACGTCCGGCCTCATTCCGTTCAGACATGGGCGATCTCACTCAATTCCCTTGTATTGGGTGAGCTCTTGCACATCTAATCGGAAGTATACACACCACATCCTTCTAGGCATATGTTTCAGTTCAAGGAGAACAAGTCATTGGACAATGGCAGGAGCGATGCATGAGAAGTGAAAGAAGATATGTTCTAGCAATTATAGTGCTGGCAGGTATTAATGGAAAACTATTCATGAAAAAGTGGATGGCAAGTTATAAAAATTGAGAATTCAGACACTTCTTGGGCATAATATATTTGAGTGTGCAGCAAAAACAGTTAATTTTCATGTATTGTGGTAAATAAATGCAGTAAAACCAAGATTTGTAGAGGTTTGTGTAAAAGAATGGGTATAGATTATTTTGTATTGTATAATGCTGATAATATGTATATTTCTATATTTGACAGATAATATCAAATCCAGTTTATCGGCTTCTTTATCACCCATAATTATTTTAAAAATACATATATACGGTATATATATATATATGTAAAGAAAAAGAAAACAAGGGAATAAACAATGACGGCTTCTATGGAAAACAAGTATTTGGTGGCAAGGCCAATATATTCAGAGGATGCTTTTACTGCTGATCATGAAATTGTAGAAAGACACCACACCACAACTTTGGATCTTCTAAAAAGGAATTGTAGGTAAGTGGAGTATGTCATTTACTAAAATATTTTTTTGGGACATATTAATACACTGTAGTCTAGATTGTGAGCACAAATAGGACTAGCCTAAATGAGCAGCTTTTGTTTTTCATGCATAATTACAAATATTTTTACCTGTTGGAGTATACAACAGTAACGGGACTATATTGAGCAGATGGCATTGTGTTATTTGATAAAGGGGGTGTCCACTATTAGGATGTCTTAGTGCGAGTCCTGCGAACAATCAGTGTCAGCTTCACTCTCCCCACCATCAAAGAATCGGGCATCAAGAAGATGTCAGAGCTGCAGCTGCGCTCTCATGTTCCATTTATATTAGATTTGTCCAAACACAGGGACAGTGAAGCTGATGTTGATTGGGCACAGGGCTTGTGTGACGTAACAACTTTACATGAGCCCCAAGAGAGTGAGTGCCGTCACTGCTGGAATGAGACTGGCATGGGAGGTGAGTATAAGTATTTCAATGAAGACAAACATGGGGAATGAGAAAGGGTTGTTCAAATAGTGGAAAACTGTATTGCTGTACTGTATGACTTCTCTAGTTTGGTTCTGTTAGGCTTCTGTAATCCTCCATGTTTTGATAATGAAGATAATGTTGGTTGTATGTTCCAAGTAAAATAGTCAACTCCACTATAATGTCAATGTTGAATGCTTCTGTCAAAACTGATGTCTCCAGCAACCTGATCCAGGACATGTTCATTCTAATCGTATGAAATCATGCAGCTGCCACCATAGAACACTCAGTCAATCCAGATATCTATAAACTACTAGAATGGAGAACATAGAGAACATGCCCTTTTTCACACAAATGTATACTGCTAATAGCAGACTACGAGGCTGCTATGGAGCCCGTGAGTCGGGGAGGAGAACCCAGTGGTGCCACCCTCAATGGCATACCTCCGAGATGCAGATACAATTAAAAGCAATGGTGGAACAGGGAGTCATCTGCTCCTTCTTCCATAATTCTCCCCCGACACCTGTGTGCCTGATCTCTCATGTCTCAGGTTCATAATCATCACGCTATTTGGAGGGCTGCCCTAGGGCCATTATACTGTTCGGAGAGCTATTTGGGATCCATTGTACTATTTGATAAGCGGATGGCTATTATACTGTTTGGAGGGTTATTTGGGGCTATTATACTTATTGGAAGGCTATGTAGGAACTATTATACCATTTGGAGGTTATATTGGGGCCATTGTACTGTTTGGAGGGTTATGTGATAGCCAGTTTCTTGTTTGGAAGGCTACGTATGGGCTACTATACTGTTTATACAGCTATGTGCTGTCCAATATACTATTTGGAGAGCTGTGTGGGGGCCATTATACTATTTGGAGATCAGTTTAGAATGTGTGGACCATTATTAAATGTGGAGGTCTGTGTAGGTTTCACTATAGTGAGAGGAGGGCTGCAGGGGGCCAATGTACAATGTGAGGGCCATTATGCTATGCGGAGAGCTGTGTGGGTTCCATTATACTGTATAGAGGCACATTATACTTCAGGGATTAAATCAGAGCAAAATTACTTGGTAAGGGCTGCAAAGTTGAGAGATATGCCCTTCTGTGACCTTGATGAATCAGACATGTTTAGGACTTTTGCTAGGGAACCCGTGATTCGTATATACAGTACATCCCTGATTGCTCCCATCTTCTTTGTGTTAACTCTGATAAAGCTTACATCACATTATGAGATCAGTCTTCCTACAGATTTACTTCATTTTATTGACAGTTTATTGGAAACTTATTCAAATTCTGTAATTAAGACTATTGTTTTCAGTAAAAAGAAAGGTTAGCCGGAGTCTTTTCTACATTAAACTGAAGGTGAAGGTTTTAAGTCTATTATATTATATATAAAAAGAGAAAAAAATTACTCTTTTGTGATATAAAACTAACAGTTGCTATAAGTGAAAACCTACAAAGAGTAGCAGTATCGATTGATAACGGTAAGGACCAACTCATTATGGGTGTCATTGTTAGATAACGGTAAATACCTATTCATTATGGGTGTCATTGATAGATAACGGTAAGGACCTAGTCATTATGGGTGTACAGAACTTGGAATATGAACACATTAACCTTTGGAATTCTTCACTCTGCAAACATGTGAAGCCACGTCTGGAGACAAATATCACATTGTTATGTGCTTGACAAACTATTTGTAGGCTGACTTGTCGAAAAAACAGAGCTTATAATTTACATTCTTTATTTATGGTTATATGTAACTTCAACATTTACTACATATATAGTATTGGCTATGCTAAACTCTATTCTGTGTTGGAGACTGATTTAACGAACAGCATGAGTAATTTCATGTGTCATATGTTACCTCTATACAGATAAATGATAAAGTGTTGATTATTTGCATTTGTAAAGGAAAAAAAAGTATCTGGACAGGCAGGGTAATTGGTTTGAATAATAGTTGTAGGCGACCGACAACTCAACTGCTTTCCACAAATTACTTCAAAAGTGAGTTAGACCTCATTGAAAATCTGCATCGGGGAGTGGAGATTTCCTACTGCAGAATTACTGGTTCTCCTTAAAGGGAACCAGTCAGGTCCTCTGTGCCCCCAGAAGCATCAGTATTTGTGGGCACATATCTATATTCCCTGCTTAAGAGACCCTTCATGTATTTGCACATAAACAGATCTGTAGAAAAATATTTCTAAAGTCCGTTTGTGATACGCAAATTAGAGATTTGATTAGTCAAGGGGGCGTTAGTTCCCCAACTAGTCAGTCCATTTAGCATGCTATCACACCCTTGTGGGCATGATAGCATGTTTTACAAAAGTGCTATACAAAGCCGCGTATGGATGCAGCTTTGTTCCCCTCACAACATTGAGCTTCTCTGAAGCCGGGTGTGCACGTCCTGGCTTCAGAGAGGTCTAGTGTGCATGATCAGAAGCGCAGACAATTTCTGATCATGCGCAACGATCATCTCTGAAGTGGGTACACCTACACCCGGCTTCATAAAGCTCAGTGTTGTGAGGGGAACTAAGCTGCATCCATGCGCGACTTTGTATAGCGTTGTGATGATGCTGACTGCCGTAAAACATGTTATAATGCCTGCAGGGGTGTGACAACATGCTAAGTGGGCTGACTAGTTGGGAAATAATGCCACTTTGACTACTCAAAGCCTTGTTTGCATATCATCAGGGCCACAGCATACATGAGGCGACATGAAGGGCCTGCCTCAGGCTGCAAGCCCTGCTAGTAGACAGGGAGTGGCAGCCGCAGGGGCGCCTGGTTGTAGTGCGGTACCCTGCAGATGACGCTCCCTCTTCTGTAGTCCTGGCCGCCGCCGCTACGTTATGCTACCCCTGCAGTGTAAGCCCACCTGTAGAGGCGCACAGGACCTGTGATGATGTCAATGGAGGGGAGGAGTCAGGGATCACATGATCAGCTCCTCCGTGTATGCATGCAGGCCTCCACCATACAGGATGAAGTGAAGAAGTGAAGAAGTGGATGAGGTAAAGTTTGTGTGGGGTCAGGAGGGATTTACAGTGTGGATGTAGCAGAGCCGAGTGTGTTTTAGGTGTACGGAGCAGAGCCAAGTGTGTACGAGGTGTATGAAGCGGAGCCGCGTGTGTACGAGGTGTACGGAGCGGAACCGCCTGTGTACGATGTGTACGGAGCGGAGCCGCATGTGTATTAGGGGTACGAAGCAGAGCCATGTATGTAAGGGGCTTTCACAGCCGTGTGCGTACAAGGTGTGTGTACCAGTGGTAGCCCCCCCACGGATGCAGCTCCCACTCCGATAGTCCCAGCCGCCTCTACCGGCAGCATTCTTCTCCCGAGTCCCGACCGCCACTGTCCGCCCTCTGCAGCTCAGCACGGCGGGGCACGATGATGTCATCACTGAGTGCCGCTGTACTGAGACGTGCAGAACAGATGCTGAGGAGACTGGAGCAGCGAGAAGAGAGGTGAGTATTTACTTTTTTTTTTAATACAGTACACAGATGGGAAACTATGTAATGTGCCATATAATATAGGAGGACAATGGGGGCCCATTATACTATATGGAGGACTATGGGGGGTGCATTATACTGTAATGAAGGCTACAGAGGATACATTATACTATATGGAGGACTACGGGGGTGCATTATACTATATGTAGTACTATGGGGTGCATTATACTATATGGAGGTATGAAGGACTATGGGGTGCAATAAACTATATGGAGGACTGTGGGGGTGCATTATTCTATATGGAGGACTGTGGGGGTGCATTATACTATATGGAGGACTGTGGTGGTGCATTATTCTATATGGAGGACTTTTGTGGTGCATTTACAATATGGAGGACTTTTGGGGTGCATTATACTATATGGAGGACTGTGGGGGTGTATTGTACTATATGTCATGCTTTAAGGGCTCAATATACTATACGGAGGACTGTGGGGTTGCATTATTCTATATGGAGGACTGTAGCATGCATTATACTAAATGGAATGGAGGACTGTGGGGGTGTATTATTCTTAATGGAGGACTGTGGTGGTGCATTATTCTATATGGAGGACTATGGGGGTGCATTATATTATATGGAAGACTATGGGGGTGCATAATATATGGAGGAATTTGGGGGTTCAATATACTATGTAGAATACTATGGGGGGGTGCATTACATTATATGGAGCCAATTATACTACATGGAAGCCATTATAATATTTGGAAGGCTACAAGGGAGCCTTTATACTATACGAAGGGCTATTTGAAGGCTGTGTTGGGGGCCATTATCCTGTACATAGGTCTATTATACTACATAGAGGGCTGGGCGGGGGTCATAGTATAGGATCATACTGTACTGGGGTAGTTGAAGGAGGTACAGTAGTGTCATCATACTGTGCGTGTGGAGGATTGCACTGTGGGGGATCATACAGTGTTTGTGGG